>JAPQRP010000028.1:11981469-12013616 GCA_037367295.1 Apogon hyalosoma
AAAGATCATTACTTTCTGAAAGTTTCACTCAAATATCTGAATTATAAGTAACTTGAAAATTGGTATTTTTGTGGTAATATGTGAACAGAGCCTTTTAAGCAACTCACAAATGTTCAAACTCCTAAATATCGATAATATTCACAAAATAATGAAAATCTAATATTTGAAACTTAACAGTCATCTACAGAATCAACAGACTGAATACATTTTCAAATTTTTTAGATATAATTTTTAGCTTCAAATTAATACAACTGATAAAATCATTTGGAAAAAGGATAACGGTTCCATAAAATATCTTTAGCTAAAACTTGATACATGATGTGTGCAAACTTACTTTTTCATGTTGATGTTCACTTTGGCTTGATCGGACCCTAATGTGTATAATTGTTACATGAAACTCTTTAAATACACATCATACATGAACATGTTGACTTTGTACACAAATATTGATTTATTCTCTAAATTTACCTTCTTAAAATGCTTATACTTTTCTGTCACTGACATGAGTTCTTTACAAAACAAATCTAATATCCTTCTAGTTCAGCAAAATGGAAAAGCATCAAACATGTATACTGTAGATCCAGTGACTGAGTCCGTTCAGCTGGATAATGAAAAGTATGAAGGGGTGACTCTTCAGTGCCCATGAGGGTATGCCTTATCACAAATCCATTACTTCTTTGCTTTAGTCTGATAAAGATAGTTCAGTCATTATGATTGTGTAGCATCTCCAACAGTACAGCACCAATTAGTGAATAAATGCAATCCTCTTGAAATTCATTGAGGCAGGAGGTTATTTCCTTGTTGATACATACTGTAGTATTGTGAGCCAGTCAGTAAGGAAAGCTTCCACAATTTTTTCCACCCAAAAAAAAAAAAAAAACCCTAAATATTATGCATTACTGTAACACCAACAGTTTTAACTTTTTTTTCCCTGATTTCTCCATAGTTAAAACCATGTTGGGACAAATATACTTAGCTGTCTAGTCCACACCAGTAATAAGCTCATGAGACGTGACGGGAATGTTGAAATGTTTTTAAGCTTTGATTATTGAGTGCCTCACACATATAGATGTACAAGCTTTCATCTGATCCATTTCAGCATCGTCGTGTTTTTAGGTTCTGGTTTGGAAGAAGAAACAGAACCTCACACACAGTCTCTGATCTGAATACAGTTGTTTAGAAAAGAACTATCTATCATTTTATTTAGGAAAATGAATTGCATATAGGGTGAAAACACAGTAATGTCCCGTCAGAGAATGAACTTCAATTGATTGTCATTCCAACATTTATTTCAGTATGAAGTAGCTCCTTGTTTTGGATAATCCCTTGTGGTCCAACTAAAGCAGAAATGAATTTAAAAGCAAAAATGTGGGTCATTTAGCAATACTATTCTGTCAAATTGTTTCAAAAATGTCCTGTCAGAGAGATTTCGAATACTGTGTTTTGACCCTATATAGCTTTGTTATGAGTTGAATTTTTTGGTGAATGGGAAAAATAAAGGTCTTATGACTCATTTTGGATATCGACCATACATTTTGGAAAGGCAGCTTGAAGATACTTAACCCTGTTTTGTTAATTTCAATTATAATCTCTAACCCAGTGCTTTTCAACCTTGGGGTTAGGACCCCACATGGGGTTGCCTGGAATTCAAATGAAATTGAAATTTCTAGTAGTTGATAAAAAATGTTAAAAATTACTAATAAAAAAATATATGATTAGTTGAGAGAAAATCACAATACATAAAAAACACAAACTCTGGAGCTGAAACTGAAGCACTGTGGTACTGTTTATCTGTCAAATCTTCATTTTGGTCGGTTTCAGATGCTGCAGCTCTTTCATAATTCATAGTTTGAGTTATTGTTTGTTCAGTATTAATTGTCAGCCGTGTAAATACAGGCTGGACTGACTACATATCCTGACCAAGGAAAATAAAATTCTCACTTTGTGCAGTAATCTCAACCTCCGTCCATAATAATATACATTATATAGACTAAATGTCATCTAAAATGAATGTTTATTTGCAACATAGTATAGCAAGCTATTACATAATCAAAAACAAATTAATTTTATCAAAAAAAGTCGCCGTTTTGAATGTCTGGGGTCGCCAGAAATTTGTGACGTTAAAATGGGGTCATGTGCCAAAAAAGCTTGAGGGAACCACTGCTCTAACCTCACAAGAGTTTAGATGACTTGACTTGATGATGCAAAACCAGCTACATGAGGCTTATATGTTGGCAGCAGTTTTAGAAAGTCTATAAAACGGCTCAATTTTTATCTGATTTCTGTTTCGTTTGCTCTTTGCTTTTCAAAGTTGTTTGATTCAGTCTTAAGGTCAAGCAGATGGATTTAAGTGATAATAACTTACCAATTATTACATTCTGTGAGGAGAATCGTTGGAATCCGACATATTCTGAGAAAACACATTTAAAATCACTTTTTAGATGTTTGAATTACTTTGTCGTAGGAGCCCTCTGAAATAGGCTGCCCACCAACTTTTTGGTGATTAGATCTTATCACGGCTGACATGTCTTCATGCTTTATTATCTGCTTGTACTGTCATGTATCAGCCGTTCATCTTTGCTTTACAGCATGTCTGCTCAAACAGCTCTGATTTCTTTGACGCATCAGGTGCCTCTCATATGGCCATTGAAATTCTGATGGACAACCGATGACTATAAATCATGGTGAACTCATCGCAGAATATGGAACCACTGAATGTGCTGTGACGCTCACATTTATTGTGCATACTCACCTTTCAGAGATAGGAAAATGCAGTATGGATTGGGTACATTGCCATTTTTAGGTATTTGCTACGGAAGGCGGTAGATGAAATTCGTGCTGTGGCGTAGTACATCAATTCTGGGCTGCAGACCAGAGCAGCCCAGGCATCTTTGCTCAGTAATGAAAAGCTATTTTTGATAAGATTACAAGCAACCTGAAGCGATCTGGTTTCCACAACAAAAAGACCAAACAGATTCAGGTTCGACTTGAAATGCTTCTGCATTTACTGACATGTGGCACGTTCATCTGGCTTACATAAAATGTAAAATAAATCGGTAATGAGACTTAAAAATCTTTCTCTCTGCTCGACTTCACAACATAAAAGATATTGTTTGTTTAAAATCAAAAACTTTTGTTTTTTTTCCAGAATCACCAGTTTTTATACTTCAGGGGCGTGACATCGTGAACCAACTATCCTCATAAAACCTCTTGAACAGTGAGCTCACAATCAGTTTTTAGCCACGAAGGCAGATGGGTCAGTGACTGTCCATCTGTTTGTTGCTATGTTGGTTCACCAAATTGGTCATGCCTGAAATATTTCACTGACTGCTTGATTCCAATTAGATTGTTATAAATATTAAGTCATAAATCCTCCTGACTATGATACAAGTCTACAAGGTTTTGTGTCTCTGCTGAAATTCATGAATTTATTACCATATTTGTATGCATTGGGACTAACATGCAAGGGTTTAATTAAAAGTTTTGTTATGCATTGTATTTAACACATTCACAGAGCTGAAAAAAGAACTGATTTGACTTTCGAAGTTTTATCTATGATATACACCAAAGCAGGCAAAAGAAGGATATAACTTAAAAGTGGATTTGCACAAAAATAAATTAATAAAAAAGCTCTTTTTGACATTGGGGCCTTTCCTGCTGTGAATTGCAGTCTAAATCCCCATCACATCTTCCTCATGGCCCATCTCCATTCTCATTATTCACAGCTCCAAAGGCTCCAAGCCTGATTAATTCTCCTCACAGAAAAATAATCTGTGCGCTTTAAACACCCAGATTTGGCTCTCAGATTGTTGTCTGTATACTTCCTGGTACAGCCACTTATAAATCAAGTACTTAAAGCTAATCAGCCATAATAAAGCTGGACATAGCTGCCAGCTTAAACTCCCAGGCTGAAAGGCAGTCACTGCAATTCCCTTCTGCAAAAATATTATGGATTTTTAAGGTGCATCTAAGAGCTAGCCTTGCTCTTTATCCAAGCTGGATCAACACCATGCCACAGTGATATGAAAGAGCCTGAGATTGACACAAACATGGCACAGATTTCTTCATTAGACTCAACACTGAGTGAGTAGTCTTAGCAAAAAAGTGTAGCCTGTTTGTTTACAGTGTTAACCAATGTCTGTAGCTGTGTCTGCGCATGCATCGTCTACAAATAGAGCAAAATAAAACGGTATAAATGAAGATAAATTGTCACTTAGACTGATACGACCTCTCTAGAACATACATATTGTAAAGACTCAGACATGTTTGGAGGACGATGAGGTTTGAGTTGTTGCCACTTGGGTTTTTTGTAAATGTGTGACAGTCAGTATAGGACTAAGTTCCCACTAGAACATTCTCTCTGGACCATAGGATAAGTTGCTCAACAGTGTTAATGAATTGAATCAAACTGTAAAAGATTGGACCCCTTCAGTCAAAGCAAAGTTGGTCACTATAGCTTACACTAGATGGCAGTATATTTCCTTCCTTTGAAAACATGGTAAACTCCAAACCAACACCCTGTAAAGACTGTACATTTTTTCTTTGTCACTTAATTCACAATATAGAATTCAGGATAGCCTTCTCTTGAACATTTTGTGGTGCATGTATGCAAGGTGGAAGACATTTTAATCACATTGTATATGAAAAGTGTTTGCTTTTCTGAGTAAATTTAATACATACAGGTATATCAGGTACAAGTGGAGGCGTACATGCAACAGGATCACAACAGAAATGAAGGGGAAACACAGTCATTTTTTTTTTAAATTGAATTTCAGGACATTTTGTTTTAAATCCACTAAATGGCTTTTTCATTTTGCTGGATATGACAAACACTGTGATAACATGGCAAGTCTATTTTAGAAGAATGAATGAAAAGCTCAGTGATGAATGTAGTCCTTTGAATGCAGCTGCGCAAAAATGTTAAAAATGTGATCTTATAATAATGTTGTGACCTGTTCTCAATTACACATTTCTGAATTTTATCAGCACACTGTTACACTTTAATACCCCAGATCTTTTTTTATTTCCCATCAAGCTTTGTGCTATTATACTACTGGAAATAATAACCCAACAAAAAACAAGCAAAAAACACTTACAACGACACAACCTTGACTAAAGGATCAGTGAATCGAGAGGTTAACAGATAAACATATGACTGTCTCATGGTTAAATGTGGTGGCTTGTGTCTCTATAGTAGGCGCCTGTTCACACTGGAGGAGTGATTAATAAACGACACAGAAGCATTAAACACTGGCCCACAATATCTCCATCAAAACTATTCACACCGACAGCAATACAAGTTTACAACTGTTGCTGGGCTTGTTCAATAAAAGACTGAAATATATGTTTTCTCTAGGATGTTTAACACAAATAGCAATGGATTCAACATCACCTGGAGTCTTATTTACATCCATCATCCTCTGTTCCTCTGGGTCTACCTACATCCACTGTCCAAAAGACCCACAGTGTAAACAGCATTTGATTCATTATGTTACAGAAGCTCCTCACTATCCTGATACTGTAGTTGTTTATCAATGTTGCTCCACACATTGTTCTTCACTTCATTGTCTTCACCATATGGGTTCGATCAAGCAGTAACGCATGGACACATTTGGTGTTCAACAGTCTGTCATGTAAGCAGAGTAACTTTATGTGCCTGTATTATGCATATTTGAGTAGGTATTTATAAGCACTTTAACATTATGTTTAACAAAATTTGGGGAGATAAAATTTTTAAGTGAAAAATGTCAAATTACTGCTCGGTAACACGTGGACTTGAAACGGGCATCAACTTTTTAAGCTTTACGCAAACATTCAAAACACGCGGTTCTCGACGGAAATTTATATCAAGTAGGACAAAACCTTTTAGATATTATGCTGAAAAAAATAAGTTTGGAGTAAAATATTGAAAAGTCTCTGTTTTACTGACATAAGAATGTGGTAACCCGTGGACAGGTTGCCATAGTAACACGTGGACGACTCTTTACTTATTTTTTTTTAAAACAAGACAGATATAATCACAATGTTTTATTTAATGTATTTAAGACTAACAGTGTTATTTACAACTTGTGGTGGTCCATACTGATATAGGTGAATTACTAATTGAGTCATTTCTCAGTAACAGTTCACAGATAGTCTTTTTAAATTTGATCAGCGTATGATTTCACAAACTTCATCATTCAGAATTTTAATTTCTCAAAGTAATAGACAGTCTTTTGCATGTCTTTGTGTTAATTTAATGCAGCCTAGCAGAAGGTTCAGAACTTCTCCAGTACTGTGTAAGCGGTATTTTAAAAAGGATAACAATCCCACAAAATACAGATTTTAGCTAAAAAATTAGCCCGCTCGATAAATGATGTGTGCAAATTTACTTTTTCATGTTGACGTTCACTTTTGCTTGATCAGACCCATATGTTTCACTTGATAACTTACAAAAGAGTGTGAATAGAAATCAAAGGTCCAGGTCCATCAGTTTTGTCACATTGGCCTGTATGCTCTTATCAGCCTTGTTATATAAAAAATAAATAAATAAATATATATGTGACATAGCCAGGAATGTTAGAGAAAATATGATGTGCAAATTACAACAAAAAATTACCCCTGATGTGTGAAGACTGTTATTTATTTATTTTCTTTTTTTTTTTTTTATTGGAGCTGGCTGATGTGGAGAGAAAAACAATACTAATTCTTGCATAAAACTATTCCAATACATGAAACTGAAGAAAAATACTGTTTCTTGCATAAAACTGTATGTCCAACTACATTATCTAGTTACTCTCTGATTTTTTTGTTGGGCAATAAAGTTCTCTAGATATAGTTTTCCACAGGGCAAACCCTTGATTAATTGGATGAATTCAATATATTTCCCAGCCCTAGTGGGTAATCACCCTGAAAATAGATGATTGATTACTTTCACTCTGCCATTTGACGAGTGTGTGTCTTCTGTGTTTTCTTGCATCACAAAGTCGCCAGCATTCCAGTAATTCACAGCTATTTCTGACAATGAAAAACTAAAAATAATTTCAAATGATTAATACCTGTCACCACTGGAGATTAGGCCTAATTCCACACTGAAGACATTTGTTTTTGTGAAGTGCAGAAAGGCAGAAACTGGCCCTACCTAACTTGTTAAAAAAAAAAAAAAGAAAGAAAGAGTTTGGATTTTCCACAATATCCAAAGTAGGAAGCTTAGAAATGATCTTCGGCAACAACACTCCTTGTTATTCTTAGTAGCTGCCAACTATATTCCTGAAGGGCTGTGTTCCCACTGTGTTAATGTTAAGGTCAGTCTGGTCCTGGAGTTGTCTGTGACACGTACACTGCCCACTGACCCACAGTGGTCAGCAACATTAGCATAATGCAAATGTTCACTGGGTTTTCTGTGAAAACAGCTTGTGACATGGAAGATTTAATAAAGAATAATTCTAAAACATCAATTAATGATTTCATTATAATATGGAAAATTCTGGGTTTTAACCAGTACAACTAATACACAGAAAACACACATTCACAGGTAAATCTTGAGTGTGTAATATTTAGAGACATCTAGTGGTGAAGCTGATGATTGTAACTAACTGAATATGCTCCTCACCCTTTTCCACAGTGGCCTCATCTCACATATAGTAGGTGATGCACTTTAATACTGGATGCCATGCGCTTACAAAATAAGAAAAAAACAAAAAAACAAAGTGGTGCCAGTCACAACAAACCCCGCCCCTCGCACATATTGTAACTTATTTTGGTATTGATCCAACTGATGTCATGTCTATATGTGTGCTGATGTCAGCATGTCAATTGCGTCTATATATGTGCCAAGTTTGAAGTAAATTGAAATAAAATTGATGTTTTTATAGACATTTGAAATTTCTCCCATTAAAAGTAAATGGGAATTTTTTTATTATTATTATTTTTTTAATTCATAAAAAATTTTAATTTTGATCTACTTTCCCAAAAGTAACCACATCTATTCTGGGTCACTGGCAATCTAGAAACCCAATTTGGTATGAATTCAACCAGTAGTTTTGCTGCTAGAATGTTAACAAGTAAAGAAACAAACAAACCAAACCAAAAACAATACCCCTTGCCTCCCTTTCGGGGGCGGGATAAAAATCTGTTTTGAGCTACTGTGACTCTGTATCAGTGTCTTTCAACCTTGGGGTTGGGACCCCACATGGGGTTGCTTGGAATTCAAATGGGGTCGCCTGAAATTTCCAGTAATTGATTAAAAAAAAAAACAATTACTAATAAAAACATATGAGTTGAGAGAAAATCACAATACATAAAAAACACAAACTCTGGAGCTGAAACTGAAGCACTGTGGTACTGTTTATCTGTCAAATCTTCACTGTGGTCAGTTTAAGATGCTGCAGCTCTTACATAATTCATAGTTTGAGTTATTGTTTGTTCAGTGATAATTTGCAGCCTTGTAAATACAAGCTGGACTGACTATATATATCCTGACCAAGAAAAAATCAAATTTTCACTTTGTGCAGTAATCTCAACCTCCGTCCATAATAACATACATTATATAAATGTCATCTAAAATTAATGTTTATTTGCAACATAGTATAGCAAACTATTACATGATCAAAAACAAATTAATTTTAGCTAAAAAAAAGTCTCCATTTTTGAATGTCTGGGGCCAGAAATTTGTGATGTTAAAATGTGGTCACGAGTCAAAAAAGGCTGGACACCACTGCTCTATATAGTCAAATGTCTTCAAAACAGCTCATTTTAACTTAATGTAAACTCAGATATTATATTATATGCTAAATTAAACACAATTATAAATATCTCATTTCTGTAAGTACATAACCCAAAACTGGATGTTTGTAAATAATACATACATTTATCAGAGACTGATAGTTTCCCTGTTTGAAACATTTAAGGATACATTTTCACAGTGTAGTTGGATGATAAATAATAGAGGTTGATGGTGGATTTTTGAGAGCAGAGGGATGATATCTTTGCCCGTCCCATTAAGAATGTAGAAAATGTACTGTGCATGTCTGAACGGTTAAAGTATCCATCACTTTATTAGAAATGGTTGAAATGAAGATCTAAATCTAAGTAATAAATGCATCTTAATCACTGAATTAATCCAGATCTATTAATATCAATAGTACAAAGCCTTAAACTAACCCTAAAGATGTGGGAGCTGTTTTTATCTTTTGAGTTATTTTCTCTGTCACTAATTTCAGTATAGAAGCCTGATACTGGCCTGAAGTTGGTGCTGATATCCTGGTGTTGGCATCGATCTGTCTCTAAGGAACAAATAAAAAGGTGTTTTTTATTTTTCCAAATAATTTCACTGTGCTTATACCACAGCTTGATGAACAGACATCTCTCAACATTATTGCTGCTACAAAACCTGTTAATTATTTCTGCATTCCTAAAGTCAAATAACCATGTTGTTATGTCCCCACACTTCAAAGACCACAGCTGATGGACACACTCCATTTGCCGTGGCTCGAGCACCACAGCCAGGTCAAGAGTAGCGCCCACTTGAATTGACTTCTTCTACCAGGGGAGGATGTTATAACTGGTAATCCACTAAACCATTACTCTATTTACAGTATGTTGTTCATTTGTTTCCCACTTGTCAGTTGTATTGAAGAAAAGTCAGTGAAAAAGGGAACATTTTGTACATCTATGTGTATATTGTACGTATAGAGAGTATGCATGTGACGTCACTCTAGTGGAAGTCATCGCGGTTCCGCCCACTGAGTGGCAGAAAGAGTGGCAGCGCTGG
Organism: Apogon hyalosoma; assembly: GCA_037367295.1. Taxonomy (NCBI): domain Eukaryota; kingdom Metazoa; phylum Chordata; class Actinopteri; order Kurtiformes; family Apogonidae; genus Apogon; species Apogon hyalosoma. Next base: position 11,991,221 of record JAPQRP010000028.1, read on the forward strand.
CTTCAATACCGTCTAAACTTAAGAACAATATTAAATAAAAATGGGGAAGAGCTGTTGTGCGATTCATTGTACGAACAGGTTTGAAAAGCAGACAGAGCTGTCGTTTTACAGGCACCGAAAGACAAAGAGAAGTAGATGGATCCACAAATCCAGGTTTCGTTGCCTGGATTTGTGGATCCTGTTTCGTGTCAGGTAACATTAATTTATGCTGTGTTTGGGTAAAATCATACCTTAAATTGCGTATTGTTTTGGCTAACATTACTTCTTAGTAAAGCTCTTGTTAGCATCTTTCATGGTTTTTGTCTTCATTTGTGTGATTCTCAACCTTGTGCTCTACATGATTTGTAAACTAACTTAAACTGAGACTAACCCAGTTTTTCAGATACGGGGGTACTGGAGCACAAAGCCACGACGGTGTATTAGGGCCACATGAGAAAATAAAAACACTGTCACTACGACAATAAAGTCATAAATAAAATATTGAGATAAAACCCCTAATTTTATGAGAATAAAGTTGAGTACAAAAAGTGTCATAATTTTAGGAGAATAAAGTCATAATATTTCAAGGTTAAAGCCATAATTTTATGAGACTGAAGTCGTCGTATTCCTAGAATAAAGCCATAATGTTAGGAGAATAATGTCATTTAAAACCAGGTGGGAAAAATATTATAATTTACAAGAATAAAGTCGTACCCTGCTGGTCCAAAGCAGTAGTATCGGTGTTGTATAAAGTATTTGATATTAATTCTACTTAAATCTCCACAGTCCCAGTAGATCCTGCATATGTTCACTGGGTCAGTCTACTGTAGATGGACTTTGGATCAGCTGGTTCTGGGCGCTAGTTTTGGACCCTGGTTGTCAGTAGTGATGAAACCATGTATATTTGTTTGTTTCAGGTAAAACAAGCCATGATCCCCTACACCCTGGGTGTCAGGATACACGATTTCGGCCCACATGTCAGTGTTCATGAACCACATGTTCTTTGGTAGCTCGTATGGATCCGTGTTGAGTCCAGTTGTCCTTAATTTCATGTCATATTCCACATTTTTCCCGGTCTCACTGTGTTTACTGCTATACTCCGTCATGTTGAGAGGTTGGTTTTTGCCACTCAGTCCGACTTAGAGGGGCGTGGCCTGGGGGGAGTGACGTAAATGCATACCCTCTATAGAGGTAGTTAGTTTAGCACAGTTTGAGTGTTTCTAAAGGACTATACAATCAGCTGTGAATGGAGTCTATCATTTAAAATACCGATTGCCACTTACACTTAATACTTCATGATTGCACCAAGTGCAATATCGAGTACTAACTGGTACTGTGGTCTGCTTTACAATGGATTTTTTTTTTTTTTGGCTATTTTTGCCCCTCTGTGGAAAATAATCTGTTTAACGATTCTGATTTTGTGAGTTGTGGCTGCCCAGTTATCAGTTACTGGGCTAATGAGAGGTTTAAGACTTTTCCAAACTCAGGGTCTTCAACCAAAATGCATCATGGGACTTTTTTTTATTGGCTTGCTGACTGTCAAAATGAAATCCATAAGAATAATATATGCAGAGTGTAGACAATCGTTCTCTGAAAATCTTTAATAACTGACCTCAACAAAGCCATTACAGATGGAGATGAGAGGCTGAAGATGAGGAAGACATAATAAGATAACCTAAAAAAGACAATGTTAATGACATTAAAAGACACAGGACAAAAACAATGACAAAAAACCCCTCCAAAATTCTACAGAAGATGCAACACTATCAAAGACACAATAAGACCAAAATCTCTAAAACTTAAACCTATGAGGGGACGAACTGAAAAAAAAAAACAGTAAAAGTTTGAGAACCACTGGTATGTGGATTGTAGCTATTTGACTTAAAATAAAGAAAATCACCCGTTATCTATCTAGATCTTATTTATAAATCAAGTACTTAAGATGTTTATTATTAGATAAGTACAACCATTTATTTAAAAAAAAAAAAAAAAGGCATTTGGAAACCTATTTAATTGGATCTCCTCGTCTCTAGTGATTATGTAACTTGTTTTTCTTAGCAATGGCATTTATCATTTTAGGCATGCTATTTAAGTCAAAATGTGGGATTATTGGCCTTATCCGTGGAAATCATATCACTCATAGTGTCAAAAACTAGGACTCATACAGCAGATGACTTACAACACCATCTGACCGGTAAACCAGTAATGACTGGTGATTGTGGCTCCTTATCTCTCAGCAAATCCTGGCCCATCAACCAACACGCTTCAGCGAGACCATGATACTTAACCATCCACTTAACAAGATGGCACAGCAGCAGCAATTTAGAAAAAAGGGCAGAGTGCCTATCAGTCTTTGAACCACTGTTTAACTGCATTGCAGCAGAAAACCCACTTAATACAGAAGATGGGAGATAAGCCATCTGCAATTGTGAGGCCATGCGTTGAACATCTGAGTTGTGCTTTTAGATGATCTAAGATGCATTTGAAGCAGCATATATTGCATTCATGTTTGCAGAAAAAACAAGGTTTTTTTTTGCAGATACTGTAATCTGCAATAAAATGAAGAGAGTCTTATCAAAAGTGTCACTTAGTGCCACTTTTTATGGTTTTTGTCATTTCTGTGAAGAGCAGAAAATATAATAAGAGAATAGAAAGTATGAAGGAAAAGAGAGCTCCTTTCTCTCATTCCCAAACTAACCATAAAGTATTCCACAGAGGCCACATTTGAAAATTTCAGGTGACGTATAGTAATAGAGGTGATTGCAAATTGATTTTTTTCAGTCAATTCCTTTACCTCTCACCCAAGAAAGCTATAGGATCGCCCTCCCATTATGTACCGTCTTCCCTTTCATTTTGCACTTTCACCACAAAATCATTTAACTTGACAATAACATCAGATGACGCCCGGTTCAGCCCTCTTCTAGATGTCAGTCGTCGCATACATAGGTTAGATTGGAACAAAACTAAAGCAGACACCGGTGCACGTCTCAAGATAACCTGACACCCATATTCTTTTCAGTCATTTATTTCTCGTCTTCTAAAATCCTGAACCAGTGAACCTGTCATGAAATGAAAAGAAGAAAAAAAAAAAAACAAGTTTCACTGGTGCAATCACCACCTTTTCTTTCTCATCTGTTCTTGTCATGGGTCACAAGGACTAGACTGATCTTACACTTTCTAATCAAGCGGTCACCCTTTATCATCTCTGAACTGACAGCTTTAAGTAGCCATAAATAAGTGTGGGCCAAGCTCCTCATTTGTCATTTGAGGCCCTGGTTGCTGTATATCTCCCCCTTTAGAGACCATAGCTCTTCTTTACAGCTCCTGCTTTAAGTAGGCATTGCCGGGGAATGACGGCAACAAATAATCCTGTGATAATAATGGGTCTCTGCTCCCCAATGATGAAAAAGACCCCTCATAAAAATACCTTTTTAAGCTTCCATTTTATTAAACAACAGAACCTCCATTAGCATTACAGAATTTATTTTATGGCTCATTGGTGGAAATTTCCAACCCACTGAGAAAAAAAAGACATAATTACATTCAGTTTTGTTGCCTGGAGAATTTTCTCCAAGTACAATTTCCAGTTATTTATTATTATGTTAAAGGTTTCAAACCCTGGTAGGAAAATGCTCTTCGTTGTATCCATCACACAAACCTCCATCTACTTCGGTCATCCAACAGTTTCAGATGTTTCAGCTGAGCATTTCACTTCATTTCTGAACAAAATATGTACATGCAAATTGTGAAATATATGTAAAAATATGTGAAAATATTTTCATTTCAATTTATGTTGATCACGACAACATTAAAGCAGTGTCGCATCACACACACAGGGCCGCTTAGACATGTTCCACAGAAAAAAAGTCAAGACTGAACATGCAATGAGTTCAGTAGATGGCAAAAGTAACAACAACAGTGGACCAGTGATATTTTTGTGGCTCTTTTTTCATTATGGAGTTTAGGACTAAGAACTAGGTGCAGCACCTGGGCCATTTTGGGCAGCACCTAGTCTGAAATAACTGCACCGGTCTACAGGTAAAATGCCTCCAGGGTTAAAGGCAAGGCAAATTTATTTGTATAGCACCATTCATACACAAGGCAAATGCAAAGTGCTTCACAAAGACATAGAAACACATAAAATTACATTAAAATCAAAGACTAATACTAGCACAATAGCAGAATAAAACATTAAACAAAAGGAAAGTGCAAAAAAAGATTTAAAAAATTAATAAAATAATTAAAACAAGAATAAGAGACAGTTAAAATAAGCTGTAAACAGTCTTGAATAAAATTAAGAATTCAATGTTAAATCAATCAAAAGAGTTAAAATTGTGAGTTTCAGTGCAGGTATTAGAACTGAAAAATAAAATACTCTAATCAAAGGCAGCTGCAAACAGATGAGTCTTGATTTTAAAAGAACAGAGTTTGAGCAGACTTGCAGTTTTCTGGTAGTTTGTTCCAGATGTATGGAGCATATAAACTAAAAGGTGCTTCTCCCTGTTTGGTTCTGACTCTGGGGACTGAGCAAACCTGTGCCAGAGGATCTGAGCGGTCTGGATGGTTCATACAGTAAAAGGAGGTGACTGATGTACTTGGGCCCGAACCATTCAGAGCTTTATAAATGAACAAAAGTATTTCAAAGTCTATCTGCTGAGAGACAGGAAGCCAGTGTAAAGACCTCAGAACTGGTGTGATGTGGTCAAGTTTTTTGGTTCTAATGAGGATTCGAGCGGCAGCATTTAGGATCAGCTGCAGTTGTTTGATGGCCTTTTGAGTTAGACCTGTAAAGATACTGTTACAGTAAAATCGAATCGACTGACGATAAATGCATGAACCGGTTTTTCCAGGTCCTTCTGAGACCTAAGTCCTTTAATCCTAGAGATAGTCTTCTGGTTATAGTAAGCTGTCTTTGTGATGATCTTAATGTGGTTTTGAAAGTTCAGGCCATGACTACACCTGGATTTCTGGCCTGACAGCTGGTTTTTACTTGTAATAATTGAAGCTCTGTGCTGACTTTTGATTGCTCTTCTTTTGGTCCAAAAACAACTACCTCTGTTTTGTCCATGTTTAGCTGAAGGAAACTGTTGCACATCCATTCATTTATCTGCTCTATACATTTACCCAGGACCTGTACAGGACCATGGTCACCTGATAACACTGAGATATAGAGCTGTGTCATCGGTATAATTATGATGGCTTATTTTGGTGTGTCTTATGATCCGAGCCAGTGGAAACATGTAGATATTACATAAAAGAGGTCCCAGGATGGAGCCTTGGGGAACTCCACACATTATTTTTCTCTGTTCAGATTTGTTTTGTCCAAATTGCTCTTTTTCAGCAGAGGTTTGATGACTGCTGTTTATAATGCCTGAAGGAACATGCCTGATAAAAGAGACGAGTTTACGATTTGGGTCAAATCAGATGCCATAACTTCTGAAAGTGTTTTAAAAAAAAAGTTGCTGGCAAAATATCTAGACAACAAGAGGAGGAATTCAGTTGTTGTATGATATCCTTCAGGTTTTTGTGGTTTGAGTGAAACTGCATCATGCTGTCAGAATTAGTTTTAAATGGAAGCAGCACAAAACCTGGATTCAAAGTTGACATACGGACTGACTGTCTTATTTTCTGGATTTTCTCTGTAAAGATGGTGGCAAATTCATTGCAGACTTTGGTGGACTGAAGTTAGGGAGCTGTGGCTAGAGGAGGGTTTGTTAATCTGTCTACTGTAGCAAATAAAGCACGTGTATTATTGTTATTTTTGGTGATGATGTCAGAAAAGAGACTGTTGTGCATTCTTCAGTTTTAAATTGTAAGTATGAGGTCTCTCCTTGTAGATGTTACAATAGATCTGCAGGTTTGTCTTTCTCCTCCTCTGTTCAGCTTTATGGCATTCTCTTTATTTACTCCTGACCAGCGTGTCCTTTGTCCACGGTGATTTTTTTCCTTACCGGAGATAACCTTCACTTTAGTGGGAGCAATGGAATCAATTATATTTGAAATCTTGGACTTGAATGGATTTGTCAGCTCATTCACTGGACAGCAGAGAGATGGAAGAGAAAACCTGATTAAAAATTGCACTTGTGTCTTCTGTGATAAACCTCTTGGTTATTTTTCTTTGGCAAGTTGTGTGCACGGAAATGGAGCTCTCAAAGAAAATACAGGCATGATCAAACATGGCAACATCAGTCACAACTACCCTGGAAATGTCTAAACCCTTTGAGATTACCAAGTCTAAAATGTGTCCCTTATTGTGTGTAGAGTGTGTCATGGGTTGAGTCAGTCCAAAATTTTCAAGTGTGACACAGTTCTTTAGCTCCTTTGTCCTGAGGGTTATCAAAATGGATGTTAGTTGCCAACAATTATTAAAAATTCATGATCAATACAGATCAGACACATCAGTTCATTAAAATCATCATAAAAAAAAACAAAACAACAAAACTCTGCACTGTATTTGAGTGGGCTGTAAACATTCAGTAACATGACCTGAGGAGAAGACTTAAGCTGAAGGCCTGAATATTCAAATGAGTTAAATGCCCCAAAACAGAGTTGCTTACTCTGAAGTAGGGGTGTAACAGTGCAGAAAAAAAATGTCAATTCAATACGTTTTTGGTACAATAAAGGACACCAGTGTGGGGGGGTGCTCTGTAACTACCGAAAACCGAAAGTGAAACTTAACACGCTTCAAACGTCTGACCCGGCTTCTGTGCCTCTGTTACACTCTGTTGTCATGTCCCCCCCCCCATCAGCGCCCCAGCCTCACAATAAAGTGTTGTTTTTTCAGTGGCACTGAGGATTCAACAGCGGCAGGACTGCTGAATGTTAATAGGAGAAACCCTGTACATGGGTTCCGCTTGCAGCCACACTGCTCATACTGTGTGCATTCCACTTCAAGGTCCGTGTGGAAACTCAAGGCGAGTGTTTGCGTTCTTCACACAGGATAAATGTATTCATTTGGTACACCTCTGTATTATATCGAAGGCCCTGAACCGAAACACCATTACACCCCTACTATGGAGCGAGTCTTTAAACAGAACTGCTACTCCTCCACCTCTCTTATGTACTCTGGCCTCACTTAAAAATATGACTTTGGGAGGAGTAGACTCAATAAGAACAGCTGCACTGTTGTTCTGTTCTAACCAGGTTTCTGTTAAGAACATACAATCCAGACTGTGTTCAGTAATAAAATCACTGATTTAAAATGTTTTTCTTGCCATTGATCTGATGTTTAACACAGCCATCTTGAATGTCTTTGGGCCTCTATCCTCCCTCATTTTTGAAAAACGCCTCACAGGAAATGGATATCAGATTAGAAAGATTCACCATTTGTTTAACCATTTTTCTGTTACCTGTTGCTTTAAGATTAATCAAACACGTAGCCAGCGGTCTCTGATTGCTTCGTTGTCTTTGACCATGCCACCGGCCATTTACTATCATCAGTATGATAAAAGAAGCAGCATGAGGTCTGTCTTATCTCTGGTGGACACCCGAGCGATGTCTTAGTTTATCGCTGTTTAATAGCTCATCAAGTGGACTGAGCTTCAGTATAGCAGCTTTAAGTAATTGCTTGATTGGTGATTGTCATAGAAGGGGGTGGAGGGTTTCTGCATTCCTGACTGAGACAAAGACATTGTCTGGAGGCCTTGGGTGATGTGGAGCAGAGGGTCAGCTGAGGGATGAGAGGGGGAGAGAGGGGAGAGAGACAGGCTGTCTGCCTGGGTGATGTCCTTTATGCTTATCACAATGTTTGGTTACAGCTTCCCGAGGGCATGACATAGGTTGGCACCAAGTACTCTGCATCCAGTGATGTTGGGATGAACCCCACCAGGGCTGTAAAGGTCTTTGCAGTTCCAGAAAATGTTGAAGTTAACAATGAAGTTGATCCCATGAGTGGGGCACACAGATGCCAGCCATGTGTTTAGGCCCAGGAGTCTGCTGAAGCTCTCAGTTCCTTCCCCCGGGGTTGGAATGGGGCCTGAGATGAATACATGTTGCAAATTGTACTTATTCAGTTTCCCCAGGAGGCAAGAAAGGTCTTGTTTCAGGATCTCAGAGACAGTTTTCTGTTGCAGAATATCAAATGTTCCAGCATGGATAATAATCCTTCTGTTGCTTGGGTGTTTGGAGCGGATACCTGGCAGCACCTCAGTTAGCTCTGACAGAGGAGTTTTCCAAAGTTAGATTTTTAGTCTTCAACATTCTAACATGTTTTATTATAGAGTCAAAACGCAGTATTCGAAATCTCTCTAACAAGACATTTTAGAGACAATCTGACAGATTAGTGTTGCTAAATGACCCACATTTTTACTTTTAAATTCATTTTTGCTTTAGTTGGACTATAAGGGATTATCCGAAACAAGGAGCTATTTTATATTGAAATAAATGTTGGAATGGCAATCAATTAAAGTTGGCTCTGTGATGAGACGTTACTGTGTTTTGACCCTATAGCAACCTCAATCAGAACAGTGTCAGGCTTATATGTTTAGGGTTTGCAGTGTGTCCTCTGCCCCTCGGCCCAGCAGTAGTTTTTGGGCTGTTTCTCTTATTTTTAAGGTTTTTAACAGCCTTGTGGTAGATGGTGTGATTTGCTTCCCTGGGCTCAGCATAGTTATTGTTGTCGCACGTTTCGAACACAGTCAGTGCATCGTACCTGTGGTGGAGTGAGCGTTGATCATCTCCAGACTGATTTTGTGCCGGGTTTGCCTCTGCGATGGACAACATCAGACCAGGTCCTGGCCGAGGTTGATGCTTTTGGTCTAGCAGCGATGCGGTGCCAATAAGAAGCCTTATTAGGGGAAGCTGGTTTAGTATCCAGTGGTGTTAGGACACATCCAGGGGAGTGTGTCAGCCAAGTCCACGTCGGGATGGTCAACATGTGATGTATTAAAAGTCTGTGTCTGTCCGTTGGCATTTGCTGGCTCTGCAATGTGTGTAGTAGCTGCTACAGAGTCAATGAATTGTTCACTCTCATGTATTTGGTGCAGCGTTCCAATCTTCTTTTCAAGCTGTGTTATTCTTTCAATCAGCCACTCAGACTCAATACAGCTTACCAATTTTGCAGATGTTTGAGCCATAAATTAACTGTTGTTTTTTTGTTTTTCCCTTCTTTTCAGAGAAGCTTGACCGCTAGGCTAGACAAAATAAATCAGCAGTTGTCTGTAGCCTGATCACACAGTAGTGTCCTGAAACTGGGTTTGATTCCACAGTGTCCACTTTAAACTGTTTAAAAGAATGGATAAAACATTTGTCAAAAAATAAAAGCAGTTGGATTGAAGTCCAAAAATAAAAGTAGTAGGATTAAAAACAAAGCAAAGCAGGACAAAAGCAGGAGCACTCTCCAGAAGCAGCAAGTAGACCTGCTAAAGAACAGAAACTTTATCAAATTCTGGCACTAATAAGGAAAATTCTGGTTAGCTGTAGTTTAAGATACAGGCTTGGGTCAAAATGTGAAATTCTGAGAATTAATGAGACAATGAATATTACCCAAAAGAAACATTTGTGTCAGTCCTATCAAATCTGCTTCAAAACACTCAGTACTTTTAAATGCACAGCTGAATCAAGCTACAACTCGACCCAACCTTTTAACTGGACTGTTGTCTTTATCCCAGTCTCCATGCATGGTAATGTAATCAATTTGTTGTTGAAACCATGTCTCCGCTATATAGTTAGCAATATGCACTCTTCCAGCTTGATAACCTACACCGTCACAGCCCACAACAGTTGTCAATAGTGAGCTAGCAAGTCATCAGCCCAGAGGTAAACTGACAAAACGATGGACAAACTTGTAAACAACATAATTTCTCTCTGCTTTACTTTTTGTGCAGATGAGGTGCATCATGTTCAACTTCCAGATCAGGTATAGCTCTAGCGCATACACAGAGCACCTTGTCCAGTTCTAGTCCGACTGATCTGTACCTGCAGGAGTAGATCAGCTTTCAGTTGCATTATCCGTGTGTATTAGTCTGACCGTTAAAACGTAAATTTCAGTTGAGCTAACATGTTTACGTGTACTTTTAAAGCCCAGTTCTAGCCGGACTGACGCAGTAATTCTGTGTCATGTAAACCCACTGATGTCTGCACATTACAGTACTTTCATTTTTCAGGTTCTTTCTAGTCGATGGTATATAAATCTATTGTATAAATGTACATAAACCAGTATATATGTTTGATAACACTTTACCATATACATTGAAAACATCAGCTAAGTAGCACTTGTCATTTTTTTCTCTGATTCAGCTTATTAAAGTGTGTAAGATTTAACCACTGAGGCAGAAAATTTCCAAAAAAATTGTAGACAGGTGTTGTTGGTCCCCAGTGGGATTCTTTATCATGTTTTGTTTGAAGCTTTTGTGTGTCTTTGTCACAGCGTTTTTCACATTTTTATGTACATATATAGCAGTAATACTGGTTTAATATGATTTGAAATGGGAGATTTTTTTTTTTTTTTTTTTGGAAAGGCGCATAATTGTCATGCAAATGTTTGAACCAGAAAAACCACCACTGCTCTCTTAAAACTGAGGGAAATCGCTGCTCCTATCTGCAGCGTACTGTAACAGGACCCTTCTACTAGCAGAGGAAGCATGCCGTTTGTGTTTGTCCTCGTATCACCCTACCGCTATCGCTACTTCAGATCAACAAAACACTGGGGCAGCTCCCTCCAAGCGGCTCATTGGAACACTTTAATGTCGGAGTTAAATGGAGAATATTCAATGAGTAACAAATCATTTCAATCTCAAAAAGCCTGTTACTCAGCCAATCTAACCAGTATCTTAATGAAAACTTATTATCATATCCCCCAGTCTGAAGATAGAAAATGATAGAATAACAGCCAATAATTACTTAATACTTAAACCAGGGATGTGCAAAATGTATACACAAAATACACACATCTTTAAAGCAGTTTACAGTATAAATGGTGTAATTAAATATCGTTTGAAGCTATATCAATTAAAAACTAGTCTGTATTCCAGGAAATGGCATCATTTAGTCTATAAATGTGTCCTTGATTGTTTGGTATGTTTTCATTGTGTCCTTGAAGTTCCCTATGCAGCTTTTCAACACTGACATAAAGCCACGTACTGTGTAGCTCAGTGCATCGCCGCCATGTGTCTTTGGTGGTTGATAGAGTTCTTGATCAATATTAATTACTTAGTGACTGCTGGCACTGCAGAATGGTAGGGGCTGTAGATATTACTGTGTTGTACAAGTGTTTTGACACATTTTATTTTGTGCCAAAAGCCCAAATGAAAAATTGGTATTATCACAGCACAGTGTTAGTTCAGACATTGCTATTACTGCTTGATCTCTGCTCTAATAAGTTTCTGTAATGTAAAAAAATGTGGCCTGTATAATCAACTGCAGTGGACAAGCCATTTGTCATGCCTTGACATTTTGATAGTGCATTCATATAAAATGTGATTAAAACAAACAAACAAGAATAAAAATCAAGAATAAGACGACGCTTTTCCATCGAGACAAGTGTTGATGTATGCATGCTTTGGATGCAAGAGGCAGCTGTGTCAAGTATCAGATGACATATCTTTCTGTCATCACTTATTACATTAGGTTGTCAGGAACATTTTGCACATTTTTCAGTGTCTCTTGTTTTCTGTCATCAGGGTTATACCTTGAAACGTACGGATAAAACAGTAAAGACAACAAAGGATGAGACGGTTTCATGAGTTTAGGTTCAAAGATGTGATAATCTTTGTGTGTCCTTGGCCACTGTAATGAAGGCAACAACTTTGTCCTTGAAATCTCTAGAGACGACATGTTTGATGCAGCTTCAGTGAAATTGTTTGAGAAATGTAAAGTGTGAATCACTTTCATGAATTGCTAATGGTCCTATAATATCTGCTCATCTGAAAAAGCACTTAAGTACATTTTGTACTGTTCATGTTTGTAACCATGACATTGGTGATTAGTTGTTTTCAAAAAAACAAAACATGACATGATACAAACAGCACACAAATGCAATGGAAGAAATGTAAGATAGATTTGAAACATTAGATACATTTCTGGTGAAGAGCAGGACTAAAATGGAAAAAAAAACAAATCCCATCAAACTCTTTACATTGATAATACTCTCTCATATTTATACTTATATAAATGTAATGTTTTTAATAATTTATGTTCATATCAAGGCTGTTCTCAGTTGAATTCTGCCATTTCCATCCAGCACCACTGTCTCACGCATGAGGCTGAGAGTATAGGGAGACACGAATAGACACAAATTTCATTCAGAAAAGGAGAGAGATGAGGAAAAACCTTGGCTTGGACTTAATCAGCACCATTGGATTACCTGCTGTTGTGAAGTATGCGGGTGCCCAGGTCTTACCCTTCTGAGATGCCTTCTTTGGAATGCACTGCTGAGCACCATTGCAAATTAAAGAGCGAAGAAGTGCCAACAAAGTTGCTAGCTTTTTGGATGTTTCTGCTCTACTAAGTTTTTGAAACTGTAGACTAATTAAATATTTTGAATATGCAATGTGGAGGTGATTTATTTTTGGATAACCGGTTCAGATCAGAAGTTTAATATTATTATTAATGGAACTGTCCTGTTAACTTAAATGGTGCTTGATTTCATACAGATCCAAAAGTATTTGTACAGCGGCACAAATTTAGAATTTAATTCAAGGAGTTCAGCAAAAAATATTCTATTAGCAATAATATTCAATTTTAATTATAATTCTATATTTAGAAATACTGAATTTCTTACTTTTCTCTTTATATTTAATTTGGCACTCATTTGTGGTCACTCTTATCTTATCTTATCTTATCTTATCTTATCTTATCTTATCTTATCGAATTAAACTATTATAAATATAGTCCATCCATTTTCAGAGGCTCAAAGTAATTGGATACAAAGTTAATTTAATTTATTTTCATTTATTTATTTAAATAGACAGGGACAATACATGATATACATTATATATGTCTACCATCATCTATATCATCCATATAGATGTGTGTGTATCTGTTTTTCATCCTTTGTGGTCACTGCCTGACTTCTGGAAACCATGGATGTCACCAAGAGTTGAATTTCCTCCCCAGAGAGACTTAGCCAGGCCTTTACAACAGCCACCTTCAACCGCTGCTTGTTTGTGAGTCTTCCTGGCCTCAGTTTAGCCTTCAGTAAGTGAATATCATGTTCTATTAGTTTGAGATCTATGCACTGTGAAGTGATGTCTTATCTGTTTTACAGCATTTGTCTCAATCTGAGCAGAGAGGATATTGTATATTTTAGAATTCATCCTGTTTCTTCTGTCAGCAGTCACATCATCTATAAACACCGATTCCATACATGTCCATGTCATAACACTCCTTGGACCATGTTGGACACATGACATGACCTGCTTTGGATCATGAGCGATTCCTTACTTTGTCCAGATTTTTTTCTTACTATCATGTCTGTCATCAAATGGTTTGCACCTTGCACCAACCCCAGACCTTCTATTTGCTTCATTTGTCATAGAATAAACAGGGAACAGGATACATCTGGACATGACTAATTCCTGGTGGTGGATGCATTTTTTTGTTGTTGTTTTTTTTTAACTCTGAAAGTCCACACTTCAGTAAATCTTGATTGCTTCATGTCAAATCCACTGTAGTGGTGTACTGACACTGTCCAAATATACAGGGTGTCCCAAAAAAAATGTATACATACTTTAAATAATTGTAAAGTAGGCGTTTATTAAACTTCATTTAATTTTCAAAATGTAATAGAGTTTGCAAACATCATTTTATTGTTTTGTCACCGCCTGTTCTCAAACTGTCGTCTATTCTGGTCCACACACTGCTGACAACACCAAGCAATGGACTCACACTCATCACCAAACCATTCCCTTGGTATTTGCGTGCATTCACGTTCAATGGCTGCTCTCAATTCAGCGACAGTTGCAGGTCTCATAGCGTAGACTTTGTCTTTTAGGTATCCTCATTAAAAAAAAAAAGTCTAGCGGTGTGACGTCTGGTGAACACGGAGGGTATTCAACGAAACCCCTCCGTCCAATCCATCTGTTTGGCAAGATCTTATCAAGGAAGGATCTAACATGGCCACGGTAGTGTGGGGATACCCCATCTTGCTGAAAATAAAATTCCTCATCTTCAAAGTCTTCTCTAATACTTGCCATGACAGACTGTTGCAGCAAGTTCAAGTAAACGGGACCAGTCACAGCAGCATCAAAAAAGAACAGTCCAGTTAATTCTCTTGATGATAAACCGCACCACACTGTAATTCCTGGTGAATTAACATGGTGGTCGACCATAACATGGGGATTCTCTAATTCGAGTGATGGTAACTCGCGTTGGTGGTTCTTTTTGAAACTCTCTCCTAAGTTGTCTTTGCACTTCAACTGCATTTTCATACTGCCAGTAGCATTTTATGAATGAATTTCCTTTCTTCAAAGTTTAGTCTGGCTGCTGTCATTAATTCCAGTGGGTTTAATCTGCAAAGAAAAAACAATTGTGTTATCAGCTGCTAAAAGAGTGCATACATTTTTTTTTTTTGGGACACCCTGTGTATATACACCTCACTGTAAATCATATTGTTGCCATATAGAGATGCAGATTGGGCCTCAGTAACGTACTAAATATCCTTTTCACAAAATATATGTAGAGCCTATAGCCCTCCACATAGCCTTCACATACAATTTGTGATAAGTTAAATCTGTGAAATCTCAAATTGATTATTATGATAGTAAGGTTTCCAATTAAAGGACACTACCTAATAACTATTGAGAAATAGAAAACTTTTATTTATATAGTAAAGCACAATGCATACGTGAAGAAAACAATAATTTGGAAATCACAGAGATGCTAATTTATACGTGACTAATATTATCATCATATTCTGTTCTAACACATGAAAAATGTGGTGAGTAATCTTCATTTTTGACCTACAAATGACAGAAATGGCAAATTCTCCTGGGATTAAGATCAGACGACATCCATAATTATTACAAATTACCAGAAATTCCTAAATTCAGTTAAGTTTACCAGGGGATTGTGACAGGGCTGAATAGACTATAACTGTGACTCTGTGATAGCAAAGTTCAAAGAGAAGTTCTCTCTCTACACTTAATGGAAGACATGTTGCGTTTCTGGAGTGGAGGTTAAATGAATTCTTATGGCGCTCCATTGACTGACAGACAAATGCCCGTCTGTGGGTCAGGTGAATGCATCCTTCAGAATAAATAGATAGAAATGATATGCTGCTGCCAGTCAGTGAGAGCACTTCAGAAGCACCAGGGGAATGTGTTTTGTGGCCTTCCTGTCACTTAGAGTGGATCCCTCCCCTGCAGCCCATTTACCTCTCATCTTGGTATGATGGCTTTGAGTGCAGGCGTAGCTTCAGCAGAATACTTCGCTCAAGTTACAAGATGCTAACCCGCACTTGTGTTGTCAGATTTAATGCAGTTATTTGGGGTAATTTTTGATGCAGTTTGCATGACAAAATAATTTAACAAAAAGCAATTTTACTGACTTTTTGAGGTTAAAACACAAAGAGGCTCTGAGTGTGGCAGCAATTTTTTTTGCAGTGCGTGCTATAATTTACCGTGCTCTCCTCATGTGCCCCATGTGACGTTTGCAGTAATTAGTGAAACCCCTACGGTTCAATCATAGTGAGTTAGTGCTGCATTACAGTGTATTGAGTTAGAGATCAATAGAGATGATAGCATGTTTTTCTAAACTCTCTCTTTTTTTTTCAGTCCATCTCTGCTGTAAAATGTCACATTCAATAGGAAGAACATTTTACATGTACATTTCTTGGTTTCTCTTTACTCTTTTTCCCACAAATGTTCGTTTCAGGAAACTAAAATAGCTCTGAAGGCTTGGGTTAATGTCTGTAATAGGGTAACATGGATTATGATTTAAGTAAATGCATTATCTGTGTAAAGAAATAAGTTTATTTTCTAATAAACGGGAAAAAAATTACAAAAGAGCATGGATATGCAACTGAGGGTTCTCTGACAAAAAGGATGGAGAATGATGTGCATTCAGTTCTAGAGTTAAAGTAAAATGAGGAAATTAGTCTGTTTGATAAAACTTTAAACTTGAGTTTAATATTTTATCTTAATGGATGATAGTTGCTGGACAAATGCTGCAAACACAACAGTTGATGTGAAATTATGCCAAATCATTTTACTGGTTTAGGGTTAGGAAAAGATCATGCTTGGAGTTGAATTACTTTTTTTTTTTTTCAGTTAGATGATAGTCATTGTGAGTGATGGATTTTTCATTATGATTATAGAACAGTTATGCTTACATGGTTAAAGTTAAAGTATTTTTTGTTTCCACTTTTGAAGAACAATTGTCTTCTGTTTTAAAATGCCCAATTTGTTAACCCCGTCCTCTCGGTTTCAGCTATGTTCCTTAGTAGCTAATAGTGTTTTTCAGTTTGATACACATTGATATACATTGCTCTCACATGGGTTCATTAAGTGAAACACCAGGGGGCCTTTGGTTTGTAAAGGTTAAGGAAGTGTTGCATTAGCATTAACAGTTCTAGAACTGCCAGCTCAAGGACAGAGCAAGGCAGCTTTTGGCTCTGGCTCCGGAGGAAAGATAGAGTATGGGGGAAACAAGGAGGTTAGGACTCCTGTGATGGTTTGGTATGCGGTCAGGTCTACACTTGACTCAGGGAAGTGGACGTCCCTGCCACGCATAGTCCCTTGGGCCTCATTCCATATCCACAAGCACAATAACACAAGGTCAGGAGGTGGGGAAGGATTCATTACCAGCTGCAGGGAGTGGCAGGGAGACGTCCCTGTCACTGCCCCACCACCCTGAGATGTTCCGAGATGAAAGGGGCGAAACATTGGTGAGGGGTGGCTCCCGGCTGACGACCCTGCAGCTGGCCCACTGGCACCGTCGGAGATGCAACAGGCAGAAATGCCCAGCAGGTTATGCCTACCTGTGCTTACAACCCAAACATCCACATCAAAACAAGGTTCTGTACTAAAGAAGATGATGCACTATTAAAAAAGAGGCAATTAGAAATAAAAGCCTGTCTCTAATGCAATATTCCTTCAAATTAAAGCCTTGTATTTTCTGCAGTTGAGGTAAATAAAGATCTGGGTCAATTTTTGAGGAATTATGGTAAGTAATTGTGTTTTGAAATTGGCATTTATTTAAAGGGAAAAATCTTACATATATTATCTATTTAAAGTAATCTTGAACAGTGCACGGAATTTTTGGTCTGATGTCTGTGTCTGTTTTTGCCAATTTTTTTTTAACTATTTAATGGATTTAGCAAGACAGGGATTTTTCTAATTAAAATCATGTCCCATTGTTCATCTAATCTGGTCTAATCTTATCGCTGACGGTCAAATTAGAGTTGCAATTTAGAGGTTTGAAACCATGCCAATGTCAATGGTCACCACCAAAGAGGATATACAGTATTTAACATTAACACATGATTCTGTTGCATAGTGGTACAGTACATACCTGTATCATATGTAACATTTGGATAAGTTTGCTCTTTTTCCATATCCATAAACTTTGTTCTTTTCCAGTCTAGTTCTTTCTGACTTGGAAAAACATTTTACGGATTTGTAATTGTCCTGTTAATAGAGTTAAGAATGATGGGAACAGATGCTGAACTCGAGCTTCAGATGCCTTGATTCACATAATAAAACTGCAGCTATCAGTGTGTCAATCCATCTTAACTATGACATTTTACCTCCTGAAGTATGTCTTTAACTTCTGAATCATTAGCCCTGCCAGACTTGTTTGCATCAGCATATGTGGTCCATGAGCTGATGCTGAGAAACAATACTACTCTAAGGCCAAGGACAAACACATGATAGCATTTCAATTATGCGGCTTGTCACATGAAATTAGCCATTAGTTCCTTGAAATGTTTTGATCCTCACACCTCAAGTAATGGGTGCAGGACAAGCTAATTTAAATATATTCTCCAGCACTCAGCCAGACATGTCAAATGGTGAGTATTTTGTGCTGTGACGCACTTTAATGCACTTTAATTTTCTCAAGTTACTTGAATGAAAAGAGGAGCAGTGATGTTGTTGTGCTCGAGTGTTCCCACCACTTAACTCAGAGACTGCAGATTCCACAGGCAATAGATGAACGATGCATGACTGCTTCAGGAGTCTGTTTTAGACGGTTTTAGTCTAAATCACAACACTAAAATTTATGCCAACGATTAATTGCCGTGAAACAATTGCAGTTAACTTAATGTCACCAATGTATTATTAGCATAATAGTTTAACTCCAGCTTACAAATTTGTTTGCCTTTTTGTTAGTGAAACTTTAACATGGCAGATATGACATGGCTTAAATATACAAAGCTCATTACAAAAATATTGAACCAAGATGAAGTGGATCAAAACAGATTAAAAAAAACCAAAACACTGCAGTGCTACATCTGTTGCAAACTGAAGATTGAGAAGCAACAAGTTGATGTCATTTATAAAAAAAAACATCTGTCACAGGATGGTAACTGATGTGAAAATAATAATGAAGTATATTATTTGTTTTTATTTCTTTAAAATAAGTGAATGGACACTGTGAATTAAACAAAATTATCTCCAGGGTTTCTTTCATATACATTTTCCCCCAGCATGCCACTGCAAGATTGCTGCTGCCCAGAATTTTAAAATGCTCTACCGTGAGGGTACCACAACTCTAATAGAATGTCTCTCGTTGCGCTGTGTGTGATGCAAATGCTTACTAATGAGCTAAACGACCTGAGCCCATTTATGAACATGAGTTAATAACTACAATAACAGATAACTGTTTTGCTGTGGGTCTGTTCATAAATTTAATCTGAAATGATAAGAACATCATCTGATCTGTCATTTGTTGCGCTGTAGACAATCTACTGCTCTGACAAGATACTGTCTAGCACTGAGTTTTATACTTAAATGTCAGTATGCAGTAAATAATGGTTGTTACTGTTAATTAAAGAGATGATATTTGTTTCTTGTTAGTATATGGCAAAATCAGTCAATAGTAGTGATAAATTCAAAAAATACTGTTACACTTTTTTTTTTACTAAGGGATATTAAGCTACATATATGAAAACAAAGCAAATAATTGTGCTCTCAATGTGAACCACAATCCTATCCATAACATAATAGAAAGTAGCAATAAGAATACAGTTAAGGTACTGGAAACTCAAAAGCAGTGTTGGTAAGAGTAGTGGTACTGTTAAAATCTTAAGATAAGCCCTTTCTACCACTGACCCCTGTCCCCACACAGTAACATACCCTCCAACGTGACAGTTATTTAAACTGCAAGAATATCCCACCTTTCCCTCTAACACACCAATACTGCATGGCATAACTGCTGCCAGCACCTTGAACAGGACCTATTATACTGTTCCCTCATTCCTCTTTCCATTAGTGTGTTACTCAGCTTTTTGTGCAAAAGCCACTTTTATGTTTGAAGTCGGTAGCGTTTCATAGTCGACAGGAGTGATCCACCCACCACAGAAGGTGATGCTGTGAGGTCTGTGGCAGCACCTTGTCGGCTTTCCACTCTTTTCTTCTGTAACCATTAGGGACAATAAGTTCAAAGTCCATGTCTAGTGTCAAGTACAACAGCCCACGAGTGGCAGTAAGAGCAGAGGCCAGGATCAATCTGTTGCCATATCTAGGTGACACAAAACTTTTTTTTCCATGCACTTTGAAAGAAAAGACAGCCACAGAGCAAGTGGTTAAAAAGTGTTTTTAACTCTGTACCTCAACAATTCAATCCCAACCTTCTTTGGTGTTCATTTCATTTCACTGAGGACTACTGTCACAACTGGCCACAGTTTGTGTCTGGATTCTCACAACAGTTACTGCTGAAGGATGTAGCCACTTTAAAATAACCGGACTCAAAATCACAATCCTTAATTAGGCATGGTCATTTATCATTTGTGCATTTGCTTTTGTCGATATGCACATTTGTTGCTATATCCAGCTGTACACTGAATGCCTGTTGTGAGCCCACATCTGTCCAAGCTAATGTGCTAACCAGTTTCTAATAATTAGCTCCTCTCATCAGCTGCTGATTCGCCTTTACCTAAACTTATGTGAAAACGGCAATGTTTTCAGTCCCGAAACACTGAAAGTTTTCAACTCTGGGAGTGAATTTATGATTACAAGCTGTCAAAATTCACTGTAGGCTTCTGCTAACATGACAGCAAATGAAGTAGCTGGCTCAAGTTTGTTATTGTTCTAACCACAAAAACACAAAACAGTGAAGTATCATCTAAGCAAAAGTATAAGATTAAAACAGAAAAATAGTTGTGTACTGGTGTTTGTGCTCTTCTGTTTGTTCAAAGATCTGCAGGTGTCCTGACGGGTGCATGTCCATCATGGAGGGCAGCAGTATTGGCCTTGGCATGCAGGCAAAACACAGACAAAACTGAAGGGAAAACACTGGGGTGCTCGTCTGTGAGTGAAGCCTTTCAGTGGGTTTTAGCTGCCCGGACCAAAACAGCTGAACCTCAGGTTACTTTGTGAACTGCTAAAAATACAATATTTAGATTTGGTGTTGCTTTTTGTGTTACGTCTGTCTGTGTGTTTGTTGTGAGCTAGGGCTGCACGATTTTGGCTAAAAATAAAATCCTTTTTTTTTCCTTCTAAAAACTCTATTTCAATTTCTGGGTAAAACTACTGCAGGGTACACACAGATAATCGGGCTGTTTTTGTCCTGATTATCTCTTTTCCCGACAAAGGACGGTAAACATCAGATTATCTTATGTTTTATAAGATTATCCTATAAGATTATCCTGTGGTCTGAGGTGTGTTTAGAGTGAATTTGTCCTGATAATTGGCTCCGAAATGAGTCGGGACTGGCAATTGGAAATATTAAACTTGTTCAATATTTACGACCAAAAATCTTCATATGTGGGGAAAGACAATGAGTCCCGAGGCATGATTCTGTGAATTGTGACGTGGAGCGGAATGTAGCCAATCAAGAAGCGAGCTGACTGAGGGACAAGGAAGCAGGCATTATTAAAGTTTGGTGGACCTCAGAAATAAAGTCATGAAATCATGTTGACCAGCTCATGGAGCTGTGGGAAGCCTAAGAATGTCTATTCAATGTCTCCACTAAGTCGTACCACTACTGAAACATGTTGCGTGTTGTGTTTTCCGGTTGTTGCTATGTTTCTTCTTTATTTTTGTTAGATCATGTTTGATCGTGCAAGATTTGTGGCTTGGAGGACTAGACTGTAGATCGGTGGTGGGACAGAATTGTTATGTGTGCGGTGTGTTGTGTTGAGATTATTGGAGCACTCCACACACAGTACGATCAAAACTCTTCAGATTTAGAAAATCCTTATGTGTGTACCCCACTTCCAAAAGACAACAAAAGTCGGCGTGTCGTTTTCGTTTGCAGCCCGCAATGCAACACACTGCTCCCACTCTGGCATGTGATGATGTTTGGGGTGCTGAAATAAGTTGGTTGTGCTGCTGTATATGACAGATACCACCTTCAGGCAGAGTTTGCAGCGAGGAGTGGTTTGGTCTTCATCGGAAACTTCGAAGCCATACCAATTCCACACAACCGACTTGCTTTTGCTATTTTTAGCCACGAACTTCTCACTCTCCTTAGAAAATGCCATTTTAGTACTGGTGTGTGGAGACCAAAGACTGTGGAGACCGCTCTCACAGTTAGGAGGAGGAGCCTACGGTAGCCCAGAGGCACACAGCCCGGAGACACCAGAGATGAAATTCAATTTGACGATTATCCTTTTTTAAACATCGTCCTAATTAAATAATCTGATTTAAACTTAAAATGGATTAATTGTGCAGCCCTAATGTGAGCTGTGCTGCCCATGTGGGTGAAACTGTTTTGACTGGTATGGCAAAGTAAAACATGCAATATGTTGAAACTTGCATAGTTATCAGTGGTAATGCAGTATATGATAAGAAATGCTCACATGAAGCATATCCCAAAGGTATAAGCCATTTTATTTTTAAGTATTTAATCAGATTCTTCACTGAAAATGACTTTGCTACAAGTAAAACTTTCCATTCCATTCACAACATTAGTCATGTAAATGGGATATTCTTTACATTCCACCACCATAAACTTAAATCCTGCCACAATTGGAGTATTTTTTGTTTTCTCTCTGCGGCGTCCCCTCCAGCTCCACTCCTAATGTCAGCTCAGTTCATCATGTGGACTCATGTGGCCCTCTGGTCTCCACTAACTCTGGAAAAAGCCTACTGGAGAAACGCAGTGACAAGAAAAACTCTCTGGAGAACATGCACAGATATATGAATACCCACATTCCACACACTGGTTTTCCCCAAAAGACTTCATATTAATGTATATTTTATGTATGAGGTATCTATCCCACACCTATATACACTGCTCATAAAAATTAGAGGAACACTTCGAAAACACATCAGATCTAAACGGGGGGAAAAATGATCTTGAATATCTTTCCTGATAA
>JAPQRP010000028.1:12016808-12072440 GCA_037367295.1 Apogon hyalosoma
AGTTCACATCAAGTAAGATTTTCAATATCTATTGTTTAAGGGCAAAGACACACCAACCCAACTGCCAATCGTCACCAAAAAAAGGTAGCCTGACTGATCTCTCCCTCTCTCGTATCCCCGACACACTTGCGCGAGACATAAAACTGGAAATGACAGAACATCTCTCTAGATGAAAACGCAGATCTTGCTGTCATTGTTGTCAGCAGAGAGTGTTGAGTAGTCAAGAAGGGTTGTTGTACTGTTTGAACAGATGGCTAGAATTAAGAAGATACTGGCGTTGTCAGCTCTCAGGCTTCTTCTTGTGGAAGAAGAAAGATGTTGCAGGCGAAATCGCACTATGCTAACAATGCTAACAGTGTTCACTTCATGGAATGAATGAAGTCCATAAGCAATACTGAGTGGCACTCATTCAGATACAATATGAGCAGTGAATGGCCAATCGTAGAAGATAATAATAGTGTGAAGTACTTTGGCATAGCTGGATTCACATCATCATTCAGATTGGTCCGACTGAACCACGGGCGGTGGGTGATTACACATGTTGAATCGGCTGAAAAGACTGACAACGGCATTAACAACGGCCGATCGTAGGAAACACACCCAGCAGACTCATGTCACCGACCTCGCCACACTGCCCGACGACGTTCGACCACCGAAAATCGGGTTGGTGTGTCTTCGCCTTAAAAATAAGTTCTTATATCTCACTGAAAAGTTACTCTTTAG
The DNA here is from genome assembly GCA_037367295.1 of Apogon hyalosoma. NCBI lineage: Eukaryota > Metazoa > Chordata > Actinopteri > Kurtiformes > Apogonidae > Apogon > Apogon hyalosoma. The sequence continues at coordinate 12,017,532 of JAPQRP010000028.1, forward strand.
GTGACTGTCTGATTTTAAATGTGATGAGATATTTTGACCAGAAATGAGAAAAATACACTTGGTAAGATTTAGATTTTTCCCAGTGTAGTCGATAGTGGCCTGTGGAATGTTGTCCCATTCCTCTTGCAGCACAACTTGGAGCTGGCCTACATTTTTTGAATCCAGAACATGATGTCTGAACCACTGATCCAGAACATCCCAAAGGTGTTCATGACTTGTGACATCTATGAGATTGTGACTTGTGACCTAAGTGCACACTTTTTGGTGACCTTTTATTGACCCTGGTGCATGGAGTACCTGTGTATTGGTCATGCTGGCGGACCAACTCATTGTTATGTTCTATGCAGTTCAGGGGTGGAATAACTCAGTGAGTGAATAATCTCACAGAGAATGGCCAATGAGAGTTGAGCAAATCTAATCATTCAGTGCACTTATAAACACCATTTGCAGATGTATTTCATTATTTGTCCATTTAACTTAGCATTTTTGGTTCATGCATTTTAATTTTTGTTCAGTGTACAATTCCAAGTTAGACAATGTAAAATTATTTTCTGCAACCACATACCTCTGTCAATATAATATGTACTGAAATATTTCCACAAACCACCACCGCAGTACAAACAATCTGTAAACATAATTCAGTGTGATCAGCATCATAAGGTGATGTCCAACTGTCTTAGCAGTATTTTGTATCGGATAAAAGCAATGATATCAAACACCTTAAAATCATAGGTATCCTGTTACCCCATAAATGTTTGATCAACATCAATGGCAATTCACAAAGGAGGAGAATTTGTATCAGAAGGTTATTTAAATAATCATCATTTTGCATCGTGTTCAAAGTTGTTTTTTCTTAATCTTAAGACTTGGAGCCCACCAAATATGTCTTAAACTTGTTCCAAAAAGTGTAAGAGTGTATAATTTATGGAGTGAACATTATGTGGTGAACATTTGATGTGCTAATAATGTATCCATGCAACCTTACATCAAAACACCTTTTCATGTTTCTCAGTGGTGATGTATCGCCCGAGGTAACGTGGTTCAACCCAGATACGGATGCAGCCTCAGTGTCGGTATTCTGGCCAGGCTGATATATGCGTGTAATTTCAGGCTGCACTGCTACCTGCTAATCATCATAAACTCTGTGGCACTAATGATACTGATGCTGTTGACATTTTTAACAAGGAGTTCAGTTTGTGAATTACAATATATGGGACTGTCAACATCAATATGTGGTCTACTTTTTTCAGCCATTACATCAGTGCATTTGTTCATTAGTTTGAAACCAATGTACACGCACATAAAAAGACTTGTAATACATTAGTCCATATGGGCACTTGGCACAAAATCATGTTTTCTATAACAGAAACTTTTTAAAAATAGAAAGTAAATGACTTTAAATAGATTCACATAAGGGCAGGAGGCAAAAGCCATTCACGTCAGAATTGATCTTGATTTATCTTCTTTCTGAAGCAGTTCACAAATGCCAAAAGTATATTTTTATAATGAAATTGATGGAGTAGAAAAGATGGAGCTCACAAGGCGTGCACAATGTGTAACACCAGGGGCTGGCTTCATTAAAATGTATTTTAAGTTACTCTGTCATGTTAGATCTGAGTTTTGCTGTTAAATTAGTAATGGAATGGAAGTTAGAGTATTTTACAAAAATATACAATACTTACAATTAGACTTGCAACGATTTAGATTTTTTGGGCCAATCCCAATTTTAGATTTGCAGGGTGCTTGGATGGCTGATACCGATTTTGGCTGATTCCAATTTCATTTTTTCCAAACAACACACAAGACATTGCAATATAACTTTCACATTATAACACTTATTTTAAAAATAGAAGCAAAGTGTGCAAAAAGGTGCCAGGTTTTCTGTATGAAAACAGGTGCATTGATTGAAACGCCTGGTTTTTAGTGAGTCCTGTATTGTACCAGCAGCTGAAAATTATCATATTGGAAGGAAAATTATCGTACACACCCACTTTTTATCTGCAACCTAATTTTACTTTAAAATAATCTAACAGAACCTTGGAAAAAAGCAAGTGTCTCTACATATGTGAAGCACAGGATGAGCTCCTGCACTGAATGGACCAGAACACCACTTATACATTCACAACTTCTACATGTTTTGGGCTGAATCAAGGTCGAGCCTCACAAGTAGAGAGGCATGTGAGAGGATGAATAAAAGTTTCACTTTCATTTTATACGGTCGTATGATGTGCACGTACTCAGTGTGAAGGCTCCCACAGCCGGGTGTACTGTGTTCGTACTGTGAGCAATGCGGACTGTCCGGTGGACAACCGCCTCGAGTATGCATGGACGTCTGCAGAGTCAAGTATGCCTGACTCTGAAGGGGCCTTGAGGTATGTATGGCACAGAACGCACCCCCTGTGTAGCCCCCCCAATCACTGCCTCCATCAGCAACATGTGCCCCCTTCACATTCCTGATTGCCGCCTCATATATGACTATCTGGAACTGGCCCTGGGTCTGGCTATGCAGCATGGCAGGAATTTGACCTGTGGTCAAAATTGGTCAATTTCAGACTGACCAGCTGGTCACCGCTCATGGCCAATCACATGAAAATCGTCCAGTTTCAGAGCACGGTCGATTAACTGGTGCATGTCTTCTTGCCGTATAGTCCAAAAGTCTCAGGTCACCAATAGACTTGTATTTTCAGTTGTTATAATTACCACATATATGCACTTCTCAGTCTCTGTATTTAGCTCCAAGCTGGAGATATGGGGAATATGTACAACATTTAAAACTAAAATTTTCTGGAAAAAAATCAGCTTCTGGACACCAATGTGTCAAGTGTTTTGTATGACCTCTTTTTTGCACTTAACACATCTTTTACTCTCTTTTTCAGACAAAATGTCATATACTGCATTAAATTTCTTTTATTTTATACTAAGGTTCTTTCAACACGTCAAATGTGTCATAGTTTTGGCAACTTTTTGTTATGAGCTCACAAACACTAACTGCAGCCTTTAGACACTGTTTATGTTCTGTGTTTTGTATTCTGTATTTTCCTGTTGTATATGAAGAGGAAACAGAAATTAATATATCTGCTCAACACAACTGTGCAAAAATAACAAAGCTAAGGGTAGTACTTTTGCGCAGTACTTCACCTTTTTATATGATTACACATTTTTGAAGTGGTGGCCTATTCAATCATGTCGAAAATGTCTTTACTTTCCAAGAATTCTGAGCTAGTTATTTAAGAACATCAAGATCATTGTATCACAGATACGTGTCGACATCTTCCGGAATATTTGATCTAAACCTAAGTCAAGGGCCATCTTTGTAAAACTTCTGGATGTTTCTTATACAACATGCACAACGTTTTGTCTCTCATTGCATCGATATTAATGCTAGCGGAGTACGTACTGTATCACCCGCTCTAATGCTGCCACGGAGTGACTAATCTTCACCACTGGAGATATGACATAACAAAAACACAGCTGAGCACTTTGCTTTTTCCATTGAATCCACAAAACACTCAACCTTTCGCATTTCTAAAACATTAAAGAATATTACATTTTCCATTTCTTTGTTTTTCACACAGATGTAGCCAACTTACATAAATCACTTTCAGATGAAATAAAAAGCTTTATACTTGCACACTTCTCTTTTTCTTTTTTTTGCTGTTAGTTAATGGCCTTCATCATGGCCACTTAACCCAGAGTTTCATTAGCAGCTCAACGGGCAGCAGACAGGAGTCAGCGGTGTGGGAAACAGTGTAGTGCACAAATAGTGTACCCTGTTCTTTTTTGTAAATCAAGACTCATTACCCACAGTCAACAAAACCCATTTTCAGACCTCACAACACCAATGTTTTAAAAATATTTTTGCCTTTATTTGACAGATAGTGTAGAGCGACTGCAAAGGTGAGGGAGAGGAACGATGTACAGCAAAACGCCCAACCTGAGAATTTAACCCAGCTTTATGGTAAGGTCTCAGCCTATGACATACATGCACTACCAGGTGAAACACATTTGTGCCCCCCTAAATGTAGACTCACCAGGGCTGCGTGGTCACTTCAAAGCGACACAGTAAAAAATGCAGTATCAGTATTTCAGAGTCAAGCTATTTTAACCTAGATAGAGTATTTATAGCTCCATGGAGAGTAAACCAGCTCTAAAACTAGTTAGAAGTCAGTGTAAAGTTCTGCATAGATGCAGTGTAAAATTTGACTCTACAGAGTGAGGATTAGTGCCAGTGTGCTGCATTGCATTGTGGGTACTGGACATTTTACTCATTTTGTTCTATTTTATGTGCAGTGGTTAAAGGGGAGTTTTCTGTTAATATTTATTTAGGTTAGTATGTCTGATTTACAACATTTATTAGCCTTTTTTATGTTTTTTTTTTTTAATTAATGTGAAACCATTAGTCAAACCTGTAAGCAGAACAATACCCAACCTGATTGTCGCCTTAAATTTGTCTCTACATTTCTTGAATATCATAATGCATGACCAAGTGTGACTGAAACCCTTGGTATAAATGTATTCCCTTCACAACCCCCCACCTTGTGGACCCCCGCAATTCTACACTATTTCAATATTAGTGACGGGTGCAAACTGATACTGAAAATGATGCTGCAGAGAAATCAATATTAAAATATTATGGAGTAATTTTAAAACTAAATTTGGAGTAAAAATAGCTCTATAACGTGTAATCATGTTACTCTTAAGAGAGTGAAAACACCAGTGTTAAATATTTTTACACATTTCATTGTTAACTTTGATACTGAATAGAGAAGAATTAACTCTGAAAATCTGACACTGGCCATAGAGTAAATTTTACTCTAGAGTGGGACCAAATGTTATCTGAAACAGTTAAATTCAGTTCTGTAAGATTAAATTAGACACTTTATCTTTTACTGTGTAGAAGGGTTTTATTCCAGTGGGAGTTCTATGGAGCTTTTCTTTGTGGCGTTGTCTCTGTGGGAGTTGTTTCTAGGTGTTTTGGCTTCCCCTCACCATCCATACACATGCACTAATTGGACAATCTGAATCGAAATGAACGTGAGAGTGAATGGTTGTATATGTCAGACCCCCAAGGAACTGGTGACATGTCCAGGGTGTACCCCCACCTTTACACACAGGTGACCGGGATAAGCTCTGGTACCCCCACGACCCTCTCAAGGACTAAGCACTTCAGGAAATGGATGGATGGAAATGACATAAGGGACAGGAAATGATTTGACTTTTTTTTTTTATCTGGGGGTGATAACTGTAGTGTTTCCCAAAGTCCCCTACTGCATCTATGATGCTGAAAAGGATTTGATGAGAGACCAGAGCATGTTTGTAGCCTGTTTCATGTTTTATATTGCATAAAATTATAACATACACATATTTCACCACTGAGGTATTTTTAATTTTGCACAGGCAGAACAACAGACAGCCACAACATTGCCAAGGTAGTTATCTTCCACTTTTGCCTGTGTGTGCTGTTTTGAAAGTCTGCTTCATCTCATGGATGTATTATGTTCCGTCAGTGTCATTTTTTACTCCGCCAAGTTATCAGTCCTGAAGTTATTTTTCACCCTGTGAGAAAATGGACGAGTGGTGTGAAAGTTGGCAGCTCAGATTTATATTGTTAGAATGAGAATCTGAGAAGAATCAAAGTAAACACAGACTAGTTTCTGTCACAGTAATAAACACACAGTCACGCACAGAGTACCTGTTGGCTTCAAAACTTATTTGCTGTTTCTGTGATGGCAAATTTGTCTGTGGAAATAATGTTCATATGTTTTAGATGATGAACTTTATTAATGCTGCAGGGTTTGTTTGTCCACCGCTGTGTCCTTGGAGGAGCTGCTCAACTCTGTAGAACTAAACCAGTCCAATCCACTTTTATTTGTGTAGCACATTTTACCAACACAGTCTCCAAAGTGCTGCACAGAGTACAATAAGTAATGAGTAATAAAAATGTTATTAAGTATACAATCAGCAATATAATATATAAAATGAAAGACAGCTAGAGGACCACACAATTCTCAAGCTGGGTTAAAAGGCAGTGAGTAAAAGTGTCTTTTTAAATGAGACTTAAAATCAACATCATCAACAGAGGATTCTGTTGGGTTTCTGCGAATAAGTATGAGAGTCTGGTTTCAACCAGCTCTATGTAAAGTGTCATGAGATAACTTTTGGTGCTATATAAATACAATTTTATTGATTGACTGCAGAGGGGGCTGTTTTGATGTGAGGTGGGAGAGCATTCCAAAGTTTGGGGCTGACAAATGAAAAAGCCTGGTCGCCCCAACTTTGAAGCCTCGTCTTTGGGACAACGAGGTGGAGCTCACTCTCAGACCTCAGCGATCACACGGGCTGTGAGGTACAATGAGGTCTGAGATCTACATGGGTGTCAGTCCATGCAAAACTTTAAAAACAAACAATACAGTTTTAAAATCAACTCTAAAATGAACAGGGAGCCAGTGCAATGAGGATAAGATTGGCTTGATGTGCTCTCTACATCGTGTGTCGGTTAAAAACATGCAGCAGAATTTTGGACTAAGTGAGCAAAGTTTGCTTGGCTAATATCAGTGTACAGCACATTACAGTGGTCAATATGTATAGAGATAAAAGCATGAAATACTCATTCCAGATCACTGAAAGATAAAACTGGTTTAAGATGAGATAAAAGCCCAAGATAACTGGCTTTAACCACGGCATTCATCTGCTTGTCAAGCTTAAAATCACCATTGACTATGACGCCAAGGCATGTGGCTGTAGGTTTGATGAACTGCTGAACAGAACCCAAATCAGAATTAAAAACAAAAGAGTTGGGTTTAAAAACAAAAATTTGTCTTAGACTCATTCAGATTTAAAAAGTTAAGTGCCAACCAAACCTTGACGTCATGCAAGCAGTTTCATAGGGGTGCCAGGGAGTTGTTTTTCTTTAAAGGGATGTACATTTTTTTTATTTAAATAAACAACCGTAATGTTGGCATTAATGTTTATACTTCACATATCTCAATGAGTTGGGTTAATTTCTCCGTTGCAGCTGCTCTCATGGTTTTAGAGACGTCTTGTCCAGGGAATGGTTTGGTTGTGCAGTTTGTGCATAGGTTTGCATGCACACATGTAAAGTGTAGTTTGTGTGGTTGGCTTAATTTTAATCACCATGCATAATGTTGACAGCATAGTCATTTACATCATTAGCAACATGGTAAAATAAGACTCTGGTCGCTACAATATTTTTGGTTCATTATAAGACTGGCGGAGCAAAATAGACTAAAGAGGGACACGCATCAGTCTGTATGGGTGCTTCTATGAAACTGGTTCTAAAAACATGGATATGGGGCTAAAAATTCAAACCAGATGTAGACTAATGTGATGAAGCAAGTTCGGAAGCACTTTGGGTCTGTTTTAGCAATAAATATTTACTGAGATAAAAGAAGCAATTTTTCAGATAAAACATGTTTATATCATTTTTAATATTTATATACAAAAATCCACATGTAACACAGTAAAAAAAAGCACAAAAATACATGCTACTATTTTTTTGAATATCTTTTTATTGTCTCACAGGTACATTTTGGGAATCGAACTAATTATGCAAGGCAGTGTTTCACAAAAATGGCTGCTGTTGCAAAAGCACTCGTGATTTATTTGTGTTTAAATGGGCAGGTTTCGCATGTAACGCCAGTGGACACAATGGGTTACACATGAAACCTGGAATGAGACTGCCGATTAATGAAAAACCTGCATGTCTGGATTAGAAAAACTACCAGGATTGTCACATTTAACACAGTGTCTTTATTTATAGTCTATATAAGACCATTTACAGCCATGTTTTCCAAATCAGCTGCACTGACACCTAGGTAGCTTTTCACGTCCCAAATTTGGTCTTATTTTTGGCCCCAAAATTGGATTAAAAATGAATTAATTTTGGGATGGCTCAGAGCAAGAGTGTAATATTTCTGCATTTATCTCAGGTCATCATTAGGTACATCCTGGGGGGAAATATGTCTAAATTTTTCTTTTTTTGCTGTGTCTAAAAAAGCTGGCAAAGAGCCAGATACCAAAATTAACCCAGTTTCATAGAAGCACCTATATTACTGATCTGAAAGACTAAAACGACAAGTTCAATCACATTTTAATATGTAAAAAATGGAAATACTTGTCTGACTCTCATTATTGACACCAAGAATCCAAATCAAATCATGAGACTGACAAACATGATTACATTCAACTTTGCTCTATGCTAACAGTTAAATTTACCATTAATCAAATGAGTCATTCATCGCATACACAGACATCGCTGAGTAGTAATGGAATTTTTATCAAGCCATGCTTTCACTGGTTCTAAAAATATGAGAAATTATGCAGCATCTATATTGTCGATTTATTTAGGAAACAAACAAAAAAAAAAAACGCAATTGTAATGTGATGTTCAGGGAGTAGCCATTGCCACTGCATTAATATACAACTGTTTTTATTAAGGCTGCTGAAAAGATATCAAGGGAAGAAGGGAAAACTGCATTGTGCACCCAGGCCAGAGGAATGGAAGTCCAGAGAGCCAGTTTTTCATCCTGTCTTGTGGCACTGTGCACCAGCAGGTTCATAATAGCTCTACTTAATGAGGGCTATGATATACCTCCACCACTTTATTGGCAGGGCTTGGATTCTTTCCCTGTGCAGAAAACCATTATTCACCATAAAAAGAAGCCCTTTCTCTCAACAAGCATAATGTACTGCATCTGTGAAGGCAAAAGAAAAGGAGCACATACTAGAAAATAGAAACCATTTCATTTGCTCTGCTCTTCTTAACCACCACATAATGAAAAAGGATATATTTCTTGACAGATGGTGCATCATGTTCTGCGTGGCTTAGATTAAATCTGTTCCTGTGAACTCATCATCACATTGGAAATGTGTCACCGGCAGAATGATCTTTCAATAAAGTACAAAAAGTTATTTCACTGAAGTTTAAACAAAGCTCACATGTTGTACATTTGTGATATGCAACCACAGAAACTACTGATAAACTGTATATATGCACTGTTACTGCCATTCAGTATAGATAGGATCTCTGCTTCTGGTGTGAAATTGCTTCCCTTGCTTCTATATATTTACTGTAGATATAAGTTGCATGTGTGTGAGTTTATTTTGTCGCTGTGTTGTCGTAATCCCAGGTGGGAGTGTTCTTGTGTACCAATGTGGGTTGTTTGATTTTGTAACATCTGGTGGGACATTTCATCTTCTCATCTTTTTGTGGAGTTCAGGGCCAAGACAGGCTTTGTAAACAAATCTAATCCACCAGAAGCCATTTGATGGAGTCTCCCTGATCCGCGATTCATCTTTGGTATTTTCTCCCAAGAACAGACGTGAAAAAAAGGAAACGACTAAAACTCACATTTTTAAGTGCTTATGTCTATGTCAGCAGCTCTAAGTTAATTAAAATGTTATCTCAATGTGCTAACAACGTGCAACTGGAGATTCTTCTGATTACATTTTTTCATAATTAATTCAGCTTCTCTTCATCTATGGGAACGTATAACATAATAAGCCGCGCATAGGAAATATAATTTAAACAACTTGTGATGTACTATGTTACAAGGAAAAATAAATTAACATTTATTAAATATGTAAAAGGAATAAAACAAAGCTTAATTGAGAACATTTTTGTTTTTTGTCAATATCTAATTTCTGGATGTGTAGATAGAAATGTGATTAGGTTTCCTGATTTTAATAACTATCAAAAAGGATTAGATTCTAGCATATCGGCATACAATTGGAAGATAGAAACAGATCTTTTTCTCATGGTTTTCTTTTGTCACTGTGTAACTTCAGTATGCAGGAACATTACTCACTGGGACATTGTGTCATGCTGAGAATCACTTCCTCCATTACTGTTGGTAACGTCTATGGGTAAGGTTACCCTTTGCAAATAGCTTTAATTAATTCACTGGTTTTTGAGGTAAACAGAGCTTAATTTCAATTACACATTTGGCCACAGTTTGACAAAAACCCAGAGTCTCTATTGATGTTTCTATCCAGTAACTTTTTCTAGCTATTGTAATGGGACTGACTCACCATTACGCATCTTTAGTTTTGAGATTCAAGGTTTCTCTTCACTACTAACATCATATTCTTCTTTATTCTTAGTTTGTCTATAGTTTCAGTATGCAAAAAATTATTTCTGTTTACTAGTTAGATCAAGTGATGCCAGGCACAACAAACCCCGCCCCTTGCAAACATTTTACCTGATTTGCCCTATCTCTTATCATTGCAACACATTTTTTGTGACCTTGACCTTTGACCTACATTCACCAAAATTTAATGGGATCTATTCTGGACCACCTAGCACCTTTCCTGAAAATTTCATGGAAATTGGTTTTAGTAGTTTTTGTGTAAAGTTGCTGACAGGCAAAAAAAAAAAAAACAACCAAAAACAATACCCTCGCCTCCCCTTCAGGGGGCAGGGTAATTCGAGATAAACATAAGGGCCTAGATAAGAAAAAAATAAAACAGCAGAACAGGCATTAAACTCTACTGAAGAAAAACAGAAAATGTTTATTATAGCTCCAAAATACACAGTCTTTGAATGTGAAAGCCTTTAAAATTACCTCCAAGTCTAGCGAGATGGTGGTGACTTGCAGAGGGATGGGTCAAATACGCAACTGGTCTCCACTGAGGAAGTTGATACAGAGGTCAACATCAGGTGAGAACAGTTTTGTCAAGGGCAGCGGTTCGTAACTTTTTTTTTTTCCTAGAGGATCATACTGATATAGATAAAATGAAGATCCATATGTTGGGAAGTGAAACACGAAGCACATTGGGATCAATTACGTTAAACTTAGTAATTGACATGACAGATGGAGTTTTAGTGGGCTGTTTGCTGCTCAGAAGACTAAAAAACCAGGACCTCCTTTTTTAGAAAATATTGAATTTGTAGCTGTATGTGTAGTGTCTAACTATGGAATGAGGATGAAACATTAGAGAAAGACATACAGTACTTTAGTTGCTTGTTCTTGGATTATATACTGTGAACATATTCTGGCCTAGAAATTAAGCTGTAAAACAATTTCAGGACAAGTTTGAGGCATAGTTGGTCCAAAATATATCCTCCTATCTTCTATTTCCTGGTGTAACAGTGCACTGGTACTGAATGACAAAACCTAATGCACTTTATTTTTCTTTGAGGATGTTGCAGGCCAGATTGAAATGGTCTGGGGACTGTCTGTACTTTGTGTGCTCAAGAGGCCGGGTGTTTCACCTGCTGATGATTCACTTGTCCATCATCTCTAGCGTTGGAGATTATGGGTAGCATTAAGAAGGGCGGTGCCATGTGGCTAAGCTGGTTTGGAGCAGTGGCACCGAGCTGGATTCCCTAATGTCAGTGGTGGAGTGAAGCGCCCTAAATTACCCATCACGGATGACGCTCACCACTCTTTGCACAGCACAATCACCTGGCAGATGAGTTTGTTCAGTTTGTGGCAAGCAGACTGCAGCAGTCCTGCTCAACAGACAGGCTGAGGATGTGTTGTTACCCAGACCATATGGCCGCTGAACTCATCCCAGAGATGCAGGATGTAATTGAGTTTTATTTGACTGTATTTGTTGATATATTTATCTTTATTACTTTATGAACATATCTGTGACATGTTCATTTCATCACTTTATTATTAATTATAACTAATATTATCAGATTTTATTTCAGTATTAACTGATAATAGTCATTAATTAGGCAAATGCATATTTACTACTGTGCTATTTCTTGTGTAGGTTATTCTTAGTCTTGTTTGTTGTTATTACTGTTTTTCTTGTTTGTTTGTTTTCTTGTATAAGCGCCTGAATGCTTTCATGTCTTCATGTCCCTGGAGACTAATGAAGTGTCTGTGTAAGATGATTAATTGTAACGTACACCGGGGTATCTTTCCACTCCACTTAGATCACATCAAAGACCTGTTTGACTTTTTCATCTAATGCATTTAGCTGAGATGATTACCGTTTCAGTGATTCTTATATATTATATATTCCAGTGTAATTGCAAAGCTGCTGCAAGACTCACATTTAGAAATATGACTTGATTTCAAAATAATATAGATGCAGGCAAAAGATCCATGTAACCATACCAGAATAGAAGATTCTTGTAATGATAGTTTGTTTTTTAGCTGAAGAAAAGCCAATCACCGAGTTGTCTGTTGACACAGCATGATGATCGCAGCAGTTTTACTCTGACTGCAGATGCCAAAATACATTGAGCAATAATCTCCAGGGCGAACTCATACTCTTCTAATAGATATGTCAGCATAGCACAGACAGGACAGGTGGCAGACAGGAATGCAAACTGTTTCACTGGATGGTGGCCACGCAACGTACACGCAAGCTGTTGCATGCTGACAGTGAATAACTACTTCACACTCAAAACCATTATTGTGGCAGGCCGTAGCATTCTAGGAAGAATTTTTGATTGGCCAGAAGAAGTTTTCATTTTTCTTTGTTCCATTTTCATTTCTTGGCTTATGTTCATTTCATTTACTCTCAAATAAAAACTCACACATCTACTGATGAAAGTTTGGGCCATGCGCTGCTCCCATTGGTAAGTGTATTACTAACTATAAAGACAAATGGCAGCAGATGCTCTGCTGACGAATGGTATAGTGTTATTGGATGTTTATTGGAACAAGAGAGAGAGGGAGAGACTGAAAGGGTGGAGCAGTTAAGAGTAATTCAGCATAGTACTCCTCTTTAATCTTCATTTCAAGGCAATTCACCAACTGGTGCTGATCAATAGCTGATTTCCCCTTGCAATGGCTTCATACCAAAGTGTTGCTCAAGCCTGACGAATCATAAAGGCATCAGTGGAAGAAATCCTCTGATCCACTAACAGTACTTTACAGCTAAAAATAAAAGTGATTTATTAACATAAAACAGAACAACCGATGGCCTTAATAGGGAATGTTTTGACCATTATGGTCAAGGAAGAAAATTTGATTAGAATCATTTGCAGTCTTTTTTTTTATATACATATATATATTTATTTTTTATGGTGAAGACAGAAACCAAACTGATAAATGTGAGCGTTAAGGAGGAAAAAGAAATTATTTTCTGTTTATGTGCAATGATAAAGCTAGATGTTTTGTTTCTCTTGATCAAATTGAAGCTGAAACAAGTATTTCATAAGACAGATAAAGAAAGAAGTTTATTCTCCAGTAGTCTCTCACTTTATGACTAAAACTCACTTTCCAAAGTAATTAGTTGGATTTGGATCCACTTGAACAAAACAGCCTTCATATTTACATCTTAGTATTTGTACTACTGGTGTACTTTAACAGGACTGACAGTGTTGTGCATTTGTGAAATGAAATTCAGATCATTTGTACTCTGTGTGCAAAACAAAATGGATATCCAAACTCCTGTAAAGAATTAAAGTAAATAGATCCCTAAGTACAGCTGACTTCTACCGCTGAACCATGACCAATCAAAGTCCAACAGACTGAAGGGATTTTTTAACTTAAAATGCTTGTCATGGTATTATAACGTCTCATAGGGAAACATTTTGTTAGTCTAGTTGTTTAGATCGAATGCAGGTCAGTACTTGTGCACGCCGGGGTAGATTATGATTTGCATGATGAAAAGAGGTTAATTGTGGGTTGCTGATTTCTTAAACTGAACCATCATCCTAGTAAGTGCAAAATACATGCAATGCAAAACAGTTCAGAGATTGTAACTGTTTGGATTAGATTTAACTATGAACTATGATATGTGGTTTGTGTTGAACATGCAGAGATCTGATTGGTCTAAAGTGATTTCCACCCTTGTTTTATTCCCCTGAAACTTAAAATGTTCATCACACCTGACAATAAATGATGTCTCTCTGTGGCAAAGGATGACTCAGGAGTCCATCTGAAAAATGACAATGAGAAGAAAACATAAATGTCCCCTGAAAAAGATTGAAAATGGGGGAAAAAAGAGCAACATCTATTTCTTCATTTTTGTTGCTAACAAATAATACAGATGAATTTTCACACCATCCAGTGAAAATGAAAAAAAAATAAATAAAAATAGGAGCTTTCTTATTATCCAACCCTGGCACCAGCCATTTCTATATTTTTTTTTGTTGTTTTTTTGGTAACACATTACATTCTTACCTTTTTCAGAAATTGCTATTCAGTCATGGCATTAAACCTCATTTCCACATGGGTGAACTTTCATTCAAGCTTTTCCAAAATGGGATCGAACTCTTCAGATGAAGGATATAAAATGGCTGCCTCACAGTGGTTCCTGGGCGTCTGTGACATAATGAAAGAAAAAGCTTGTTGATAAATAGAAAAACGTCTGAGTGTTATATTCGAACTGCCCGGTTTTTCACACTGTATTGTACTGTTCATATACCCTGCCGTCGATTGCCTGATGAAGGCGGGTCTTCTAAAACACCTGAAGTATGATAGAGGCACCCCAACCTCAACGCAGTGATCCAAATGGTTGGAGGCTGCTCATTAATATAGATGGGGTTTTTATAGGAATGGCTGTCGGCCTAAATTATTCAGAGGGTTCAGGGAGACATATGGGCCGGCCCCTTCAGTGGCACTGCTAACTGAACACATAAATACCTACTGTGCAGCAGGTGAAGCAGAGCAGAAATCTGGTGTATATGTGAAGAATAATGGCATCGACTCTTGACAGTCCTTAATCATGAGCTGTAATAGCGTCACCCGGGAAGCAGCAACCATATACAAACGCACAACAATGGAACTAAATTTATAATTTCATAAAGACAGGCGACCTGTGTATGACATATGTTTAGTGTATGCATAGTTAATGTTACTATCGAATATACACTGTAGAGGCTGGTTCATCTTTAGTTTTGTTTTTCAGTGTGAACAAGTGAGTTATGAGACGTTGTGTTTGTCAGTCAGTGATGCGGACAGGAAACGACAGCACAAACAGCTGTGAAGACGGAAGGTTAAAAATAGCACCAAGAATGTTACTAAATTTCTTCCTGGGCATGTACAAGTTTGATTGACAGCTTATTACATGGATGATGGACTATTACAAATCTACACGTAGGGTGTGTAAGACTAGTCATGCTTGACACAAATGCACAGTTTTCTCCATATGCACAGACACAGTATGAAGTACAGTATATGTTTGACCAGGTCCATAAAGCCCAGATGGGCATGGTGTTCAGACACTGCGCTCCAGCACCATCAATTCAACTTTTCAGTTCAGTTTTATTTATACGACCCAATATCACAAATCAGAGATTCACCTCGAAGGGTTTTACAATCTACAGTGCATTAAAACCTCGGTCCCTAGATACTCAGTTCAAATGAGGAAAAACTCCCCTCCAAAAAAGAGGACCTCTGAGTCAGGACTGACAGACAGTGCACTAGGTGTACAGACAAATGCATAAACAATAAACACAAAGGGTTTATAAAAATGTAATTTGTTGAGTATAAGTGGAATGATGATGAATAGAATTTAGGCAGCAACTGGGACAAAACCCAGTCTTCACATCACATATCACATCATCTTTCTGTTTGGTCGTGATTTTATTATTATAGATATTTTACTGTATTTTTTCTATATTCAACTGTATTGCAATTGGAATTTACGAATGTTTTTACTGAGGGACCGAAAACCTTAATGTAGTGCAGGTACACCCTGGCTTTGGATTGCGTGTAAACATATTTTTTTTATTATTTTCATGGGTGGTTTGACTTCAGTTTAGCTTGTTTGATATATTAGCAATGATCTTTCTTTTTGGACATGAGCAAATGGATTATTTCACCAACAAGAGAAGCTACTGTTATTCGGTGCAGCCATGTTGCAGCAATAAACCACTGGCAACAGTTTTGTATGTTCCAGTGATGGAAAGGGAACTAACACTGATATTACCAACAAGATAGGAACTCCTCCCCTCCCCTCCATCTTCATCACGCCTGGATTGCCTCCTTTCACCACCAGCAGCTACTGGGTGGCAGCAGCGCATCTGTTAGCAGTCCATCTCCCATCATCTCGGAGTCTTTTCTGGAGAAACAGACCCTTTGACAGCTCATGGAACCATAACAGACACTGGCTCTAATACTCAGGAAGGCGAAAGGTGCATCCTGTTTTCTTTGTGGGATTGAGGATTTATTCAGTATCTGTAATGTTCTGTACAAGTACATGTGAAACCAGATACTGCGACCCAATATCAGGGGAGCTCATTGAAGTATTTACTTGACACAGGGTTGGATAGGGTACCTGGCCATGGGCAGATTATTCTGAAATCCTTTGAAGAAAAATCTGAAGTGCTGCTTCATGTTGAATGTTTCCTACTGACATAAGGATGGAGGCAGCAGGGTTTCTCAGTACAAAATCCGAGCTCAGCTTTAGATTT
Organism: Apogon hyalosoma; assembly: GCA_037367295.1. Classification (NCBI taxonomy): domain Eukaryota; kingdom Metazoa; phylum Chordata; class Actinopteri; order Kurtiformes; family Apogonidae; genus Apogon; species Apogon hyalosoma. Next base: position 12,033,877 of record JAPQRP010000028.1, read on the forward strand.
CACACCCTCACGGCGAGTAAGATATTGCCCGTTCCTGAGCAACCCACTAGGATACTACCATTTGAGAATATCCAAACAGCCGTTCAGCTCCTGAATACTGCCACAGTGTGTTGAGGCTTTGTTCACTGAAAAAAGTGTTCATGGAGTTATGGAGTGAATGCACTGTGGTTGACAGCTGAAGCAGCAAGAGACAATACACTGTCAATGCAAACCTGGATGTCTATGTTGTTGTGTAGACATCAAGGACACAGGAAAACTAGAGCATCATAGATCACATTCATGGAATCCATTTATTCAGTCAAACCAGAACAGCACCTTTCTAGACCTAAAGAAATTGAAATCCTCAGTTACACTTGTTGATGCCGAGTTCATTGTTGCCCAGCAGCTCATTTTTAAACACACCGACAACTCCACACCCCCAGATGATGGAGAATTGACACCAAAACACTGCTCAGTAATTTCCACAGAGCCCTTGAGACAAGCCAAGTGTCCTCAGCATTTAATGTTGCCCTGGCCTAACCTTTAGCAACTTGATGTGAAAATTCTTTTTGTGCACAACAGATGCCATTGGAAAACTTGTTTAGTTCTGCTTGCACCTGTCCAAGAAATTCAGGACAGAGTGAAAAGTTTAGTGAGCAACACTGTTCATCTGGGAAACGCCGGCTGCAGCTTTATTAGGTTCATTGTGAGCCTTTACTACATAGAATGGTAAGTAGGCCACAGTTATTTCTTGTATTATTTTTTTGTTTTTTTTTCCTGAGTACTTCTCTGATTAGTCTTCCTGTTCCAAGTGGGTGGTCAAAAATATTGTTTGTTTTTTTTATGTATGTTTGCAAAACTTGAGTAATAGATGTGTGAGATAATTGTCTTGCTTGGTTGATGTGTAGAGCTGTCCATGGTGCTGATGTCACTGTCACAATAATTATGTTTACATGCACAGTAATATTCTTTTTTTTTTCCTAATTCTGAAAAAGACAATATTCAAAATAAGCTATTTAAATTGTAAATGGAAATTAATTTCCCTCTAATATTCCCACTGATGCAGCCATGCACAGCTCATTAAAAACAATGCTTCAAAGTGTTCCACTGGCGGTAAATGTTCCACTATGTGAACTCAGGCTCCCTCTTTTGTTCCATCAAACATCTTCTAGAAAAAGGTTGCCTCTTATCTATAACCCTGTTGATATCCACTGTCATAATGTGTAACTGTGTCTCTGCTTCTGGCCAGAAATGTAGCCTTTTCTTCGGACCATCCGTCTCTACCAGAGATGATATTTGTCTTTACATGAGCCGACTGTAAACAGTGGCTGTGGGTCTAAACTTATAGTGAAATACACTGTTAGTAACTTCATGTATTTATTAGCAGTCGATACAGTGTTTAAAAAACAAGAATTCAGCGTCAGAGTTTATTCCTTTGCTTGCTGAGAACTGTCTCCAGCAGGGCAATTAATGATAATGCTGACTCTTATTTTACTGTTTTTTCCTTTTCTTTCTTTCTTTGTTTCTTTGTTTCTTTGTTTCTTTCTTTCTTTCTTTGTTTCTTTGTTTCTTTCTTTCTTTCTTTGTTTTCTCACTGTCAAGGGGTGGTTTTGTGAATGACAGCTTTTCAAAAAGCTTAACCATAGTTAGCTGTAATGGTTCACTTCCTGTCTTTCCTTATGAATGAATAGATGTTAGGAGACTCAGGCTACCTCCTGTTATTGGAGTGGACTGAGACTCTGAGGGCAGAATAAAGTCTTCAGAGCCTCACTACTTTCTCTAGTGGTACACAGTGGTATTACAGGAGTGTTGAGCCTGACTGCCTCACTACATAGCTCTGTAATACAATACACTTATGACCCCGCCCCCCGAAGGGGAGGCAAGGGGTATTGTTTTTGGTTTGTTTGTTTGTTTCTTTGTTAACACTCTAGCAGCAAAACTATAGGTTGAATTCATATTAAATTTGGTTTACAGATTACCAGTGAGCTAGAATAGATCTCATTACATTTTGGGAAAAGTAGGTCAAAGTTATAATTTTTTATGAATTTCTAAAATATTTTTTTTTGCCGCATTTACTTATAATGGGCAACATTTCAAATGTCTGTAGCAGCAAAACTATTGGTTGAATTCATACCAAATTTGGTGAATAGATTGCCAGTGACCCAGAGTAGATGTCATTACATTTTGGGAAAAGTGTGTCAAAGTTTCAGTTTTTAGGAATGTTTTAAATCTTTTTTTTTTTTTTTCTTTCTCCATTTATAATGGGGCAAAATTTCACATATCTGTGGTAGCCAAACTGTTGGTTGAATTCATACCAAATTTGGTTTATAGATTTCCAGTGACCCAGAATGGATCTCATGACATTTTGGGATCATTAGGTCAAAGTTAAAATTTTGGAGAATTTTTAAAATCTTCCCATTTACTTATAACGGGTGAAATATGTGTGAGGGGCAGGGTTTGTTGTGCCTGGCACCACTTGTTACATATTATATTGCATCACAGTGTATATTTCTAAATTACGATCATTTAAAAAAATATATGTTAATAGGAACATTACACATGGCATCATTTAATGTTTGGATTTGTTTGTTGTGAGGTAACAACATTTGTATATTTATCACTTCTTCCACAAAGTTCTTTGTTGATAAAATGTAAAGGAGGGGAGTTTTGTTTTGTACACAATGTTTGTCTCTGCATTTTTAAATAGTCAAGTGTCTCACTGATGGAATATTTATCTTTCCTCAATAGGGTTCCATTATGCTGTCATGCAGTTTGTTAAGATTATTTGAGGTCCAAGAAAAGGCTGCTATTATGCTTAATGAGTTTCTTCCTGGGTGATTTAAATGTTTGTAGTAGATACATGCTCATTTGAATTTCAATTATCATTCCAGTGTAGACTTTTTCCATCTGATTGTTTGATGGAGCATGTCTATAAACTCTTCCACTTGTTGGGAATAATCATATTGTATTTGTTGTACACATATAACATATGCTAAAATACTGCATGTCATCTTAAGATACACAGGCCTTTAAACATTTATAAAGACATGCAGGCATGCTCATGTTCAAATAAATTGAACAAACGCTTCTTCCTCGGGGTGTGCATTTGGGACATGCATAAACTGTTAATGGATTTCCTTCAAGATGAATGGCTTGAGTAGCTATGGTTGTTTTTTTTATTGTCCTCAATGTGTTTACAAAAATTGAACCATTTACCAACCAGTTTTTACTAAAGGGAAAGACTAAGGTTTATCTATGGAGCACAATAAAATGCAACATAAGATGGCAAAAGTTCTGTACAAAGAAGAGAAAAGGGTAAATACATTAAAAGACACCAAGTTGCTAAATACCCATTGAAAGATATAGTGACAACAGCAACCGCTTAGGCATAAACACAGTCACTGTCATGACAGCAGAGAAGACACTCATGTTTTAGCCTGTTGGTCAGAAAGACCAGGGAATAAAAATGTCCTAGATATAAAAACAGAGATGTTAAGGCACATCTAACATCTTAATGGCAAGTGAGACATTAGATGGGGAGCTCATAGGCAAGTTCCCCATCATGCCACTGTTTTAATGCTGCAGTTCTAATGACCAATGCTCAGCAGGGCCTAATTTCATCTCTCAGAACTTAATCAAGCCAAACACAGTCGACAGTAATGCATAATGGCTCTGAGCTACGGCATGACACTTTTGAATTGGATATCACAATCTCCTTTTTAACTGTAACAAGAAAGCTTTCATATAGCATACATTTTCAGACATTGCTCTTAACCACATTAAAGTTTTGTGAAACTTATCTAAAACTTTAATGATTTAATTATCATTTTTACTTCAATAGAAATTGTTACTGTGAAATTGCTGCATATTTTCTAGGAGTATTAAGTTTGTGGTAATTGACAAATCAGCAAAAGATGAATCACGGTCAAACAGAAACTGGTTGTCAGACTTTATTTTCATGGTGTCACTGTTGATTGGTTTCCTTCCTTTCCGAATAAATGGACTGATTTTATGCTTTGCACATTTGCCTACTGTGATATGGCTTTGACAAATACAAAATCCTCAGCTGAGTAAAGTCAATGCACACTGAGCCAAAAGAGGAAGACTAACCTGAGACATGATATTTTGTTGCCCCCCTAATTCAGAATTTGTCATCCTAAGGGGAATAATCAAAACAATACATCCATTGTTTCAGAAAAAGCTCAGTGGTAAGAGTATTTCATAATGAATCCATAGTTTAGTCAGTGTGCAGATGAAATTTATTTTACAGGCTTGCTGTAATGGGGCACAAAACAGTGTAAAGGCTGTCATAATGATTTATGGTGCCACCCAGGAAAATTTCCCCTTTCCAGTGCATTGTGTTTTTATTTTTCCCTCTTTTAAGATGTTTTTTAAATGGGCTAAACAGGGTATAGTGTGATAAAGGCATATCAAAATGATTTTGTTAAAAACTGTACGCAAACAAGATATTTTTTGTCTACCTGACATCATATTTACACTAGAAAACACATGGATTACCTACTTTAATCCGTGTTGCATACATCTAGATAGAATGCAGAGTTACTTGGCCTAGTTTTAGTCTTTGTTGCTGGAGCTTGGCTCCCCTCAAGCATCATCGCTCACAGTAAACCCCTGTCTAGTGCCAGCATTAGTTGACAGAAGCCACATCAGTCACACGGAGCAAGACGTGCATGAAGTTAAGATTAATGGAACACCATATACAGCTGAGACAACCCAAGTATGTTTGACAAAAATGGGACGTCCAGTGTGTGCTTCACTACAAAGGGACAACTGGCGAGTGCTTTTTGACCTCGTCCCTTCACTGAGGTTTATGATGCAGCACAGTCCTGCAGGGGTAAATTCAATCCACACTTACCACAGCCGAGCATGTGGATACTGGCTTCACAACAACACCTCAGCCACAGCAATGCTTTTCTCCTGGGGACCAAATAAAATATCTACTCGCTGTGTCGAGCAGCAGAGTGGAAATATTAAAGTGATATTTCAAATGAGTAAAACCTTTTTATTTCCAGCATGTATTCTCTAAATGATCTCATGAGCTGTATTTATTAATTTGCACAATGGGAACTCAGACATGGTTATTACATTTAATGGAGAAATATTCAAAATATGTGGAGTTTTCATGGTCATTTGTAGAAAGTTATATGGAGAACGGTACATCCTAGGCTAAAAAGCCATGTGATGAAAATCTGAACAGAAAATTCAATTCAGAATGTCATTACTTATTCTGTGAGTAGCATATTTGGTTGTTAGCTCTTATAAGCAGAAGTTTGGAAACAATTCAGCAATGTCTGCTATTTAATTAAATGGTATTAAAGCCACTAGAAGTGTATTCTTCACAGCTAGCAAACATTTAGCATTAAAATAAGACCTAATTGTTTAATTTTCACACTAATCGAAGGCATTATTCTCATTTTATTGCTTCATTTTGCTTTTGTCATTTTGTTTAACATCTTAATGACTGAGCTAACATGCACAGTCATATTCTGTTTGTGTTTTTATGAGTGAACATTGTATCTTAAGTTCAGACATCCACATAAGACTTAGTTAATAATACTAAACACACATATCTAGACAGATTAGACTCAGTTTAGAGCAGTGGTTCTCAATCTTTTTCTGTCAGGCCTCCCTTTGGAAGATGAAACATCTCCAGGCCCCCCTCAACCCCAACAACATTGTAACAGTGGTGCAATTATAACTTTTATTGAAAGAAACCTCAATATCGTAACAATACTTTTTGCTTTTCCTTGAATAATTTGTTGTGCAAATTAAAAATAACTCGATTTCTGCTTGAACAATACAAATAAACTCAACAAGACTGCTCCCTGAGACGATATTTTTTTCAAATAAAAATAGGAAATGCGCATTTATCTTACAACTATGACAAAAAAGTTACTTTTTTAGAATGACTAACAAATTTTGGTAACAAAGATGAACATTTTAACAATATCAGTGGCTGCAATGAGCCTGTTTACATTGAACATCTCAGAACATTGAAGTGCAAACTGTACAAACTGTGCAAAAACAGAAACATTTCACATTTTTCTTTTCAAATCCAATCCTTCCAGTCCAATCGGCTTCAGAATACCTAAGAAAAACTAAATGTTACATGTACACATCTTATTCCAGATTCTGACAGGTGTGGAGTACTGAGCAGGCATTGTGAAACCACGTAAATACGATGTCAGCAGCTATGAAAGTATATCAGCTAGATATTGTGGATCTAAGAGGTAGTTCAGATGGAAAATGCATCACAGCGCTCACCTGTTCAAGTCTGTAATAAAACAGATTATAGATTCCCCAACACAAACAGTGGAACCATTCAGATCACAGTGGAAAACACCCAAGAAACATTATTACATGGCCAAACATCAATACCAGTTACTTAACTCCACCATGGCGACCTTCTCCCATCAGTCCCAGCTGTATATTGTCATTCACTGCTCCCTTGTTCTGTGTAGTGGCAGTGACAGACTGACTGCTCTCAAAGTGGAAGACATGTTTACCTGTTATTCCCATTGCCTGCATGAAGACAAACACCAGTAACACAACATCCACCACATGATGCTGGCATTTAACAGAGCTAAGCCTGCTATGAACCGAAGTGGCCTCATTTTATGTAGCCACAGTCAAAATAATTTAGTCATGTAAACAGTTCCAGAAATGCCAGATTAAATTACCATGTTGCATTATAAACATCCCAGATGCCTCTGCAAACAGCATGATGTCATCAGTAACTGGGGAACTAGTGATGATAGAGGGATGTGAATAAGCAGATTTCTGGGTTCCATGTAAACCCACACTGGAATAAAAACTCACAACTTGGATACTGGTGCGTATACACTGTAAATACACGTACATACATAATGTTATTCCATTATTATTGGCTGATTATTTAAAATATCAACATTTAAAACCAATACAAGAAAAATCAATATAAAAAAGAAAACATTTGAAAAGGAGTGGGGTGAATTCTTCTTCTTCTTCTTCCAAATATATTGTAAATTTGACAGGTGTCATGTAAACATAATTTTCTGTTTGGATATTTTAAATGGCACCTTTTTCCAAATGGAGTATTTTCAGGTGAAGACATGGGATATGTTGATATTAATCCTGTTTTATGTTGATTTTTTTGGACCTGTGCTTTAAGAAACGTACTTAGTTATATCTTACTCTGAGACAAAGGGTGAGCAGGAAATGAAATCATTTGGTTAACTGAGGGTTTGCTTTCTGAAAACTGCTTAAATTGCTAACTCTAGATCAGGGGTTCCCAACCTTTTTTGGCTTATGATCCTTTTTTAATGTCACAAATTCCTGGCGACCCCAGACATTCAAAACAGAGACAATTTTCTCTTTGAGATGTCTTCGTGGGGCTAGGTGGGCGAAGAAATGTTTCCATTCTCTGTTCGGTCCAGTTTTCTGACTGCAACTGTGTCCAGGCAGGTGGAGGCATAGTAACGCACACGGTCACATGATCGGGTCAATCAAGATATGCCCTCTTAGATATTATGTCCTGCATTTTATTTGAACTTGAAAAAGTGTGTGGTGTTTTTATTGTAATGAAATACATACTGAACCATTCTTTTTTTTAATTAGTAATTAAAAAATATATATGTTTCAATTACTAGAAATTTCAGGTGACAACCCCAAATTTGAGAAACACTGCTCTAGATAGTTCCACTGGAGAGCTTTCTTAGACAACAAAAATGACAAATGCCACCCATTCGCTTCTGTAATATATTAATAGTGAATGTGCCTCTCCAGTCAAGTATGGTGTTTAGTTTTTGTAAGGACAGAATATATTTGAATCAATCTTTGTTTTCAATTCATGGTAAATGGACAGAACTTTTATAGCGCATTTTCATGCACCTTTGTGGTGCCCAAAGCACTTTACATGTTCCTCACATTCACCCATTCGCACGCACGCACACACACACACATACCATGCAAGGCACTGCCAGATCCTACTGGGAGCAATTTAGGGTTCAGTGTCTTGGACACTTCGACATGTGAACAGTTGGAGCCAGGATTTGAACCGCCGTTCCTTTGGTCATTGGACAACACGCTCTACCAACTGAGCCACAGCCACCCTTATTCATGTGGCCAGAAAGACTGAATAAAATAAACCATTTTTTTGGAAAAAAAAATGACTGAATGATGAACAATGATTGAAAATGATTAAATGTTTTGCTCATATTGCCCAGTTCTAGTGTAATCCACAGCTCGTTTACATTCAGTCAGAGTAAAGACAAAAATCCTCACTGGGAAAGAAAAAAATACATTTCTAATCAGAAGGAGAAACACACCTACTGTCAAACATTATGAAAAGAGAATTTCAACAGGGTTATGAATATGAGAAAATATCAAAAGGCTGACCTTTTCCAAAAGGTATTTGAACAAAATAAGTAGACTGAGTTTGTAGTGTGGAATGTGTCTTTGCAGCACACTATTTTTAATGAGGTTAACAGGAAATGAATATTAGAGAAATATTCATTTTCATAAACTGCTTATAATGAATTTTATCTTTATTTAGTAAAAGGGTTAAAACCGGAATTTACTGTGTGTTTACATGTAGTTGGTGTTAGCACCTTCACTCCAGTGCAATAAGATCCACCTCTAATACAAATACAATGTTTTAAGTGTAAAATATATTTTTTTACTTTGTGTCCTATCAGGGCACCTTTAAGGTTAGAAACAGAAATATAACTGGGGAAGCAACTTTGACATAAAGCTTTTAATGTAACCAGTCTAATTGAACTCACTGAGCTGTGTACGACTTACCACTTTTACTGTGTCCTTGTACAAACCAGTACAAATTTCTTCCAAGTGTTGAAGTTATTACACCTGATGTCACCGCTCTGTTTATCAAGGGTTTTATTTCTTGTACACAGAAATGAGCCTGAATGTTGTGGCAATCGAGAGAGAAATAGTGGTGTATTGCCAACTTTGTCAACAAGGCCATTTTCATCTCTGTTTCCAATATTATATTTCTTGGAAGAGTAAGTGTATCAAGTAATCACAGCATCTCCTGTACAAAATCAGTGGTAGACGATACTTGTCAGGGAACCAGAGAGCTGAAGGTTGTGTTATTATGTGATGCTGCTTCTCTTTAAAACAGCCTTGCATCATCAGCACTTGGAGGCATTTCAGCAGTCCCAGTGTGTCTGTACCTGCATGAAGTAAATCAGTCTCTGTTGGTGGGAATTGCCAGTGGTATAGCTGTTGATCATCAGTCATGCTCTGCTCATGATGTATGATGTGCACTGGGTGTGGTGTTACTCATCCAGTTAAACGGCCCATTTTTCCTAATGGTCAAACATAGAACTACCTCACAATCCCACCCATTAGCCGAGCATTTTCCTTGTATACTGCACGTGTCTTTAAAATTCATGATGTAGCATCTTTAAATGTCCTGCAACGGTTGGTATTAGCTTTTTATTATGCATTTTAAGCATGAATATTTAATATAGAATGTACTATAAGAGTGTAAAAAAAGAAAAGGTGGTAGTTTTATTGCAAAATCTAGAAACAAACTTTGATTAGCTGCATTCAAATCAGTTTTATTTAGCTGATGCCAATTATAATGTATGCTCATGTCAAGACACAAAGTCAGATTAAGGACCAGATTCATGACTTTAATGAATGTTTCCCATTGCATTGAAATTATATGCATATTTATATGTTAATTTTACACATCAATAACAATTATTTTCTTTAATATAGGCTGATCAGCCATAACATTGTAACCACTGACAGGTAAAGCAGTGTCAACTTTATGTCATTCCAATGGGACCTGTCAGTGGGTGGGATATATTAGGCAGTATTAAGTCCTTCAAGTATGATGTGTTTGAAACAGCAAAATGGGCAAGAGCAGGGTTAATTTCACTAGATAGAAATAGTGCTGGTCAAATCACCGAGTCAGAGCGTCTCCAGATCTTGTTTCTTCCCAGTGTAAAGTGGTTTGAACCTACCAAATATTTCTAAAGAACAACAATCGGATCTCGGCTAATCCAGCATCTATGGGAGCAGAACATCATTACCACCTGTGTAATATTATGTAGGTTCTCCTCTACAAAACCAGCTCTGACCTGAGGCCTAGACTCCACCAGACCTCTGAAAATTCAGTTTATTGGGTTTATTTTCACATATACATGATCAGTCCAAAGTTTGGACTCACCTGGTTTGTCTTTATTTTCACGACTATTTACATTGTAGATTCTCACTGAAGGCATGAAAACTATGAATGAACACATATGGAATTATGTAGTTAAAAAAAGTGTGACATAACTCTTTTTTAAATTTTAGATTCTTCAAAATAGACACATTTTGCTTTTATTACTGCTTTGCACATTCTTGGCATTCTCTAACCCTAACCCTAACCCTTCATGAGGTAGTCACCTGAAATGTTTTCCAACAGTCTTGAAGGACTGCACCTTCATCCACGGGATCGATGTCAAAAGGACATGCCATGTTAGTGAAAACAGTCTCCACCTACTGTGTTTAATGGACTTCTAATGTAGGCCTACTGACTGATTTTTTTATTATTATTTTTTTTTAAATAGAATTGCAGAACTACGGAAACTCGCCTACTGACTGAATGAATGAGAAAATGAAACACAGTGTGTGTCTGAAAGAGGGTGGAGACAGAGAAACTCGGGGTTTCATTGAGAAAAACCTGGTTAGATTCATAGAGTCTGTTGCTACGGTAACTGACCAAAAGTTTAAGTTACCTCTGTCTGTGAAACAGGCTAGAGTTACCCCTCTGTCTGTAGGTTGAGTTACCTACCTTCATGAAACGGAAAACTCAGGGTTTTCCTCATTTTGGGGTTAACAGACTCAGTTTTCACTACACCTGCTTTGTGAAATGGACCCTGGATTGGAAAAGTTCTCTGAAACAGTCACCTAATATAAAGCTAAAATTTATATTTTGTACTCTCTCTCTCTCTCTCTTAATGTTCCCTCCCCTGTTGTTTTATGAAAGGAAACTTCATTTCCTCAGTAACTATGATTTCCTCAGTTGATACCAAAGCATATCCATATACATCCAGTGGAGTCAAAGAGTACAAAATATAAATTTTGGTTTTATATTAGGTGACTTTTTTATTAGGGACAAAAAATGCATTACTGGGTCTCAGGAGGATATAAAAAGACTCTTAACACTGTTATTTATTGATGTATGTAACAGGTTGCTGTAACCATTAATAAACATGTCTGTAAATGCACCACAGTTTGTTTGTTGGACAGATGTTAAACCCAAAAAAACAAAACCAAAAACAAAAAAAGTCATCCAAAAAAATATGAATATCAGATTTGAATGTATGTGGGTCATTCATAAGCATGCAAAAACAAGAACATAACATATGCATATGAACATAAATATTATTCAATTCTATCCTCTTATCAGTCACTATTTAAAATGTGCAACACAAGTAGGATGATAAAATGAGACGCATTAAAAGTATGCACAGTTTACGTACAGTGGTGGCAAAGTCATTTGGATATTTAGCATATGCAGGAGGAATTAATTGCATGTAGTTTTTTTTAAAAAATGTTACTTGGATTATATGGACCTTTGCCCAACTTTTTCAACTGCTATGTTTCAATGCGCAAAATCAAATTTTTTTTTGTGTTTTGTTTTTCTTTTCACTCTAAATGCACAGCACTGTGCAGTCTTCAGGTTTATCATTTTTTGCAAAGTTACAATGACCATAAATGTGCATGTCTCAGTCTCTGTATCAAGATATGTACAACAGGAATAAACAAGAAAGATGGACACAGCATTGAACCAACAAGACATTTCAGGAAGAAATATGAATATTACAGAAGCTGTATTGGATCATTTGGACAAAGAAAACAATAAAAGACAGTCAAAGAGAAAGGAAAAAAAAACTTTCTGTCTTTTTCTCTTTCTTTTCAAATGAGCCTGTTTACATGCTCACTAATAATCTGATCACAAATTCAAATTTTATTATTTCGTATACAAAACTTACAGCCCTAAACTGGCTCCATACACACTGACAACTGTCCCAAGGATGTCTTCCCAGGGAATTGAACACCGGTTTCCCAGTAGAAAACCCACATTTTAGACCACTGGACCATCTTCAGCGCTCAGAGAGTGAGAGACCAGGACTCAGTCCACTGTCCACATAGACAGACTCCAACAGGAGACGAACATGGTTGTTTGTATCAGAGACTCAGTCAAATGCTGCTGAAAACCCACAGAAAGGCCTGACATGGACAAGAAGGAGGCAGTAGTGATAAGTGGACTCATTCCACTCCTCTAGTGCAGGGGTCACCAACTGTATCAGGCTTCTGCAGAGCTTAATGATAAGCAGATCATTTATTGAACCAGGTGTGCTGGAACAGGTCAGGAGGTCAGAGGTCACAGGGTGACATCCACACTGGTTCATCTGAAGGTTTACCTGAACAGGTGCTGGTCAGTTAGGGTGTAGCTCAGTGGGTTAAGGATCAGGTTGTTTGGAAGTCAGAGGGTGTGGGTTCAAGGTTGAGGGTAGGTAGGGAGTGACTGAGTGAGTATGAAATGTTTCCACTCACAGGGGAAGTAAATGCCCTTGGAGACTTGTAAGAAAGGTAGTCATATGGAGAAATATGATGGCACAAATTCCTATTCTGTGTGTAAGATCTGTTTTTTAAGAACTTTCTTATATATTTTTTTTAATCATTTTGCATATTATAATGGAGAAAAACAGCTAAGAACTCCACCCTTTTAACATCATATTTTTTAGATGTACATTTATACATTTTTATAACAAAATTTTTAGATATGGATTCATATTTGGGTTTTTTTCTGTCTTGCATACTGCATGTGTAAGTTCTATTTTACGATCAGCTTTATGAAAATGCATTTCCCCATGCATTATACTTTGTATAACTGCATGTGATGAATAAAACCTAAAATCTTATCTTATCTTAAAAAGTAAGTGAATCAGATCTTTCAATAGCAGTGACCATACACCTCTAAACATTTAGAAATAACAAACATGGCACCAGACACAAGCACACATTAAGCCATGTCTGAATTTAGATTTACAAGATTCACATTTAGGTGAGTATAATAAGGCTTTCAAAGCTTCCAGATGAGCAGGGTTTGCCTCCACTGCCAACCATGATGGGGGAGCTTCAGTGTCCTCATACTGAACCTAGTAGTTAAAGTTTCTGATGTGTGTGTGTGTACACATATTACCACTTCTCCTGTCAGCAACCAGAATGTTATGGCTGACGGGTGAATGTAAATGTGCATTACTGTTATTTATACAACAAAGTTTCCTTTTTCTCATGAAAAAAGTTAAACATTGTTAAGAAAAAAATATTGCCATTTACTATTAAAACTATATGGAAACTTTTTTTTTATTTGACTTTACAGATTTCTAGGAGCAACTCTAAAGACATTAAAGAAGTATGGCAGTGTAGATTTATAAACCAACTGTAGATTAAGAGCCCACTTCTATTTTGGTCATCAATCTTCTGCTGGTTTGGTTAAGTTAATACAGATGTGAAGAAATGCTTGAAGAAAGAGTTGGATTCAACAGAAAAAACTGATGACTATGGGAGACTTCCGTTAGACTAGAAATGCTTTGCAGTGGTTTGGGGATGTGAGCAGCAGGGAGGAGAGGCTATTAGAAGTTGAAAAATGTTCATCTCCTCAATGGGCAGTTTCCTATAGATCAGAGGAAGAGAGGCCACACAGTTTTCTGCACACTGCTGTTTTACTAATTGTGTAAGGCAGGGGATTCGCTTATAAAACACAAGGCTAATGATGGTGCCTGTCAATGATCGCCCAGGTGGCAATTTCTACCCTCTAATAAATCCACTATAAAGATAGTTTGACTGGTTCTGCTTTTTCATTCAGAGTATCTCATCCATTCATCAACTTTTATAGATAATATGATACTTTCTCAGTTTGTTCAGGGCTTACTGAAAGGCTCACTAATGCAGCTTTTAACAGAAGAAAAAGGGTCATTTTTGTTTTCTGGTGAAACTCACAACACACAAGCAGCATTTTAATTATGTCTGCCTAGGTGGATGTGTGTCCCTCTATTTTGTCATCGGGAGTACACAAAAATGACTGCATGGATTTTTGTGCTTGGTTGAAAGTTAGAATACAAGCCCAGGATGAACTACTTACATTTTGGAGCAGATCCATAAAAAGGGGCCCTTTTTTTTTTAAAACAGTGGACATCCCCCTGCTGACTCACAATAGCATCCACCCACACACCCACCCATCCATCCATCCCACCTTACGACAGGAGGATACATCTGTTAGTTGGCTTGGGAATGCATGTGTACTCCCCTTGGAGAAGCCTGGATGAGAAGTGTGGGCAGACGGAGCTCTGGGCTTCTCTATTTTGGCTGCTGCCCCAACTAACTGAACTAAGATAAGTGGTAGAAGACAGAATGGTAACAGTCTAGTGGCCTGGTTAGAGGGTTTTATTTTACATTGGACTAAAATATGTGAGTGTATGTTTGTGTGGTTTGTTTTTTTACTATAAATTAAATTATAGCTACTGTGACTAAACTCTGCTGTGATTAAACATATCACTGCTGCTGATATCAAATTTAATGTGTTTAATGCAACATTTAATGAGTGCAAAAGGTTTAACATGCTACTTCCTTAAAGATGAGTCCACCTACCTTTAAAAGGAAGTCTGTGAAACTGTGCATCCGAAGCTTGTATGTCTTCCAAACTGACTATTTTGATCAAAACAATAGTTTTTACCTCACAGAACCATTTGTCTGGATCTGAACAGACATGTGAAACCTCCAGAATCATTGTAACTACGCAAACAAACCGATCCAAATAGGGCTGTAGAGCTGGGCAATATGGCAAGAGATCATAGGACTTCTTCTGAGGTAGAATTATGGTGAAAGTCACGATTTTGTCAACTTTCATGATATGTAGGTGAGTTACAACCAAAGTTTTCCTCTGTTTTATGGAGGCTTAGGCTGTATGACAGTTTGTTGTTGTTACTGTCTGATTAAAAAGTCAACAGTTTTGCATCATTTCTGACAGATTTTTTTGCAATATTGACAACATGTAGACGTAGTAAACACCGGTTGACATTTCCGGGTTTGCACAGCTGTGGCAGGTGCACTGTTTTGATTAATTACATAGACACACTGTGATAAACAAATTGGTCTGAGCTTTATTATGAATCAAATATGTTATTTATTCATAATCATTTGTGTAAATCAGACTCGCTGCACGTTAGAGTTTAGAAACTGGACCCACAGCTCATGAACTTAGATGATTCTTGAGTGAATTACACAAACCCTTGAAATGAATGCGGACTAAACCTGAATAGTTTAGTGTGGATAGATGCTGAACTATTGCTATAAATGGACCTGCGATAGTGATGTTAATGCTATAAACCCATGGATTAGAGCAGTGCTTTCTGTAAAATACCACAAATATAATGTGCGAGCCATTTAAAACAAATGTCAACTCAGTAGAAAATATTTAAAAGTTCTGCTGTTTATTTTTTGATGACTTGATCTGTGCAGTCCTGTTTATTCAGATCAGTCACACTCGAAGATCATGTAATGCGCAATCCCTGTGATGCAAATTCAATGCGAATGCACATTTAAATCACTTTTTTGGGAAAGCAGCTAATGGTTTTCATGAACTTCGGGGCTTTAATTTCCTATTTGAAAGAGCTGATATCTACTGCAAACACTAAAACCTGTCCAGCATAAGCAAATACTTGATAAAAAATACTTTTTTGTGCTGCCCCTATTCATAAAACTAAAAAAAAAAAAAACAACCTAACTTACGTCTTCAGTGACAGTGTCCATTTGTCAGGATGTCACTGAATAACTCCTCTCTCTCTCTCTCTCACATCCACACCTCCTTCCTCTCAGGCCTTTGCTGACTTTTTAGCACTTTTTGCACTCACACGGGGGTGGAGTTGGACTTGCAGCGGGGTGAAGTTACACTTTAATAAAATGATAGAGGAACGTATTAAAGAAGAAGCCCCAGCTCAACAGTGGCCTTTGAGATCTTCACCATATTACTTTCCAATATAGCACTTTTGACTGATGGTGAAATTGATTTGTCTTTCCAGCCTTCTGACAGCTACTCCTTTGGCAAATCACATGGCTTTATGATTCAGCAGTGAATACGGTAAGATGGAAAATCCTGATTATTTCATGGGATGTAAAAGTAGAGGTCTTGGCTCCAGGCCACTCCATTGTAAGGTGATGTGTGTGATCTGAATGTGGTTTTCCAATTGGTATAATTCATGTTGATAAATTATTCAGAGGTCTCTAGGTGTATTCACATGCGGTACTGTATACTGAATGTCATATTCCGCTAAAGCAGGAACAAGGAGAAAGATTGTTTAAAACCTGAAGTCAAGTAACCACACTTTGTTAGCAAAACAATCTTTTATTAGAAATATCTTGTATAAAAATGAACATGCTCTACACATTTTAATTTTTTTCTATATATAATTCATAAATATCCAGGCACTGTAATTCTTTTTTAGCTTTCTTTTGTTTTTTAAATAATTCAGTACATAAAGCAGACATGATCAATCCATTTTAATAACATACATTAACTTGCCATTTAATTTCAGTCAGCACTTACATATTCTATTTTGTAACACAGACAAAGTGTTTTAGAAAAATAAAAGGGGTTGTGGCAAAAAGCAAAAAAAAATAATAACAAAATAAAAAATATCATATTCACAAACACAAACAATCCCACAAACAATACTTTATCAAATGAGGAAAAACATTTGCGGCAACATCTTTGACTTTTGTCGAAGCTGAGAGTTGAGAGAATTATTAAATCAACTGAAACGTTACGTATTTATAATTCTCTGCAGTAGTTTTCCTTCTGGACATTTCTCCTTTCTCTAAATTGGTCACATGACTTGTTATGAATTTTTGACATGCAACATACAGATTTTTGCATCGCTGAGGATAACATTTGAGACAAATTCCAGAGTTACTGACAAATACTGTGACTTGAGACAGAAATGGAGTTTCAACACTATGGGAAATTGTACATTGAGGCTTTTCTTCCGTCTGAAAGAAATTGAACACTGTGTTTTAAAGTTAACGTAGACGAAAAGCGAACACCATGAGAGGTCCATGGAAAGGTTGGCAGGATGATGGTCATGAGGCACAGAATGAAGGCAGTGGTCCTTATTTATCAAGCAACGCACACAAATATATGACCTACAAATGAAACGTTGTCATTGTTCCATTCAGTCAGTTCTTTAGAGGTGAGCTGCTTTATAATATTGCCCATAGAGGGATAAATATAATGTGTGTTTGACATTTTAAACAGATTATACATTTGTATCAAACTGAGAGAATTTTAGAGCAGTCGAAAGTGATTTTTATATTATTATTATTATTATTATTATTGCCAGTAGGGTGCATAAAGACAAAACAATACAGAAACACAAATCAGAAATACCACAGGTTTATCAGCAAATAACTGAACCCCTCGTCATCAGCAGTTAAATGCTTGTACAACGGAACTGGCTTGCTGGCTCTTTAATTGCACTCAAAATACACTACAAAAATAGTATTGGATCTTTTTAGATTTGTTTTAGCAGCTTTTATTTATCAGATGTATGCTAGGATGAAGGTATATCCCATTTGGCAACAGATCCAGCAGTGTGCATGATAAATAAGGGCCAATTAATCTGGGATGTTTAAAGTATGCATCATCGAGTCCCCAAGTCCTCGCTGACAGTTTTAGTGTGATGTAAACTATAAAGATGTTTTGAGTTTGGCTCCTTTAGTGCTTGAAATGTCTCTTTATTCAGCAGAGGGTAACCCAGTGGGGAAATGGCCCAAAATGACATTTCCACTGTGAATGACAACGACAAATGTTGCATTCCATAGACGTTGACAACACAACACAGTAGTACACGTGACGCTCCCACAAGCATGCTCTGGGACTGTACACTAGGTTTGCCAAGATGATGGCGTCATCATCAGTATCGTGAAACGTTAAATAAAATAAAAACCTGGGATGACCCACTGCTTTGTTTTGTGTTCGGATGCTCGGTGTTATGTAGGAATACTGAATGTACTGTAGTAAGGCATGTACAGTTTGAAGAGTACTGCAGCTTTCAGCTCCAATAATACCAAAAATAATGACTATATTTTATGCGGTTTGATTTTGTCAACTGCATTTAGCAAAAACAGAACACCTTTTCCTGTTTCTGTTGAAATAAGACAGATGATTCAGCCTCGGAGAGAACTGAAATTGTGTGCTATACACTTCAGAAGGAAAACATACTGTAGGCTCAAGGTGGTTCACTCAGCCTGAATCTGGAAATGTCTCTGCTCAACGCTTACGCATGTCTTTGATAGGGTGGGAAGAGGAAAATTAACCGTCCGCTCTGCCTTAAATCACTCATCTCCTCCTCACAATCCACCAATTTCTCACAAATGTGGCATTCATGCCTTTATCGGCTTCTCTAGAAAAAAAACCCACAGACACACATCCTTTGTGTTCTTGAACTGACAATTCCCATCTTTCCACCCATCTTTCCACCTTCTGTTGCAGCTTGGAAATCCTCCAGTATTTCCCCAGTAGTTCCCAGAATAAGATGATATCTCTTCAGACAGGCCCATGCTCCAGCGTTCATCTCTGTCTTAGATGGCATGGTTACTGTAGCTTATGTATGTCTGCTTGGATGCCAACACTGCAGGATACAAAGGGAAAGAGTTAAAACTCAGGTATTAAAATGGGTGCAAACCAGTAACTCAGATCTGTGTCCACATTGATAAGAAGTTGTATTTACAGATACGTCATCAGGTTCATGTTACTTGCATGTGTGGGTGGAAGCAAACACAGTTGTAGCAGAGAACATTAATATGAAAAGCTATATACGGGAATGAGAGCTCATCATGGTATTGTTTCAATTTAAATGTATCATTTGCTAAGCAAAGACTGTAGAAATGCCGTAATACAGAATATAAATGCAAAATGAATGTTACCAAATGTATTGCATTCAAGGTATTAAGATCAGAAATAGGTAGAGAGGCAGATTAATAGGCTGTGGCAAATGTCATATCAATGGAAATATCAGTTACATTCATGAAATAGGGGAAAACTTGGTCATAATGTTTTCCTCACAGCTGATTAAATTTAATTGTGTGAAAATTCACCACCAAGCAGATCACAGCAGTGTTATAAAATGCATTAATAGTCATTCAAATGCAGGTCTTGTACTACATGCAAAGACCTGAGATTACTCCAAGCAAAACATGCATAAATCAGTGTCTTAACATCAAATAATGCTATTAAAGCAATATGTGATCCAGCTTGGCACTTTAAGTGGTTTCATCATTGTTTAATAATAGTAATGATCCTTATTCTTTAACATAAAATTTTATATCAGCTATGAACAAAACACATAAGACCCAGGGGCAGAGCAGAGCTGGTAATGACCTCAGTGACCACAAGAGCTTCTTCACGCTGCTGGTCAGACGTGCTGGCCATACCAGTGTGTATGTGCGCAGTCATGCTTGTATGCACACATTTTTTGTTGTGTAAGTGCCAGCATGTACGTGAGTGTCATTTTTAAAAATAAAACTGTCCTCAACAAGCATGCTCCGTGGTGGTAATCACACTACCAATCTGCCAATCTGCCCACAGCAGCCTTGGCTGATTGAATATGTCAGAGGGGATGAATCCAATCAGAAGGCAGCTGAAAGCCAGAGACGGGGCAAAAGTGCTGTAGAGGAGAGATGTGGAATGGTAAACGTTGCTGTATATTTGTCAGTGCCATGTTGGGTGTGTGAATGGGGCCAGTATTCTCGCCATTTCATCCAAAGCACCTCTTCCAAGAGAAGCATTGATAAATGAACCTTATTTGAATATTTATGTGCTGCGAGGCCAAGATAAAGAATAGATGGTCCAGAAAGAATTGGAGCTGGCAGACCCATCTGTCTTTTCCTGTTCACTCTTATTGTTGTTGTTGTTCCATTACCACAAATTCCTTCTTTTGTCAACAGGGAAACAAATTACAGGGGACACATGGCTATCGCTTGTCTCCTGCACTCAAGCAGAGTGGTGTCATCTTCCCACATTAACAGGGTTTACTATACTGATTGGCCATTTTACAGCACCACACACCAACATTGTCTGTCCAAGTTTGTCTGTTGGTCAAGGGTGGATTTGTGAGGGTGTGATTACTGCCTTGCGACATTCAGAGGGCGGCACATTAGCCAGGGGCGCTCAGGATGATTGTGCATAGGAGAGGCAGGCAGAAGTGTTACAGTGAACATTGGCAGAAATTAATAAGAAAGGAGTACTTGCACAGAATAAAAAGGGCAAAGTCATTGCCTAACCATGTTACCTGAGAGTCTAAAGTCCCTCACAAGGCTCCCCTCCCTCAATACAGTCTGATACATAAGCACAAAGAGCAGTTGTTAGAGTCACAGTTCAAACCAGAGGGTGAGAATCAGCAGTGAAAAGACGGGATTTTTAAGGAAAAGACGTAGAACAACTTCACTCTCAGGTCAAAATATGATATACATGCAAGTGTGGGCACAGGCTTTTCAATGCTAATACGCATCATTCTTTACTGTTCAGCTTGTCAAGAGTATAAATCGGTAATCAGAACATGAGGTTGCGTGATTGGATTTAAGCCTGCCCCCACACAGGGACTGCCCACTCATACACTTTATCTTGGTGATTGAAATATCCTCTTTTTTTTTTTTTCTTTTTCTGAGTTACCCGTCTCCTTCTTCCTTTTCAAAATCAGAATAGTGTGGGCACCCTGTCACACCTCCTGATTCACAAATCCACTGTGGCTAGAGTTAGTGAGAATGGCACTATTTTTCTGCTCCTGATATTCAAAATGCAGGATTATCCAGGCAAAAAAGAAAAGTTATTTCCTGTTTTTTTTTTTTATTTTTATATTGGATTCATTTATTTGTAGTCAGTATATCATATACAATTTTTCCTATGCACTACAGGGTATATCTAAAATAAGAAATGCATGTAATTATCAGCTGTTATCCAGAAATAATAGTCTACTACACTACTACTTCATTTCCTTCCACTTTCATTGTTTGCATTGGCTCATTTTTAAGAAGCCATAACAGAAAACTCCTTTGGTTACCATTAAAAGAAGTGCTACAAAAAACACTGCCATCATTTGTTTATTTCCAAGGACTTCATTCACCCTTGATTTTCACATGGAAAAACCAAACTTATATTTTTATACTAAAATTACTAATGTCATCTACAAAACAACACATCTTAGTAAATGTCCACAAGAAAAAAATGTGATTTTCCTGTATTCCCTTATCTTTTTATTACTCCTTAAGGAGGACACCAACCTTGTGTTTCAAGACTTTCACAGAGTTCAGACTTGGCCTCCCCGTTGGGCCTCAGACCACCTTTAGGGTTGAACTTGTTGGACATGGTGGCTGCAGTGACCACTGCCTTCAGGCTGCGTTTGCGCTTGGGTACGTTCTGCTCCGGATGGAAGAGAACCACGTAAACCTTAGGCATGTAGAGCATTCCCAGAGAGACGGATGCACTAAGGCTTACGGAGATGGTCAGGGTTGTGGTCTGGATGTACATCTGCGTAATGGAAGAGACAGTAGAAGTTTAAATGATGTTCCATTTGTAGAAGCTGTTAGAGCTGAGCACACAGTAATGAATTTTCAGAATTTTGCCACTCAGGGTGAACAATCGAGTCCATTAAGATTTAATTGATGTTTTTACTCTGAGAGACCATTTTTCAATAAAACTATACAAGGAAAAATGGCTGGAGAGGTATAGTGTATTACTTCCACAGACTTTATGTCTACAAAGTAAGACAATCAATACATCACTCATGTGAAATGTGGATAATGGAGGATGATATGTTTATGCTAATCTCTGCCTCACACAGCGACACTCAACCACGACTGAGATGGCATATTATTATTTTACTTCGTGCTGTTTATCACTCTTGAACTGACCCCTTTTTGGTATTTTTTCAGTTGCATTATACAACTAATAGAAGTGGCCCCCTGATGGGTGTCTATGTACTCTGTGTATAGATGTTTTTGCCCTCAGGTTTTAGACAACAGCATAAGGATTGTGTGCTCTCTGAAGCCAGTGACAGCTGCAACTCACAGCTGGGTAGCAGAAATATGGCTACAGGCAACAACCATGGAGCAGAGAGGAACATCCTACAGCATATTATTAGTGCCTGCAAGTGTTTTTTTTTTTCCATTTATGATAATCATCCCTTTGCACAGTACTTCTCTGATTTGTTGCTGAGTATGTGGATAAAGAAGCGGGGAGATCAGATTTGATAGTGATGTTTTACAAATCAATTAAAATCACCATCCATCTGAAAAATGCCTTCAGTTTTAATTTCAAATCCCAATGACCAAACCCTAAACTCCAATGTTAATGGCATTAATTAGAAACTAGAGGGGCAAAAAAAGAACAGCTGACTTTCCTCTTGAGTGAAAATTTAGGTCCCCTGAAAAGAGTATAGTGGCAACACAGCTGGCAGACATCCTTCAAAAAGATTTGCCTGAGGTTTTGTCTGACATTAAATTTGCAGACATCATAAATGACTGAGTCGTTTGGCATGGGAATAGCCTACAGGGCACCAAACCACTAGCATATCTACTGTTATAAATTATGTTTCCAAACATAGGGTTATGACATATGATGTTTGTATGTGAACTTGTACAACATTTATCTTATTACAGATGGTGATGCATATTTACAGCATTAGAGCTTTGAAGCCACTGAAGTGTTAAAACTTTCAGCGGGTACTGTCATAATCAAATAATCTTATAAGATATGATACATGATGTTTCACATTGCATCATCTTATCACATATGTTTTATAGAGCATTTCTGTGGGATCAGTGTAGCACAATTGTTGAAAATACACTAGAAATAGAATCACATATATCTCTAGTGTCACTCTGCTCCCATTGAGGGGATTTTACCCGAAGCAGAAATATGTGCACATGTGAAAGTGCACACCAATAATTTAAATTTAACACTCTTGCATTTTTGCATGGACATGAACGTATTGTTTAATCTATTCTAGCACTGCTCCTTTTCTTCTATAAATTATGTTCAGTGTATTTTAATTGTTTATATTGATTTAACCACTAACAAAAGGGAACTAAAGAACATGTTGAATTATTCTATATACTCATTATTTATATCATTATGAGCTTAATTATTATAGACAGCACACCATCTGCCTCTGCACCACAGATGCTATAGTATAGATACACAACTTATTGCTCCACACTTGCCAGAAATAAATACTTCCCACAGCACCTTTGAGTGGGTTGTAATGTTGCCATCAGGGTCCACATTGGTTGGCTCAGCGGTTGTAGACTGATGACAACAGTGTTGAAAGTTGCTGAGAGTAAATGTATTAATTGCCACTGGAGACCATGCATTTGGGACGTACCCCTTTGTAGAGGTCACAATTAAAACCAGACCTCATGTGTTTAAGGGCATTTATTATAGATTTTCTTGGGTGTCTAGTGAGTTTAAGTAGAAAAGCAAAGATGTACAAAATGAAGTAAATCTGTGACCAGTCAGAAAGTCAATATGATGTATGTTTATGTGATAACACATGAAAACTGTAAAGAGACCTGTCTCAAATTAAGCCCCTAAAGCAGTGTCAGTTATGAAAAAAGATGTCAGTGTAAAATGGAAGTGATAGGGCATTGTATTCCATCATACAGCAAGAGGCACATGAGCATTGCTTGGTGATAGAAGGGGAGTGTTGTAATCTCCTGAGAAGATTACACGTGGCCTGAGGTGAGTTCGGAACAATATTGCTACCCCTCTGGAGTACAGAGTGGAGTCACTCTGTGAGGAGAGCCGAGACCCCTGTCCACTTCCATCGGCCCTGGTGACATAAATTTTCTCTGACACGCCGATATGATTGCCAATCTGCTCCATCGGCACAGTGAGGGAACAAGACGGAGGACAGAAACCTCAGCAGGCAGAACCATTATGAAGTTTCTTTGGATGAGGATTGCTCCTCTTTTTCATTAGGCATCAAATCTCCAGGTCCTACCAGCTGCCAGAGCCATCCCTACCTATACACAAAGCATATTAGCAGTGGGCATAGTTCCACAGCTCCTCCAAGGAGTATCAATATCAATAAATAGCAAAGCTTTTTGGTCAGACTATGGAATGTTATGCTTCACTTGCTTCCTCAACCGGGAGGTGATGTGATATTTCTCTTTTGTCTGGTCATCCATCTGACAGCCGGGTTGCATAAAAACTACTGCACTGATTTCTATGGAATTTAGTGGAATTATAAGTCAGGGACAAACCTCTACATTTTGGAACAAATCCATAAAAGGGGACTAAATCTGAAATTGTTTTTTTTTTTTTTTTTTTACTTTCCTTGACATCGCAGAGCCTTTTCAAACTTAGAACTAAGAAGGTTAACAGCTAAGAGTTAACCTAGTGGCAGACAGTGACAAAAGGGTGAACACATAGGGTTTTACTTTGTGATTTGTTACTAGCTCAATAATATTGTGAGAGGAGAAGAATGGGCTGCTGGTTTCTGTGGATGTCTGTACTCTCAGTGTTCTTCTAGTTAATAAGTTGACTATTGACAGCACAGCTTTGTAACAAAACATATTTTATGGGTAGTGACATGTACAACGCACGTATGAAAAAACTTGGATTTGTTTGAAACTGGATGAAATTAAGCTGGAGAGATAAAAGTGAATTACTTTTCCAAGAACTGGAAAATAAAACTCAGCAGGGCCTTTTTTTTAAGCCAACTATTTACAATTCTACTCTTAATCCAGTTGGAATACTTCTTGTTTATGGAGGATAGTCTGTGAGTTAACAGTTTAATTTCATGGTGTAAATAAATACATCTGTGTGCTTGGTGATAAGAACATAACAAGTCTCTGATTTGTTTGAGTATAAAATGAAGTGGATTTATCCTCTGTCGGAGTGATCTCGCCTGTTAGTTTGTGCACCTTGTCTTCAGTGGTGGAGATACGAGTGAGTGAAAGTGAAAAGCAGAGATTATTAGTTTTGGCTGCCTGCCCCATAAATGTTACATGCATGAGGTAACCTAATCACTCGCTGTACTCTGGGGTAAGATGGTGACTTACAAAGATCAAATCTGAAATTAAATATCCGCATGCTGTCAAAAAAATCAATGGACAGAATATTCTTTTCCATCAGTGCCATCCTGCCAACAGATAATCAACACAGTAAAAAAATATCAATCGAGTTGTCAAAGCATGTGAGGCATCCTCGCTATTAAAAAAAAATACTTAAAAGAATTCATCCTGATAAAGAAACACAAATGGTTACGCCTACTACCCCTGACTCCAAAATTATGCTTCAGTTATTTAATGCTGAGCTGTTGATTACGCAGTGTTTTAGTCAAACATGGCAGACACACAAATAAATTAAAAAAAAAAAAAAAAAGAGAGACTCAGTGACGGTGTTTTGCGCTTTCTTTTGTCTCCTGCTGATCCTCATGACAAATTTGGTTGCCTGCAGAACTTGGCACGCTGATACACAGCACAAGAAATGGCTGTTCCAGACAAATTTCCCATGTCATTGTATTATATTCATCAAAAACTGTTAATAGTGTCAGTGCAGAAGTTAAGAATGAGAGTTACTATATGTTTACTGGAGCAAATGTATGGATGAATGATGAAGTACAACTGAGAACACGTGGAATTTCTTACCATCTCTACCTTTGTCTCCAAGTGCAATTAAAATTTAGTTCAGGCATTTGACTCGTAGTATTTTTACTATCAAAGGCGATGCATACCTTTAAAGCTGCCTTACATTTTAATACTAGGCTCCTGTGAAGTTTAATATAAAGCCCTCAGCATTTCCATTGTAATTGTTTTTGCTTCCATTGTTATTCCCAACTTGACTTTTCACTGTCTCTTTTCTGCTTTTTCAATGAACGTCTGTGTTGAGCGACTTCAGAATTAGCACTTGCAAGCAGTAATTTGCGATTCACTTTTAAATGACGAGAAACATCAACAGTCACAGTAATTTCGTGCCTCTTCACAAATATACATTATCTTTTTTTCTGTGTGCATGAATGCACGCTGATTACTTGGTGTTCCCATTCAGTGAAGCTGTGTCAAACACATAGAAGAAACATGAAAACGCATCTGAGCAGACTTGAGGTGAAATGAATTATCCTCACAAGTCGACTCTTAAGAGCCTTGTAATCCTCACAGTGGAGGACAAAGCCCATCATCTCATGATGAATAGTGGCAGCATCCACAAACACAAGAGGGGGATGCCATACAACAAACACCATTTGAGTAGCTGTTTCCTTCACAATGAGGCACAGAAAATATAAAGAAATCCTAAATGGAAAACTGTCATCCAGTATGTGAATTTAATAGACTTCCTGTCATTGTGTGCTGAAAGTAAAAAAGCACAACTACAGAAAACTTGGTTATTACTAAACTGTAAAACTAGGACAAACTTTGGTATTTGGAACCACATGATAAATATACCATTTACCTTTTCTGCTGACTGTGAGGTCCCAAAGAAGATAGGGATGAAAGCGAGCCATACGATGCAGGTGGTGTACATGGTGAAACCGATGGGCTTGGCCTCGTTGAATGTCTCCGGAACGCCTCTGGTCTTGATGGCGTAAACTGTGCAGGTGACCATCAGCAGCATGCTATACCCCAGGAGACAGATGAGGGACAGGTCTGATATATCACATTTCAGAACACCGCGGGCCCTGTCAGGATTGGCTGTACGCTGGTCCTCATAGTCAATGATGGCTTGAGATGGGTCAACGCCAAACCAGATGCACACCCCGAGGAGCTGCACTGATATCAGGCTGAATGTAATGACTAACTGGGATGCTGGGGAGATGAATCGAGGGGCACTGACCGACATCTTTCCCTGCTCAAATATTCTGTAGATCCGATTGGTCTTGGTCAGCAGTGCTGCATAGCTTATGCTCATACCCAGGCCCAGGAAAATTCTCCGCAGAGAACAAACGACTACATCAGGAGTGGAGATCATGAGGAAAGTCGTAGCGTAGCACAGAAAGATACCCGTCAGGAGGACGTAGCTCAGTTCTCGACCAGATGCCTTAACAATGGGTGTATCATTGTAGCGTATAAAGGTGACAACCACAAACAGGGTAGCCATGATGCCCAGCACAGCAATGAGGACAGGAATGACTGCCCATGGAGAGCTCCACTCTAGCTTGACAATGGGGATGGGAATGCAGCCAGTGTGGTTCTCATTAGGCCGCAAATCAAAACGGCACATCTTGCACGTGTAGGTGTCTGCCTGATACTGGTAACCATCACAGTTCTCGCAGTGCCAACAGCATGGAATCCCTTTCACTGTCTTCTTGCGCTGACCAGGACGGCAGGGTTGGCTGCAAATCGACGAGGGGATTTCTTGTGTCCCACCAGGCCACTGCATCTCATTGATCTGGGGGAGAAACATACATGTCACAAAAAATTTAGCACAAAAAACAGTTTATAAACCCTAATGTGTTAATAAACAATATTAATACTGAGATCACAGTGTTATTACATTTGGAGAAGCTCAGTTAGAGTTAACAGAAGACACAATTTACTGCTTATGGTTCTGGTAGTTACACATTAACCAGCATAATGCAAAATGCATGAGGGCTTTTGGACACTTCAATTAACACTTTGTAAATTAGTTTACATACTCAAAAGTGCACAATAGGATGAAAAACTTAATAGGTTATTTACCACATGAATACAACAGGCTTTATCAAGACATTGTAGTGTAAACTCATTGAAGTATAATCTACAGGAAGCTACTTTGCTGCTTAATTACTCACAAGGAATGTTGTGCTTGCTAGAGGAAAAATAGTCTATTTACCTGCAGTCTTACAACTGAAACACAGGCCTTTCCTGTTTTAATTCAATTTTAGTTTTATTAGAAAGCAATTTACATAAGATGCCTTGTCAGGCACAATAGGATGTGAAAATGGATTGGGTATATTTAATTATTCAAATACACATCTGGATGGCTGAGATGATTGGTGTTGTGTCCAAAAAAGCCTCCATAAGGCATTTATTATTTTCCTTGGAGGTCTCTGCCAGGTGAAGCTGCAGCAGTAACTCAGGTCCTCGATGTCTACAGTAATCCAATAACATACCTTCAGAATGTGCGTCAACAAAATAAGAACACCTGGGGCTTTGTGTATGAATGATGCATAACCTTAAAAATAATGCATTCACGTTGTTCTTTCCAAAGTTTGCCATTTAAGACGATGCAATTTTGATGTGAACACATGTACCACTGCACATTGTGGACACTCTGCATGTGTATGTCCTAAAAAAAACTGCTGTTTTACTAAAACCTAATGGCAAAGAATATAAAAAATGAGGTTACTGCACATTGTGACTTGTTTTTTTCAGCCTGTCATAGACCAACTTGTTTGGCTCATATCTCACAGAGATACTGTGGAAACACTAGGTTTACATATAAAACATTAGCCTGCATGTTATCAATTTTAAAAGCCAACAAATAGGATGATTTATTATATCTGTCAACAGTAGCCCTATAAAACCCATCCCAGCAAGATGCATTTAGCATAACGTTTGATAACTGCTATAAATAAAGAGGTGAATTAATGAAATCCTAATATGTGAGGCAATACTCGAGTTGCTGTAAATGTGAAATAATATGGTCGTAAGCAAAGATGCAGAGCCTTGTTGGTACTGTTGATTGAATACAAATGATGAAAGTATATCTTGAGTTCATGTCAATCCCATCATCTTTAATGAAACAAAGACTTGATTAAATCCATCTTGCAAATATGACAAACTTAATTTCCTTAGTTTTTTTTTCTTTTTTTCTGTTTGTAGGTTCAGTGTGTAACATTTGTGTACACTTGCATATGGAGTCTGTGCTGTGCTTGGAGCCAGATGTTAATCTTAATCATAATCTTAATGTTAGCGAACTCCATTTCTGAGGTAAAAGTAGCTGTTATTGTTCAGTATTTCTGCTGTAGACGAGCAGAAAAGAGCCATTTAAGGACTCAAGCAAATTGAGAGAAACCCCTGCTTCCCACCGGATTGTGCTGCATCACATTACTGCATCAACACAGCCTCCTGAGTTGGCCATGTCCTCTCTACACAGTGCTCTTCTTTCCTGAAGCATTCCAGGACTGGCTCAGCTCTCTTCTTTGCTAAAAATACAGGCCAGTTCTATTGATAGCCTCACTTCATGTGTATGTCAAGCCGGACAGAACAGCCGAGACAGACAGGAAGTCAAATAGAGAAAAGTCGCAGAATATCCGGTCAGTTTTCAGAATAAAACATCCTGCGCTAACTCTATGAGAAAGAATATACATGTATGTTTAGTATCTTAAACAAAATTTGACCATCAAAAGATCCATGTTGTTCAGAACTCCACTTCAATGTATTCATTTTGCAGTAAATAAAATAGAACCTAAAGAAATCATTTCACCACAGGGCCTATTTGACTGATTGTTGCAGCAGAAAAATCAAGTAAAAATGACCAAATCAGGAGATCAGACAGACACTACATGCTTCTTGAGCACTCTTGATGTGGAGTGATGCTCTGCCAAAGATGGAGCTGAACCATGTCAGGGCTGTGATGTGGCACAGCTGCTCCTGGTGGAAAGCGGCAGCCAGGATTTTCATCGAGAAACTGACCTGACACCTCTAGATATAAATCAGTGTTATCATGTAGGCTACTGATAAAGCCGTTAACCTAATATAAAGGTAGCTAACATCAACAATTGACTGACTTCCAGCACAAAACAGACCACAACAAAAACAGAATCTAAGAACATGACTATATTTTCACCACTTGTGTAAATATTAGCACCTGACCGATAGGGGATTTTTGGAGCTGATACCGATATTGGGGCTGAAAAAAAAAAAAAAAACAGGTATCCGATATATCAGCCGATATATGAAATAAGAACATTGATATACACAGGATATAATTGTCTTTTATTAGATAATGGTGGACCTGTGAATTAAGAATTGCATATTTGCTTATCTCACAAAGATAATTTACACAACTTTAAAACGCTGTATAATAGTCTTCCATTAGACTAGTATGTGACCTGTGGGGAACCATGGGTTCTAGATGTAGTAGTTTTTTGCTGGGGAGAGCAGACTTTTGGGAAAATATGTGTCTATATTTTATATGTAGTGACATAAAAATTGTTTGGTAAATCATTCTTTAAAATGTAAATGACAATGTAAATGACAATTAATATACACTATTAAAACCCAGGTGTGCCTGCAAAATGAAATTGTGAGGAACACAGGAAGCACATGGACAGGGATGGGGGGGGTGAATAGTTCGTAAGATGTGGGGGTAGCGGTCCGTGATTATCAAAGTGAAACTGAACACGCTTTACTATTCCTTTAACTCTCCAGGCAGCACAGACACAGAGTGACAGAATCTCCACACAGCAAAAAAGTTAATACACTGGTTATATTTTGACTGATATTGATTAGTTATATGATATGCTATAACTGGCCTGCCAATTAATCGGGTGGGTTCTAATAAATATGCTTACATCTAGGTGTAGCTGATCTGTCCAGTGGCCAATGATCTTGTATTCCATGGTGCTGTTTACAATCTGGTATTGGTAGATCTCGTAGCGACCTGGAGCATCTCCATTCACGTTGAAGACAACCGGGGTGCCAGCAATTCCTGAGGACCAAAGAAAAAAAAAAAACTGTTAGTTTTTAAGTGCATTGAAAACAGTGAATACTAGAGTTAGACAGTAGGGCAAACGCTTATTTCATTATGTCATATAATAAAATGAGGCTGCAGGGGATCTTCAAGCCAACGCTGTTGTAGTGGTAATGATGGGAACAAAATAGATGCTGACAGCCATGTTGTCCTGGTCCTTTGAGGAGGGCCAGGGCTGCTGTCTGTTCATGTTCCCATATCATTTCACACTCCTTCATTCTGCTTATTGCCCCTTTGCTTGTTATCCACAAGGTCCCCACTCAGAGTGCTAACGAATGACAGCACTGATTTTGATTACCACTTTGAGGTCTCTCTCATCCCTCTGCTTCTCGTATCTGGGCCAGACTACAAACCCCTCTTCGGCTTCACAACTTGTTATAAAAATGTGGCGTGAGGAATGAGGATTCACAGATTTGGTAATGAGAGCCCACCACCCAGCTTCTTCATCAGCTCAGATGAAATGACATTTAATAGGATCCAAGATGTCTACTTTCTTTGACTAACATTTCCTTTTCCTGCTGCATTTTACGTTGAAACATGTAACATTTCTAAGGCATGTTGAAATGCAGAGAACCAGTGACAAAAACAGGCTGAAATATGTTTTTGATTGTCTAATGCTGACAGTCAGTGGATGGGGATGCATTTTTCTGCAATTGAAAAGACCTATATAGTATAGAACAAAATAGATGTTTTATTAACCCCTAAAGGAAATTACTGTCATTATAGCTGCTACATTCAGACTCTCTGCGTCTGCTGTGTCCAGACTCTCATATTTTGTGCTATTCCCTCTCACTTCTATTTCACCGTGTCCCTATCTCTGGCTTTGGAGCTGCATGTTTTTGATGTGCTGTTACTAGCCCTCCAACCTGTCCACTGTTTGACTGTGTCGCCTATGGTTTGACTGTGTTGTGTGCTGCTGTTTCTCTGTGCTTTTTTCCCCCTCTCTGTTCACCCCAAACGGTCAAGAATGGCCGCCTACCCTGAGCCTGGTTTCTGTTAGAGCTTTTTTTTTTCCCCCATTAAAGCGAGTTTTTTCTTTTCACTGTTGCCAAGTGGGAAGGAAAAAAAAAACTCGCCCACTTGCTCTCTGGGGATTAGTTGGATTTCTCTCTGTATAATAATTGCGAGGTCTTGACCTTACTGAATGACGTGCTTAAGATAATTTCAGGTTGTGATTTGGCACTGTGTGAGTAAAATGGAATTGAATAGAACATACACCATGATATACTTCTGCGCATTAAACACCAGATCATGACGGTAGTGTGAGGTCTTGCAGATCCTGCAGATGTTGAAGAATCTCAGCCTTCTTCCTATAGATACCTTTTGACTCTTTCTGATGTAGCACAGTCCAGTTTCCAGCTATACTAGAACTTATTTGTAGCTAGAAACCAATTCTACCTGAATATGGTGACTGGTATAGGCTTCTTTCTCTTGTAATCCCCCATCACTTTCTTAGTCTATGATACACAGAACTAATGGTGGCTCTCAGCAGTCAATTATATCCACAGTAGTGCTTCTGTAGCCTGCTTTATATCCTCCATGAATGCATTCAACAATTGGTGTCATCTAAAAAAAAAATCTGAATAAAGCCACTGTTGGCACTGCAGTGGTTGTCCAGTGTATTAACTTTTGCTTAAGAGTTTTCCAGAGGCACATTTCTGCAGACACACATATGTGGTGCGCAGGTCAGGTAAACCCTGATCCAGGAGATCAATGCTGACTCCACCAGCAGCATTTTTAGCAAACCTGGCTGGATTGTATCAAGCCTTTATAGGGAACTCAAAGAAATACTCTGAAATTCAACATTTCAACCTTAGTGTGTTATTGGACATAACAATACTTTATTACTTTTGTGATTTTTTTTTTTAAATCATTAGAAGATCTGAGTTAATTTGGTTCCTTACCCGTAAGTGCTAAAAAAAAAAAAAATACAAGAAAATTTATTTTTAGAACATTACAACAACATTACAGACACCTGTCATCACTGTCTTGTAATGTATGCAGAAATTACCAAAAATAGTCACTTGCCCGAAAAAGGCTTAAATAGGGCACAGGACATTGTTTCGGCTTCATCATCACAATGTGCAATAGTCACATTGAATCCTACAAAAAATATGACGCATATAGATGAAAGAATCATCAGCTCTGAAGTCAGTAGAGGATCTGTGGCTTTGTTCTTTATGGGTCGGCAAGGTGAGAGTTACATAGAGTCTGGTGAACTATGTGACATATTTACCATACTCTCAGGTTGTGTAAGAGTGTGAAAATTTCACAGCTGTATGTACTCTGGGGCTTTCTTCCAGTCATTTCCTGACCTGTGATAAGTAGAGTGTTCAAGTGAGGTTGTCGGTAAGATGATGGGGGAAAGGTTGCGAGCCACAGACAGGGTTGGATGAGTAGGAGGTGTCAGGTCATCAGCCTGATCTTAATCTCCCTCAAGATGCCTTTTTCCCTTTTTCTCCACACTTGCAATCTTTCTAATGCCAGTCCCAACCTGCATCTCTCCATCTTCCTGCATTTGTTATTCCAGTTTTTTCTTGTAGACTTGATGCCCTGCTCTAATTATCACCTTCCCTGCTCTCTTAAGCCCCTTTCCTCTAGTTTAACAGGGCTTATTAGGTTGCTTATAACCCAAGATTTGTTGTTCGGGAAGAATCAAATTTCTCTGCAGAGTACGCTATTATCAGCACAAAACTGATTTATGCCACGACACACACTCCAAGTCCTTCAATATCATCCTCAAATGACTCTCAGAGGACAACTCAATGTGTTAATATGAAGCAGTGCTCCAGAGATTCATCTGCTTCACAAGAATAAAGTTTCAGAGTTGTAGAAGTGACAGGGACACTTTTAACAACTGGGGTGGAAGTAAGGAGGAGGTTCATGGGGTTGTGATCTGATGTGGTAACATGGATTTGTATGTTTTTTTGTTTTTTTTTTTTACACTGGCATATAAAAAGTCCGGAGTTGTCTCTTTTTATTGTGCAGCCAATAACTGTGTAGATGTTGGCAGTATGTTAAAGAAGAGGCCTGGCTGCGTCTCCACAGAGAATCATGACTTTGTTTGTTGCTTTGTTGTTGGCAGATGTTGGAATATAAACTGTAATGACAATTCCAACTGTAAATTCCCTGTACAACTAGTATAGATCTCAAAAATAAATGCTAAAAGTTCGATGTCCTTGTTACATGTACAGTATGTTCTTTGAGGTCTCCTTGTTTTCTGCTTACTCTTAGCTTCACTGTCATAACGTCAAGAAAACACTCTGCTGGTGGTAGACTCATGCACTGTAAGCCACATGGTAGTGAAGCAACTATGGCTGCCCTCCAAATATATGTTCTTCCTAGGGGAGGAAGGTCTCTAGTTGCTCCAGCTTGTCAGTTGAAGAACGAACATTCACCATAGTAATATAACATTGAGCTGATTTAGAAGTTCTCCTTCATGCTCTCACCCTCACACCCTCCTGTTTCTCTTTATTCCTGCTTAGATTCCCTGACGTCTCGTCCTTAATGGTTCAGTGGGGATGTTGTGTCTTATGCCAGTTAACTTTGCAAACAGCAGAAGGTCAAGCCAATCCTTTCAGGAGTAGACTGGATTTGGCTGTGTCTACTTCTGCTCCTCAGCATGGAGTGGTTTACCTGATATCATGACTAAAAAGCAAATATTTCATCCACTTACAAAACCTGAACCTTACAATTCCACAGTGGAAAATCATTTTTTTTTTTTTTTCTCCGTATTTTTATCAGTATAATACAACCTGATCTCCTCAGGTTGAGGAGCAACAAAAGAAACTCAAGAACAGAAAACAAACGAACAAAAAGAAGAGCCTGTGTTGTGTCCCAGAATGTGTTTAAGTCCCTTAATAGACACATTTTTTCCTGAATGTTAGCCATTTTCCCCAGTTTCTGAAAAGAGATTTTCTTTCAACTTCAGTTTAAGATGTTCCATGACAAGTATATTATCTATGATTGAAAGCCATTGTTTGTCAGATGGGGCATCACTCTTAAGCCAATTCTTTGTTATGGCCTTCTTCCATCCACCAGGAGGATCTTGACAAGATATCGATCTCCTTTATGCACAGTTTTTCCAAATGTCCGAGGTACAGAACAAGACAAGAATTTGGGGTTGCATATCCCAACACATCACAGAGAGCTGAGTGAACTTTCCCCCACATTGTTGAATATTTGTGCATTTCCAAAACATGTGTGTGATCTCAATCCATGTGATTACAAAGTCTCCAACGTGGCTGTTGAGTATTCATCTGTTTATGTTTAATTTTAGGTGTGATGAAATAACAAATTATATTTTTCCAATTAAATTCTCTCCATTTAGATGATTGTGATGTTGATTGATGTGTTTCCCACATGTCGGAAAATCACTTTTAAGAAAGAACACACTACAAATAAATAAACACTGCACCTATTGCCCTCTATATTTCATAGAACAACTAAATATAACATATTGTGTCCATGTATTGAGACTTAGACTTCTGATTTGGGACTCATAACACTTTTTTTTTTTTTTTTTTTTTTACCTTGTCAGTACTTCATCATGATCTCTTGTCTGTTTATCTGAATGCCATTCCCTGCCCTATTACCATTTGTAACCTTATACATGTGAACAACCGCAGAAACAGCAGCAGTAATGATGGCAACCTCAGCTGAGACTGCTGGGCCTTATTTCACGTTATCAGCTTTGGCTACAGTAACTGCACTCAAGGGGCAAATAAAAGAATCAACAACTGCAGCATCTGCAGAATAAAAATCAAAGATGCCGCATCCATCGCATCTAATTTTATCAGACGCCTGAAAACAGTCTGAAAGGTCAATCACTTAATAGGTAAAAAGTTAATATTGGCACCTATGGACAGTAAGCAAACTCTGTTTAGCTCAGCATCAGCTACCTAATGTTGGCTTGTTATTACTTTTGTAGCAAAGGGAGGTTGAATTGATTAGCATTTGCTGAATAGCTTAAAAAAAAGTGATAATCTAATTTTATTTCCAGAGCATTTAAAGACAGTGAAACCAAAATTTTCACAATATGTGCCATTCAGTTTATGTTAACCCTTAACCTAAAGCATCTACTGATCTAAAATGTTTAATAACTTTTGAACCACTAATCTTATCAATACAATTTAAATAATTCAGGTAAAATGCATTTTCTGTGCTTGTCAGTGGGACCAGCTATGACCTATTTGGACATTCAGAGACTCCAGAAACACCACCATCTTCTACAACATTGATTTACTAAAAAAAAACCAAACAAACAAAAAAAAAAAACATTAGTTTAATAAACAGAGATGGAAGCCACTTATTTCTATGCCCAATATATTTTGCTGAAAAACTCATTTTTTCTTCAGTTTCTCTGTTTTGGAATAAATAACCTTTGAATTTTCTCTTGAGCTTCTATAAATTTCTACATGAGCAGTAAATCAAATATGGGAAAATACATGATTTTTACAAAAAAAAAAGCCAAATGCAGCAAATAATATAATAAAAGGTGATAAATCCCTAAGAAAAAGCCAAATACACAGAAAGATTGTTTTGGAAATCGGCACCAACATAATTCAAGGTGTTTAATAATGAATAAGTTCATGTTAGTTTTTAACTTTATAAGGAAAGCTTTCATTGTGCGTTCTTTTGCGGTAGCCTATTTAACCCATAAAGACCCAAACATCCACTCGACTTAAACCATCTACTGATGCTGATCCACTAATCAAATCAATACATGTAAATAATTGGTGTAAAATGCAGTTTGTCATCTTTTCATGGTCATCAGATATGACCTATTTGGATGTTCAGAGGCTCTGTAGTTACCGTGGAAACACTGTCATCTTCTACAACATTGATTCACCAGTAAAACTCATGGAGTTGGATCAACGACAGTGGATGAGAGATTTGACTGAACAAGTCACTTTTTCTTCAGTTTTCTCTGTTTTTTTTTAATATCATAACCCTCTACTTTAATCTGAGCTTTAATGAACATCTACATGATCAGTAAATTAAATATAGGAAAATACATGATATACACTGAGAAACACAAAATACATAGGATAATATTATAATAAATGGTGATAAATCACTTAATAAAAGTCAAATATAGAGAAACAAAAATTTTGGAAGTGCCACCAAAGTAGTTGCTGGGTCTTTATGGGTTAAAGTGAACATGTAGCTTGTATACTTAACTAACCATAGCTGCAATAAATGACAGAAGATCGTAGCATTATCATAACAACCATAAGAGACCTGATATTTGACTCCCACATACTTCACTCAGCGTGTTCAGCTCCTGTGAAAATGTATCTGAAAGTTTAGTACATTCACTTGAGTCATAGGAATAATACTTATTTGAATGCGTTGTTCCTCCCAGTAGGTCACGGTATTGGAATTTGATTGTTGCTAGAAACCCCTGTGTGGTTTTGAGAGCACATTCTTTCTCCCATCTACAAATATGCACAAGTCAGGGGTCTCATCCTAATCCATCAGATTTAATTGCATTAGTATCACCTTAATACATTATCTAGAGGGCATGTCTAAGGCAACAGAATGAAGTCACGCGCAATTATGTTTTTCTTGCACATCTAAGCAATACAGGGATTTCATAGGATGTATGTTTCTACCTATTCAATTAATTGATTAGTTTCACCTCTAAAGTCATGCAGAGCCAGCAAATATTAACGCACATCTTGTTTAGTGCCTATTTTATACTTTACAACTCTTAGGAATGAAAGTCATGCCACAAAGTAGAAAATATACTGACACTCAGTGCAGTTCTGAATAAATGCCCTTGAAATGAAATGGTTCCAGAAAAAGTAATAATTTGTTGGTTTGGACTCATAATGCTGTGTTTAAGACTTTATGCATTGATTAGCCTGTATTAAAAAAAATGAGTAGAAACAGGTCAGTGAAATGTTTTGTCCTGAATTTCACATTAGATTAATGTGCCACATGAATTTCCAAACAGGCTTTTATTTCTCCCAGTTTTGAGATAGGTAGGGGTGTCCAAGAAGGCATATTTAATCATTATGTGTTCAAACAAAATTACAATTTTCAGGATACCGCATCGCTAAAAGGAATAAAACAGATTGACCCTTACACTCCATTAAAAGCCATTAGTGGAAGCCATGACGAGTCTAAAGTGTTTGCATGTGTTTTAGAAAATGTGATCAAAATAAGATGCATGCTGAACTTTAATAGTGTGGACGTGGATTCTGTGAACTCTGTGTTTTAATGAACACATTTGATTCGTGTAATAATACAAATGGTAACAGATTTGCCACACATTTCCTCTTCCATTGAAAGGCGGATACATTACTACGTAGAAGTAGAGTATTTTCAGATGAAGCAAAGTGGCCATTACGGTTTGTGTGTAACAGCCTCACCTTTTCAGCATGGATTAATTACTGTTAGTAACATCTGAGCAAATCAGTTTCCTTTGCCGTGAAATATAATCTTGTGAGTGCTTCCTCAAGATGCCCAAATTAAATTAGTGATCAAACCTCATGAAAATAAGCAGCATTAAATGGCTTTGTTGAGACCCAATGTTACAGTCACCTATGAATCACAGCACATTTTGCACTACTGCACTGTCAGGTTTACAGCTGTGCTCATAAGTTTACATACCCTGACTGAATGTGCATGGGAGGGTCTTGGAAGTTCCAACATGACAATGACCCAAAACATAACGCCAAGTTGACCTGTCACTGACGACAGCAGAAAAAAGTGAAGGTGAAGGAGTGTCCATCTCAGTCTGCTGACCTCATTATCGTTGAGCCACTTTGGGGAGGAGTCAAACATACAGTTCATGCAAGAAAATCCAAAATCTTAAGGGAAC
>JAPQRP010000028.1:12077960-12110323 GCA_037367295.1 Apogon hyalosoma
AGCGAGAGAGAGAGAGATGATCTCAATTTACACCCACAACATGTCACTGTGGATGTATGTGACCACTAGAGGGAGTAGGGAGTCACTCTGCTGGTTTCGCATGTTATTAAAAACTAACACAAAGGCCATGTTCAGGGTGAGAACCATAAAGAAACATTTTTCAGAGTCAAGGAATAGCAAAAAAAAAAATAGGAGTGTTTTTGTTGTTTTCACCACTGGATGATGAAACATTTCTTCCACACTTGTGAGTTTGATAACTATGCTTATGAATATATAATGTTATGTTGTTATGTTCTTATGTTTGCTAAAATAGTTGTTTCTACTGCGGCTGTCTAAAAAGAGAGCTAAGCTAACAAAGGTATAACTAAGTAACTATCAGCTGTCGCAGCATGTGAAGATTATAGGATAGTGATGTTTTGACCAGTTGTCTGAGTTTTGTGTTGAAGGGGAAAATGTAATACCATAATGCATTTGTGTGTAAACCATAAGTGTCACACTTGAATGAGGGAATACAGTCTGTGGATACACAGCATTATCGATTGGTACTATCGATTGTACTATATTGTTGTCTTACCATGTCACAAGTATTACCATGTTGTAATGTTAGCCGTTGGACTATTAGTGTATCTAAAAGGGGTCGGTACTCCACGTAAAGACCCTATGTATGCACAAATTTGTTTCCGGCTGGGAATACCGTATAGCGCTTTTTACGCTCGCCAGAATTTTTTTTTTTTTTTTTAACACACCCTGTTCCCCCATTTCTGCCTAATGTACTGACTTGACGTCGTTTTATTCCATGTGACAGTTTCTTAAGAGTTCATTAATGTTGAGCCACAAACACTGTCAACCTGTAATAAAAGTTCATTTCAATTGACAGAGTAGTTTCTGTCAGGGAGCTCGGTTTTGAAGGTTAATGCATTTCAGAGTAATTAAATACCACAATTTTCAACTCCGCTCGACTTCAGAAGGAAAATGTGTACATTTGTATTTCAGAGCCCAATTTCATCTGAGTCATCAAACAAAGACTTGAAAGACTAATTCTGAATAATAACTCATGTCAGTAATAAACTCACAAAAGTAACCATTATCAGTTTGGTTTTGGTAATGGGTTTGCTATGGTGGAAAATGGCCTCGTCATGATTTTGCAGGTTATTTTCCAATTAATTTGTTATGGCTCTGACATTTGGTAATAACTACACATAAATTAATTCATAATCTAAATGTTCTGCTTATGGTCATTAAGGGAGCCACTATTTGAGTTGTGTGCATCACTGCTTTCAATTAATTTTAACTTCCATGTTACCCCGTAAATGCTCGGCCTTTCCACTGGCTCATTCACAAGTTAGCGGTACTCTTAATCCACAGCAGACAAGAAAACACAGAAACAAAACAGCTCGATCAGATAAGGGGAAACTACATGACCCGGCTGTGGAATCATAGGCTGTTTGCGGCGTGTGATGTTCGTGGCAGATATTCCTTATCTTAACAAACACTTCATTTGAGCAAGTCCGAGCTTTAAACAGATGAATGGATTTTGTGTGTGTGGTTATTATCTATATGGTCCCCCAGTATTTGTTCGCTTAAAAGAGGCAATTTACGAACAGTGACATGACTCTGAATGTTAAGTCTGAATAAAGCCTGTTATTATATAAATGTATTCTACAGGGAGAGTCAAGATGGGAGAGATCGTCTGTCTTTTTATGTGTCCTCTTTTTTTTTTCTCTCCTCATATAAGTCTTCACATCCCTTCATCACAGTATTGTTTTTTTTTTCTCTCATTCTCCCTCTGTCACACAGTAAATTCACATATAACATATGGCACATTAATTGCATCATGTTTCAGTGGTTAGAAAGAATAATGACATGATATGGAAAAAATTATAATGACTGATATTAACAGTCATAACTGAGTTGCAATTCTGATCAGTTTAGCTTTATTTATTTGCTGAGGTCTGTATTAAATAAGAATATTCCCTACACATACTGCATTTCTGATAATAGTGTAATTAATCAGCTGCAGGTCAACCAGACTTAACTCTGTGATACTTGTGATATGTATTTAGATCTGTTTTTTTTTTTTTTTAGCTTTTTCAGTTTCTCTCACAGTATCTATTCTACTAGAGAGTCCAGTGAGCCAAGTTGAGTGCAGACAGAGATAATGAAAAATAACAATTAGATAACAATATTTTTGGTACCTTACATTGAATTTCCACAAAAAAAAACCCCAAAAAAAACACATGTTGATCACGTAGCCTAAACACAAAGTTTATTTCACACTGAATGTGCAAGTAGCTGCTATATTACATCCATCATCATGTCTTATATAATATGTTTCCCTTGTTTTTACCATCACCTGGTAGGAGTGGCCATCAGCCCTACTGAGGTAGCACCCAGAGGTTTTGTGTATCTGTCATTCAACAACAATGAACTGCAAACATAGCTGTGTTTCCACTGTGGGGATCTCTGGGTAATTTTATGAGACGAGGGCCATTGTTGTGTCTTTCCAAAGCAGGAACACCCCTAAGGAACAATCTCCCAGAACTCTTGTAGTGACGAAACCAGTCCCTACATCAGAGTAGATGCTCTGAGTTCCCACAAAAACCTTCTGGATGGGGCTTAAGGTTTACTTGGTGCTGACTGGGTATACTAAGACAGTGGCGGATCTAGAAAAAAATGGAAGGGGCGGCCACAGGAGAATGGTGGGGTTCAGGGTTGGAGCCCCGGTGGGAGTTCAAGAGGGTGAAGCAAAGCAAAATTGACATAGTAAGTGCTTCAAATCACGTAAAACTGATTTTTTTTTTAGTGTCATACGCTAATAAAATGAATACAATTGAACCTCACCAGTGTGACCACTTTTGGAACCAAAACAATGCATTCAATTTAATTAGGTTTTTAGATAATTAGGCCTGAGTTATGGCATTGAATTCCACTGCGTTCCAAATTATTTAAAATTAGAAACAACAGGATACAGTAGAAGCACAGGCCTGTGTTTGACAACTTTGTGTGATTCACTCGATCATTGGCTGTGTTCAAAGCTATTTAATATTCAGTCCATGCAGTTCTATAGTTCCCACTGTATAATAATATCTTCCATACCTTCTGTGGCTGCCCGTTTGTTTTTCATGCAGACCCAAATGCTGCTTGAATAAACAGTTGTCTCTTCATGATTAGACTTTAATCTAGTTTAGGTTTAACTCCCCTTACCATATTGACTCTTGTCATAAATGACACGTGCATGATAGATTCCCCTCTAAGTCAAGAAATAGGAGACTGTTGCACGTCACGCTGTATTTGGATGTACAGCTCAATAAGTAACACTTTGGTCTACCACACTGGAGGCCGGGATTCGAATCCTGGCAAGAGCACTATTTTTATATTTAACATTTTCAGATGGGGGGGGCGTGGCACTGAGAGCACTGGTAGGTAAATCCGCCATTGCAGAAGTTGGACATGACATCATCAGAAAGTGCCAAAACAAGTGGCATTTTGTGAGTGACAATAAAGTTCCCCCTCCCTTCTTTTACCGGGAAGCTCCTCCTATGTGAACCATAACTGGAGCCACTGTCCGACCCCAACCGATTTAATTAATACTTTCTAGATTATTCCAAAACTAGCAGCAGTTGTCCATTTTCTGGACTGCAGAGTTAAAGCTGTAGGAGGCAAAATCAGGTGAAAATGGAATGTTGAAATGCACACGTCCAGAAAAAGACTAAATATAAATGTAGATGAGCTGATGCTGTTTCGTGACACTGTGGAAAAGAGAATCCACTTTTTTTCTGCACCACAGAATCAGATCAACAGCGATCGGTAATTACAGCTGTCAGTCATGTATTTACCCCCCCCACCACCACCACACACACATACACACCAGCCTGAAAAAAA
Source organism: Apogon hyalosoma (assembly GCA_037367295.1). Taxonomy (NCBI): domain Eukaryota; kingdom Metazoa; phylum Chordata; class Actinopteri; order Kurtiformes; family Apogonidae; genus Apogon; species Apogon hyalosoma. The sequence continues at coordinate 12,081,843 of JAPQRP010000028.1, forward strand.
AAAAACACAGAAGGGGTTTTCCAGAACACTTGTATTACAGTATGCTATGGATTCCGACTGTAGACAGTGAGTGTCCAGTGTTGGCCTCATCAGCGTGTTAAACCTCCAGTAAGTTCACTCCAGCTGTGTGTACTCGCATCACGTGCTTTAGCATAGTGCTTTTTCTAAATTCAGTTCAATTTACATATTTGTCTGTTTTGGTGATGTTCAACAGCTGAGCAAGTATAAAATAGCAATACAATTTACAAAGGCAGTCAGAGTAGCTTCTTCTAAACCATGATAAAAACAGCTGATGTTACAACAATAAACAAACATCTACAGTATAGTGTTTTTCTGAACTGTTTGAGTTGGGCCTTTGTGCTTTTGTTGGATTGAGGATGCTTAAAATGAGATGGGAAATGAGGACAGAGATGTGATGTAGACTGACAGTTGCAACAATAGTGACCTGGATTGATGTGAACTTAACAACTCTACTACCAGACCACTCCACACCTTTAAACTCTGGTATAGAATGGTGTCTGAGCAGGAAAATGCTGATGCCTGACGTCTGACAGACAATATAGCACATAAGGACATGGAATAAAAGAATTCACTTTACCCTCCATGAGCCAGTGTGATGTCTAAATAAAATGGCATACATTTTAAGGTCTTTTTGACAGGTATCTAATTAATGTGCATGATTTGAGTAAGAGTCAGACAGGTAATGTTTTTGATCTTCCAGGTTGCATGAATGAATAAATCTTTAGAAATAACTATCTTTGATGTTTGGATTTAGCAGAAAACACAGCCTGAATTTCAGATTTATGACTAGACACATACTGTAAGTTTAAAGAGTTTAGACTTTTCAGGTCAGGCTTCAATGGCTGGAGGTAAAAACTTGTTAAGATGTACTTTTCAAATGTTTGTCAGCAGCGAATGAAGATGAAACCTTGCTACTGTATTTATCTATGTTCCTGGAGTTTTCATCAAGGTAAGCCTTGACAGTCTGAAAGAACACAATCATCCCAAAAGCTCCAGGTCACACTGTGTGCGCTTTCTTGCAATACTCCTTTTGAATGAAGGCAAATTTTGTACTTTTTTTGCTTTTTCACTGAAAGTAGAAATATGTGCAGACATTCATTTTATGAAGTTCATGGTGAGTGTTTTCTGTTCAATGATGAAAATGTTGGGCTTTGTGTTGAATTTATGTCCTCATGATACAGTGCAATTGATGGTTCTGGGTAGGACATGGTTCATTTGAACACTGATGGGTCAGAAGTGGGCTTAATGATTAAGTAAGTGATCATACATATATGAACGATGCACGATTCAGCAGCTATGGATCAACTGAGTGTAAAAATATGCAACAGTAGAAACATCCTTGTCTGTGTAAGTATTTAGTGATGGTTAAATTATCAAATCAGCGTAGCATCTGTCTTTGGATATGTTTTTTTTTTTGCAATCACAGCTCTTAAAATCTCCTACTTTTGTTTGAGGAAGGGATTTGCTAAAATGTGGATGAGAACTGTTACAATCCTTCCTGTTTTCTTATTGTAACTGAGAAGCTTGGACATCATCAGCCAAAGGGATAAAAATAGATGCATTGCTTGACGGTGTTTGCCATTGTTACTTCCACAGACACGGCCTGTCAGATGAAGCGAAATGGTTGTAACGTCAAGTTCTGGATGGCACATCAGTTTTTCCTGCTATAACTGCTATTAAACATGAATTGTGCACGTCTGTGTAAATTGAGGCTATAGATGACCTTGCTTTCTGGATATTATTTCCCATTCAGTAGTCTATTATCATGGAGTACTACTAGTCTTAACCCTTTATCGGGCACGTGACTATCTTTGGTGATTTCCACACACATTACAAGACAGTGATAGTAACAGTTGCAGTGAGTCAACAATCTCATGTCCAATGTGGTCTACAGGGTCTGTAAGGTCCACCTCTGCATGAACATGGAGTGTAACTGCTTTGTTAGGTACCATGAAGTAATGGTACTTATGTAAGGAATAATGTTCAAAGAGATGTGTATGCTGAGAGGTGTCTGCATCAGCACTTCTAATGTCCTAAAAATACAGGTTCCTTTCACATTTTCGTGTATATTATATATATATATATTTCTTGGATTTTTACTTTTTTTTTTTTTTTTTTGCCACATACACGTAAGAAACCCTATAGACCACTCCGGAGTTAACGTCATGGTTTACGTCATCGCAGTTTTGTACGCAATCTGGTGGCAGAAAAACACTGTATATCAATGGAGGAAAAATTGAGAGATCAGAGAGAAAAGGGGGAGAAAAATGTTTTGCTGTGCTGTAGGTTGTCAGAATAGAAATGCTAAAAAAAGCAACCTTCACTCTTACTGAATACCGTTGTTAAAGACGCCCTTTGAGGCCAACTGTAGACGCTTATGGTAGCAAGCCATTAGAAAGACGGACTGGACTGATGAAATCATCCAGAATTCTGGGCTCTGCAGTGCCTATTTCATATCAGTATGTACATTAAATAATGCTTACCCAGCCATGCAAGTGCAGTTGGCTGTCAGTATATAGTTGGTTGACTTGATGTTCGCCCACGTCTTTTAAAACTGTCCTTGTCGCTGACTCGGCAGGACGTTGACCCTCAACACATGAAAACCATCACGCAAATCTCAGTATTCAATATCCAAGTACAATGTTCATCATATATTCCAACCTGTTATGTGTTCTTTGTGCTCTTAAACTGAAGGGTCAAAAAGGATGCTCGCTAATAAAAAGTGACACAGCCTCAGTGAGTTCCAGTCGAATATTTCCCAAAGCTGTGTATGTGATTTTTCTCCCGTGAACTGCGCGAGTCACCACAGTATTCCTACCCTTAAAATGTCCGGTGCAACAAAAGCATAGGCATCGAGGGATTTGTATGCTGTGAGCTTTTCTTTTGTGTGGGTTTTTCAACAAGATATAAACAGATGTCCAGCCGCTGCAGCTTTGGCCATTTGGTTGGCTCCATGACCCACTGAGCCGACGGTGAGTATGGCTCAGGAAACCTCACCCCGCTGCTGATGGTCAATTTATCTTTGTAAGACACCTTGCCTCTCTTTGACAGACCATTAAAATAATTGGAGAAGGCCTCTGTATTCTCCATTACTCTGTTTCTCTCTTGATTTTCACGCTCCCGATACCGGCTTCCGTGCACTGTTGACACCACAACTTTCACCTTCTGCCACCAGTTAGGCCCCGCCCACAAAATACATCATTGCTATTTACCAACATGGAAATGGTTTATACGGTAACTTAACTGACCTTGATGTTCTACATGACAATAACAAATGTTGAAGAATTTCACAAAAGTAATAAAGTCTTGTTAGGCTATATCCTGCAATAACACACTAAGGTTGACATTTTGAATTTCGGAGTATTTCTGTGAGTGCCCTATAAAGGGTTAATTTCACCACATTGAAGAAAAAAATATCTTGTTTTCTGGCTTGTTTCTAATTTGAATCTTGGCATGTATGCTGCATTAAAAAAAAAAAAAATCTTGTATTTCGTGGTTGCATGTGATGTCCTTGAAGTGAACAACAAATGGTAGACAATTAGGCAGGCAAGCAGGATACATTCCAGTCTGACAGAACTTATGACTCACACTCGCAAGGACGCGAAGCATAGGGTGACTCAAATGCAGTTTGCTTCATTCCTCACTCCAACTGTGATCCACAGTGTGTGTTCATGTGACGTCAGCAACAAACACACACCTGCAGAGGCTGTCAGCTTGGCCACCAGCCCAGTAAGATGGGAAACTTTAAATTATAGCAAATGCTGTAATATCTGGAGTGCTAGAGGAAATACTGTGCTCTGTACTCATTATAATGTGTGTAATTTGACAGATTCAGTATATAAGACACTGAATAATATCCCCCTAAAGTAGAAATAGTGCTGTGTCTTTGACAGACGCAGATTTCAAGATCACACTTTGTCTGCTTAGCTAACATAATTATGACTTATGTGTCATCCCAGGACCCATCAATCTGCTCTCTATTATTTCCTATTTTCTTTTATTCTTTTTGTCAATCTGCCCCCAAAACAGAATAATGTTTTGTACTTTCAGTGCATGAAATAATGTGATGTACAGTGTGTGAGTAGATCAGATAAGACATAAAAGAATTCCATCATTGGATTGCAGCAGATATTTTACATTTTGAGCCTGTGAGAATGAAAACTGGTTACCCATGCCCCATCAGGGTGTCGTAAATGTCTGTCTGTCAGTCTATCCATCTGTCAGGGCCCTTAACTCAAAATCTACGGCACATTTTGATTCGATTATTTTACACAAGGCAGCTCTGGGCCATATCTCGGTCCTCGCCAGCGATCGTCCAAATTCTGGACTTTCTTCGCCATTGGGACATTTTTGTGAGTTTCTTGGAAATGAAAGCAGATATTGACCCAAATGCGGCAGGACAGTATCTGTCCAAATAATCAAATTCTTGCTGATCTAAAAGACAATCCAAAATTTGATCGCATATTTCCATTATGAGAGTTCATAGTACTGACAAACAGTACTGACAAAATTTATGCTGAAATTGCAGAACATGAATTCAAACACTGTGCTTGGAGTATGTATTAAGGGTCAAGGAATTGCTTTCTAACACACATATGTTTATTGTACTCTATTTGTTCTTAGTGAATAGTTATTTATGATGGTGGGTATGATCTAAGAAGGTGAGGGTCTCCAGTCTGAAAATATCTTGTTTGATTTTCTATTTCTGTTGCTACAGCCCAGAGCGGCACTACATATCGAATAAATTTGGTTACCGTACTTTTGCGGACTATTGGCCACACCTGACTATATGCCGCACCCACGCTTCACACTGCCATCTCCAACGTCTCGCCATCAATTCAGTGATGCCAAGCTTACGTGCAGCAGCTCTATTTCCTTCTTCGACAGCCAGATCAATTGTTAGCCCGTCAAACATAAATTAGCCATATCATTGTTTAAGCTGTGGGTTCACAGCATGTGAAAAAAGTAGCAGCTTATAGACCGGAAATTAGTCATGTAACTTAGATTTTTTTTAAAAAAATCTACGTGAAAACAAGAAAATTAAGATTAGCGGTTCCTCTAGAGAACTAAAAAAAAGTTAAAATAGAATCTGTTTATGAATATAATATAGTAATTGTTAACATGTTTGTTGAGGTGGCACTATCGCCTCACAGCAAGAAGGTCTTTCAGCTTTTTGTTATTGATGACATGACAGATTTAATACAGACAAGCTGTTTTCATTGATGCTTTCTTTTGAGTTTTTTTTTTTGTTTTGTTTTTTTGGCCGTATTGTCTTTCCTGACGTGACACTAATATTTAATGCAAGTGTGCAATATCTTCCTATATTTACTGTAAGTGCTATAGTATATGTTTACGAGACATGTGGGGAATTTAAATAGGCAGCAGTTCAGAGGTAGTGTTCAGTGTACTCTGGGGATATCACCACAGAAGTGAAATGACCTGTTGGTTCAGGGTGACAATGTAGATCTGAGGCTACATGACAAACCTTGGCCTCCGGGGCAACAAATACAAGAACAGAGGGAAAAGGGATCAGAAAATGGACTTGAATTATACATCTACACTCGCTGTTGTTTACTCTGCTCTCAAAGTCTGATACAATTTAATATCTCTGTCCTGGAAGCTGACCTGTTACTACCCGGTTGTTATGGTACATAAATCAGTTGCCAGAGAGTTGTACTGTGCGATTAAAAGCGTTGATATCAGGCAGATGGAATAATTACATGCCCATCTAATCATGTTAGGACTAAGAATTTCATTTCCCAGTCTTTGGAGGCCGATTACTCCCTTTCACAGATTTTCCAAGAGAGAAATCCATTCTTTCCTCCCTAATAAGTGTGTAATTTTAGTGATCTCAGTAGCAACAAGCATAAAGTAAAGGCTTAAACTTTCACCATGATGAATGCATTTGAAGTAACTTGTAAGACACGGTGTTAATGTATGCTAACCAAAGGGGGGAAAAATTGACTGCACCCTCAGGGCCACTTACAGAAAGGAAAAAGGGTTGCGGCAATTTAACTCAAGAGCAGCACAATAACAAGTGATTAACACAGAAATCAATTGAGATCACATGTCTTCTGGAGCCTGAAGGTGTTGCTAGTTGAGAACAGGCCTCTTTTTCCAAAGTTGAGAGAACTAAGAGTCTGAAAAACTTCTAAATAATGAACTCTGAATTGGTGTTTCCCCAGTGGTGTTTTGTAACATCTTGCAGTCTTATTTAGTGAAACTTCTTAGCATTTATTTAATTTCCATAACAATTGTGTGGGCATGACAACTGAATATTTTTGTTTATTATTTTTAAGCCATTAGTTAGATAACATGAGTTGTGACATATTTTACATTTAACAAGCCTTAACTGAGACTAACCATGATGCAGTCATGTCAGTAGTGCTTTATTGTCTTATAAGTCTTCTAACTAGAATTCTAGGATGTACTCCATCTGGATCTCCATCGTTTTAAAATACATAGACATAGCTGTACCAGTTTGTTTAGTGGCTCAATTACGCACAGTAGCGATGTTCTATGAAAGTTTGGGAATTTACTGTCACAAACAGGAAATGAATCTTGGATAAAAATGTCTGCACCTGAATAAAAATATTTATTGATCTTTAATCAGCTTACAGTTGTTGTAGCCTTGACTCTTACATAACTATTATTCACTACGGCTTTACAGTCACAGTCAGACAAGCCGATCGACGAATCTCTGCTAATGTTTTTTGAGTTGTGCTGTGTATTCAGATCTGTAAGTGTGCACTACTTGAAATGCAATGTGGTGCGAGACAGGCCTGGAGAGCCTACTGATTATAATGACCTGGGAGCTTGTTTCCAGTGGGCTGATTGAATTTACTATTGATTAAGTTTTCAGCGCATGCGCTCGCATATTCTGGTGATTGCAATTGTTGCTGACTGCAAATTGAACTAGCCAACACATGAGTGAGAGGAGCATTAATTTCTCTCACAAAATAAGAGATTCCTATTCAATTATCTACATCCATTACATTTGACCTAAATTAGACAAGTGTGATCGTTTCTCCCTGGTGACAAATACTTCTTCCCCTGCATGTCAAGTAGTTTCTTCATATACGCACATAATGCTTTCACCACAGACACGATCAATACACTTTGATGATTCCCATCTTTCCTGCCTTTTAGACTATACTTACTTGTGCATTTTTTGATGCCAGATCCTTTCTTAACAGCATGTCGACTGAGCTTGCACTGGAAGTTATTCTCCCAGAACTCTGCAAACCAGATATTTCTTCGGTTGTTCTCAAGCGTTCGGCTAATGAAGTAACGGTCAAAACCTGAAAGAAATTCAAGAATTGTTATTGTCATTATGTGTACACATAATAAAATGTAGGCAGGTAGTTATCGGCTAAGGTGCAAACTTAAATACTCAGATAAAATATAAACACAATACAAGAATATGTATGTTGTATAAAAAAAAAAGAAATGTGAAACAGTATGTACAGTTGTAAATACAGTGTAAACAGTAGATGAGTAGCAGCAGAAATGACATAAAGGGTCACAATGTTGTCCTTTTTTGTATGTGAAGAGTTTTTTTTTTTTTTACTTTATTTACTCTTACTTTACCAGAAAATTACAATGGTTATTGTACATAGTACTGTAGGTAAAGAAAGTACTATACTTGAGGTGCTGTACTTTACAATACAGTAAATGACACTTAAACTTTCTTTTTTTTTTTTTTTTTTTTTTTGTTTTGGCAACAGTCCTAAAACCTGTCCCTTATGTACTTTATAAGAAGTAGCATATGACAATTATTTTTCATTTTTATTGAGCTGGAAGGGCAGAAGTATTGAGGTTTCACTTGATTTAAGAAAAGGAGCCTGTTTTGTAGGAGAGAGCATTAGTTATGTTAGCCAGCGTGTTATGATTACCTTTGATGGACTGGCGTTTGGGTAGGATGGTAACTGCGCCTTCTGCCATTTCCTCCTGATTCAGAATCGGAGATATTTTCGAGCCCCAGCTGTCTGAACCAACCCAGATGAAATGGCCTGTTTGATTGGCCTTCTTAGCTGCTTGGAGAAGCCGCCTTTGGACAAAAAAAGACAGAAACATATACTTGTATTTATTTTGTGCTCCATTATTTGCACATTTAGTTATATGTAAGCTATGAAAAACCACTGGATACACCCTAAGAAGTGGGGTAGTTATAATGCAGCGTTTTCCTTGAATATGCAATTTTAGTCTGGCTGAAGCTGCACAAGGCACTACAGTAGAAATGAAAAGCCACCATGGATGCTCCATCCATTTTCAGTGCAGTGCAGTTCTTCCTGGGTGCTGCAGAATGACACTCTTGCCACATTAGTCCAGGCTTGTTGCCAGTGAAAGTAAGTTTGGGGAGCTATAAAAACTGCCAGCGAGCACTGCTGCTTATGTAGCACCACAGTTACATCAAGAATGCAGGAGCACAGAAACATAAAAAAAACACCTGGGAAGAGAGCATTACCAGCCCTCATATTGCCTCTAAGACACTGCAAGAAAAAATAAAGATAAAGCATCAAATTGTATTGCACTGTAGACATCATCAGCTTTTCTTTTTTTACATAACACATGCTGTCTCAACATCTCATAACATTTAGCAGTTGCTTGAAGGACAATGTAACCTTGTGCATTTTTTTGGGAAAATGTGGAACAGGCAAGCAGTGAGTCATCCAAGTGACTTTATCTCTCTTTACCTCAGTCTTATGACCACAAGGATTTGCGTTTGATTGGTAATGATTTTTTTGCAGTCTCCAGATATTTAATGAAATGAGTGTTTCGTAAGATGCAATTACGTGCTACGTGTACAAAAGAGGATAGAAATAGATTTTTTTCATCGTTAAGAGCTTATGTAACAGGAGACATGACAGGCAGACAGATCTGATATAAAAATAAAACGGCGACAAGGAAAGGTATCGTGTTTGGGTGGAAATCTTCCATCTGAATTCATCTCTTATAAAATACATATGTCTAGTGGAGTTCAGCTGAAAGTTCTGCCCTATACTTATATTAAAGGTTCAATTTGCAATGTGAAGACATGTTAGTATTTATAATAATAATAACAATAACAATGGATAATAGTATTTGTAATGGGTAATAGTGTGTGAAATGAATAAAGTCATAGAGTCAATTACAAGTTGAGTCTCTAATAAAGGTGGAGGTCAACACAAATAAATAAAAGTTGTTCTCCAAATTCAAGCCAGGGAAAAAACAACATGTATAAACTTCTGGTGCCTGCCATGTAATAGCCTGGCAGTTAGACACAATGCTCACTTGTACAAGTTTAATACATTCAGCAATATAATCCACCTATTTTCAACACTTCATGGTTCTAGATAACTCATTTAAAGTGTTATTGCCCATTTTAACTACAGGCATGTATGTGTCTTACTATTTCAGCCAAACTGTGGTTTGTAGACACTTACAAGTACCACCGGAAGGCAGTTCTTACATAACTAGTGCGTTGACCCGTGGGGAACAATTTCAATTTTCAATTTCAATTTTATTACAAAATTATTACAAACAGTTTTTTAAAATCGACAATTGATCAGCAAAATACATTTTGTAATAGGACACCCCAGAAGAAGTCTTCAGTTTAGAAATGGGGGCCCTTAAACATGTAATAAGAGATCACATTTTACATTACAATCTTTAAGACATCAAATGTTCAAAATACCTATACAAACACATCCATGGGTTCTAGATGTGGTAGTTTTTCTGCTGTTGTGTATTCGTGCAATGCTGTACTGCATTTGTCCAGCAGTCACCGCCAAAGCGTTCTAGCCATAGCAACATGATTGTATTCCAAAATTACTAATATCTCCTAAAATATTGGTCCTATGAACTTGCCATTTTCACTACTGTTTTCCTTGACTAAAAATACATAAGTATGCCAAACTGCAGCAGTTAGCTCTTTCCGGATTTTGTGGGAATCCATGGACACACACACACACACACACACACGCACGCACACGCACACACGCACACACACACACACACACACACACACACACAGAGGCCACTTAGCTTTTATAATGTAGATACAAGCTTTGTTAAGCAATGGATGGGTTCTAGTCTTTGAAATACCAGAAGAATTTTATCTGTATTTGTATTCACGGTGGATTGTTGTGAGTGAGCGCTTCAAATTGTGTTTTTGTACTAAATAAGACCATTTCTACCTATTAAACAGAGGAAATTAGAAATAAAGGCCTAACTCTTACATAAGCCACCTCCATATGGCACCCCCTGAGGCTAAGCTAAATAAAGGGCCCAGGTACTATTTGAAAAAATTCAATACTATAAAATTTGATAATTTTCTTCACTACCTTCCTCTATGATAATGACAAATACAGTGATTTCTAGAGGACGCAATATATAAACCTTTAAGCTTCCTGTTGAATTTAAGTGCTACTGCTATTCTGTTCAACAGTAGCCACAATAACTTCCATTAGCTCCAGAGGCATTGATGAGACTTTTTCAGTTCCAATTCCCAATGCTGAGTACCGATCTGATCCCAGTGTTTAACACGTCATTCGTCTCATGATGTGGAAGAGACTGGGATCGTTGTTTTATGTGTAAAGCACCACCCGCCTTGATTGTGGGTAATTGTTTTCTTTGAATGGATGAATGAATAATTAACTGCAACCTTGGTAAACTTGGTAAAACTATTGTTGAGTAGATTGTCCTATGGATTGGATACTCGGTCACCACTATCAGTCCAACTGTTTGGATCAGTATCAGACCAATATCTGATACCGGTATAGGATCAGCGCATCCCTAGTGTCTGCTAACGTCAAACAAACAACTAGATCCAAACACAAAATGGACTCCAATACTATCTACAAATAAGCAAATGACCATACACGAAGATCACTTATTGCATATTTAAATCCCACTGAAAAATCTGAAGTTGCTAAGTTTATCTGCTTAGTGTTTTTTTTCATATCGTCACCTTCCTAAATGTAACCAGACCTAAGTCGCACTCTTGATATATGCAGTTATCTTACGTAGCATTACAGGACCTGTTCAGCTGAGAATGTAGGCGATTTTACTGGAGGTGGACAGCATCATGAGGAGATGATTTAGGCAAAAACGCCCTTTTTGCCAAAAATGTATCTATTTTAGGATGGTGCCTGTGACAATTTGGTGTAAAAAAACAAAACAAAACAAAACAAAAAAAAAAAAACAAGCAAAAAAAGCTTCCGGTACATGTTTTCATTTGGTGAAAAACTAAATACTTACATAAAGTGAAAGGGAGATGATGGTTTGTCTATTTTTATGTGTTCTCATCACACACTTCATGTCATAAATGTGATAAAACCTTGTTTTCCCCACAAGGCATACACAAGACAAAACTAAAATGTGAAAGCCTAATCCATAAATATTTTTATAGCATAATAGGGCTGCATGAATAGAGCTCAGGACTTTTATGGTTTCTGTGTACAATTCTGGCTTCTTATTAGACCGCTGCCAGCTCATACTGACTGGGTTCAAGGATAGAGCAGGCATGGAGCTCAGAAATCCCCCTGGCTTTCTGTAATTACTATATATCCAGACTATTACCCGTTATCAGGGCCGGATTAAGTCAATGAGCACCGGGACTTCTGGCCTGGTCATCATCAAGGGACCGCCCCAAATCACTGCCCGCTTCCACCAGGATTTCACTAGCCTCTGACTGGCTGCTGCTGGGAAACCCTTTGCTTTACAAAGCTACGACAGTGCTCTGTGTTATTTGAGACTGCACCTAATTAATTAATTCTCAATTTGGACTGCACGTATTCACAGTAGATAATGAATTCTAACTTAAAGCTGGGCCACTGCAGTAATGGAAAGTACAGCCAAAAGATACAAAATATAAGTGTAAGTTAGAATAACAGGGCTGCTGTGAGCTGATATGAATGATTTACAGGGGGTAAAGTTGTAGAAACACAATGAATTTATCAGTATAACAGATACTATAGGCTTTTTTTAGAGTATCCCATATTTGTGTTTGCACATGTAAACATCGTTTTATGATTTCAAGATTTCTACTGTTACATATAAACACCTTATCCCAGTTACTGACAGCCACAGATCACTGTGCAGGTACAAAATGAAGGAAGAGAAACATAAATGAAAGCACAACTGGAACAACAGAAACAAGAAATAAGAGTTTTGTCTGTCAGTAATGAAAATAGTATGAATATGGGTCCGATCAAGCGGTAACACATTTGGTGTGCAACAGTCTCTGTCATGTGAGCAGAGTAACTTATATGCATGTATTATACATATTTGAGTAGGTATTTATAAGCACTTTAACATTATGTTTAACAAAATTTAGGGGATAAAATTTTTAGGTGAAAAATGTCAAATTACTGCTCGGTAACACGTGGATTTGAAACGGACATCAACTTTTTAAGATTCATGCAAACATTCAAAACATGCGGTTCTCGACAAATTTATATCAAGTAGGACAAAACCTTTTAGATATTATGTTCAACTATGATGAAAATAAATTTTGGAGTTAAATATTGAAAAGTCTCTGTGTTATTGACGTGAGAATGTGATAACTTGTGGACAGGTTGCCATAGTAACACATGGACGACTCTACCATTGTATGCATCACTCAAAATGTTGATTTATTTTTTAAACAACTAACCAGATATAATCACAATGCTTTATTTAATGCATTTAATACTAACAGTGTTATTTACAACTTGTGGCGGTCCATACTGATATAGATAAATTACAAATAAGGAATAATTTCTTGGTAACAGTTCACAGGTAGTCTTTTTAAATGTGAATTCACAAACTTCATCATTCAGAATTTTAATTTCTCAAAGTAATAGACAGCCTTTTGCATGTCTTTTTGTTAATTTAATGCAGCCTAGCAGAAGGTTTGGAACTTTTCCTGTACTGTGTAAGTGGTATTTTAAAATAGAGATTTTTAACTAAAAAATGAGACCACTTGACACATGATGTGTGCACATTTACTTTTTCATGTTGATGTTCTTTTTCGCTTGATAGGACCCATAACCTCAGCAAATTAAATGGAAAAAACTACTGGGACAGCAAACTATCTCAAGTCTAAAGTAAAACAATCAACAGATCTTCAGTTTTCCAACAGGAATGGTGGAGGAAGTGAAGTTACAGTGGAAAACATCACACGTACATCACTATGTGTATGGACTTTATAACCGGTCTCTATGACAGTGAGCATCAGTCACAGCTGCAGATCTTCATGCTCATATTTTCCTACATGGTGGCAGTGACAGAAAAACAGCTGGAGGACATGTTTACCTGTTGATGTTGTCTCCCAGTAGATGAATCCATAATGCAGTATCGGTGTTTAATAGTGCCAAATGTGCTATAAACTGAAAGGACCCTGTTGTCTGTATGTGCAGTAGCTTGCTACTGCTGTGCAACATTGTGAACCTTAACCCGAACAGCAGCAGCGATGAGTAACCAGGATACTAATATTTATCACATAAACAGGAATATGAGTAGATTTCTCTGTATTTCATGTTAACACTATATTAATATGATCAAAACTGTAATACACCTCATAACTGGAATACTAGTGTATCTATAGTGACAGTCATTGTACTAAAATTCAACCCGTCTGACCCCAGTTATAAAAAATGATATGCAGAAACAAACTGCTGTTTATTAAAGAGCTACTGCATTAGTTGTATATTTGACATTTAGAATCTAATGCCAATTGTAATGAACTTCTGGGCAGCAGATTGTATTCAAGAGGGGAAAATATAATTAATTTCTTTCAACACACAGGAGACATTTTTGACATTTTAATGCCATCAACTTTTACTATGAACTCTATCAGTGTCTTCAGTTTCATGCTGTATCAAGACTTGGTTTATTTCCAAGCAGAAATAAATTACATATAATAATAATAATAATAATAATAAGTGGTGCCAGGCACAACAAACCCCGCCCCTCGCACATATTGTAGCTTATTTTGGCATCGATCTAGCTGATGTCACCATGATGTCAGCATCTGAATTACCTCTTTATATGTGCCAAGTTTGAAGTAAATTGAAACAAAATTGATGCTTTTATAGACATTTGAAATGTTGCCTATTTTAAGTAAATTGGAAAAGATAAAAGATTTGAAAAATGTATTAAAAATATGAACGTTGACCTGCTATTCTCAAAATGCAATCACATCTATTCTAGGTCAATGGCAATCTATGAACCCATTGTGGTATGAGTTCAACCAATAGTTTTGCTGCTACAGATGTGAAATTTTGCCCATTTTAAGTTAATGGGAAAAGAAAAGATTTTTTTTTTTTTAATCATAAAAAATGTAAACTTTGACCTGCTGTTCCCAAAATGTAATTAGATCTATTCTGGGTCACTGGCTCTACAGACCTAATTTGGTATGAATTCAACAAATAGTTTTGCTGCTAAAGTGTTAACAATGATACAAACAAACGGAACCAAAAACAATACCCCTTGCCTCTCCTTCAGGGGGCGGGGTAAAAAAAAAAAAAAGTAATAATAATGATGGATTGGATTTCTGTAGCACTTTTCAAGGCACCCAAAGCACTTTATATTATTGATCCATTATTCATTCACTTTCACATTCTCTCATTCAAAATAAATTAAGGTAACAGTTACTTTAAGGAATTAGGATTTTCCTTCACTCACCTGATGTCGTCCTCATTGGCAAAGATGATGACTACTCGAGCATTGGGGTTCTCACTGAGTCTGCGGATGATCTTATTGAACTCTTCAGGTTTTGGCTCTCGGGGAATTTTCATTGACTGTGAAATGCACAGGCCACCTAAATGAAAAGGAAAAACAAAGTACGTTTTTGAAAACAACATGAAGGAAAATGCTTCTGTTTTGATTGATTTCTAGCAGAGAGGGAAGCTCATAAGTGCAAATGAAAAATGCAGATTCATGGCAGGCAAAAGTGGATGCATTTGGAGATACATCAATTTTTATTAATATCATAAATTGAGAATTGCTCTAAATTCTGAAGATTACTTTTGCTAAATTATGTGGAACAGTTAAATTTTATGCACTATTGTCAGAATCTTGTAATGCTTTGCTGTTATTTGTTTTAGGATCATAATTTTTACAAAAAATAAATTATAAAACAAAAAACAGTGGTAACTGCATAGTGGGTTTTTGTACCAGTTTTTTTCAAAGTTTAAGGTTTTGATTTACAACAAGAGACTATTGTACCACATGCATATCCTCATAGGCACTACAGATGAATTAAGCTTTTATATGAATGTGATATACACTGGTGTGTCAGTCTGACTAATAGGAAATGTGCAAACTGTGGACAGCTGCAGAATTGTTCATGACCTACACATTGGGCAGTTGGAATCAGTAGCCCCTTTTACACAGCACTTCTGTTATGGGAATATTTTTGTTAAATCTGGAACAATGTCTGTGTAAAGGAAATGGTGGGAGCATTTGGTCCCACCTTTATCGCAGCTCTGTAACGCCTCTGGAGGTAGTAACGGAGCTGTGAGAAAGATGGCATTGTAATTCCAGAACGCTATGTAGGAACACGTCTCGTTCCACAATCAAGGTGTGACATTTTGATGACGTATTGCATGTGCGACCCCCACGCCAGGGGGATTTAAAAATGAGCACGGGCCGTGTACAGTAAACAAACATATCAACATGACCAGAAAGATGTCAAACTGGGGAGACACCGAGACCCACAAGCTGTTGTCACTTCAGGCGGAGGACTCTATCCACGCTAACATTTGTGGAATGGTGAAAGACGGGCTGACTCTGGAGAGGTTAGCAACACCGCTATGCTCGGGGTATTTCTGATGCGCAAGTTATAGGTCACACTATACGCTGCGTTGCGTCACCACCCCTTTGATTCCAGAATGCAGGTCCGCTGTGTAATAGTCCAGCCTGTCTCACCTCTGTTACTCCGTTGGCTTAGCTGTAGAAATCAGTCAATAGTGGAAAAAAGGTGTGATTACCATCTCACCTTTTTTCCAGGATCTCTGTGTAAAAGTGGCTGCTGACTGAGGACAAACAGTAAAAAAAAACTCAGACTGTCTTACATTTTAGCTCATTATTCCATTTCAGATTACTGATTTATTAGCTTTAATTTGTCATCTTATGTATTTAAATATGTATTAATACATTTTCACAACTTATCTTGTGCACAAAAATATTAAACTACTTACAAGATAATTAACGAAATCCCCGTATTTTGTGGGAACACATGAGTTATTTAGCATGAACAAGTTAGTAATTGTATTAAGATGAGATAAGTATTTCATAGAATTATGTGTGTGCGCAACCTTAAAAATGAACACTTTTCAAGACTGAAGAGGCTCCATATGACTAGGATATTTTATTTAACGGTTCTACAGTATCCGATAGTTGATGTTAAAGATTCAGAGTGCTAGTTTTTATTTCAGAGGTTAACATTGGCTAATTATTCAGGTAATGGCTTCTTCCTGTTCCAAACTATTGTGATTATATTGCCATTTTAAAAAGCGGTCAAGCTCTGGTATCTGGCAAAATGTGTATCGTGCATTGTTCCTGCTAACTGAACAATAAGATAAAAATAAAGTGTTTTGTAATTGCTCTGCCAGAGGAAAGAGCCACCACTGAAAGCAAGAAAACAAACATGTTACTTAAATAACCATTTAATTTATTACATGCTGTTAACTGTGTAGTATTGTTCAGTGAGATTCATCTTGTTAAATACTGGCCAGAAATATCTACAGAAATTCCCTACAGATCACTCTAAAGACTCTTCTTTGTCCATAAGCTGCTCTGCTATTGAACACAAGTCCAAAGGCAGCAGGGGATGTCCACTGGTTACCAACAAGCTAAGGCTTTTTAATTCCCAATGCTACATTTCAGGATAACTGTTTTGTCGCTCTGCCAAAATGCCACAGAGAGTATGTGCATGCTAATGAATTTCCCTTTCGTGACCCAGAACAAAGCCTGTCCAATGAACAATCAATGCAGGAATAATACCCTCCAGTTCAGTCCATGGCAGCCAGACTCACACCATAAAACAAAGCCTGGCCCCAGCACAGATACTAATAGGTTTTGAAACTTGAAATATGAGTAAAGACTAAGGCATGCCATTAAATTAACAATTACACTGGACCTATTTTGCTCATGGGTACAAAAAGTCACTTCCGGTTAAATCAGCGAAGGGTTTCAGTCAGTGGTCTGCAGTATTATTCTGATTGGAAACCGTGGATGTATTTAATGAGGGGCATCTTTTTCTTCAAATCAAGGTTTTGTTATTTCACTGGATCTGGTTTTTCAGCAAGACTGTGTGTGCGTGTGTGTGTGTGTGTGTGTGCGCGTGCGTGTGCGTGTGTGTGTGTATGTATGTTTCCAGCGGTCATGCGTGTCACAGCTAACACGCCAGTACTGGCTCATGCGTTCTCTAATGGATTAGCAGTTCCTTCATTGCAGGAATAGATTCTTTTTTGTGAACTGATCCGTGTCTGCTGTTTGGGGATGTTTAGTTTCTGCACCGCAGCCAAGGTTTATTTTTTTTCAATACAAATAAACAAAAGCCCAATTTATTTATTCTTGCACTTGAGAAAATTCACTTAGCACAGATTTTAAACATTTAAGAGCTGCATTTCGTTTGTACTTGAAATGCTGGTATGTTAACATTTATTGGAATGTTTATGAATGAGTGTCTCATTTTTTACCCCACCCCCTGAAGGGGAGGCAAAGGGTATTGTTTTTGGTTCAGTTTGTTTGTTTCACTCTAGCAGCAAAACTATTGGTCAAATTCATACCAAATTGGGTTTATAGATTGCCAGTGACACAGAATAGATCTCAGTACATTTTGGGAAAAATAGGTCGAAGTTAAAATTTGTTATGAATTTTTAAAATCTTTTTTTTTTCTCCATTTTCTTATAATGGGTGAAATTTCAAATGTCTGTAGCAGCAAAACTATTAGTTGAATCCATACCAAATTGGGTTTATAGATTACCAGTGACCTAGAATAGATGTGATTACATTTTGAGAAAAGTAGGTCAAAGTTCACATTTTTTATGAAATTTTTAAATATTTTTTTCTCCCATTTACTTATAATGGGTGAAATTTCAAATGTCTATAAAAGCATCAGTTTTGTTTAAATTTACTTCAAACTTGGCACGTATATAGATGCAATTGACATGCTGACATCAGCACATGGATAGACATGATGACATCAGCTGGATTAATGCCAAAATAATTTACAATGTATGCAAGGGGCTGGGTTTTTGTGCCTGGCACCATTTGTTTTGTTTTGTTTTTCCTATTTTTTACAGAACAGTAGTTTGTATCAGAGACAAATAAGTGGCTTTTATTTGTCTCCATTCATTGTTTGGTGTTTCCAAAGGGTTCGATCTAGCTGTGTCGTATATTGCTATGTAATGTTTTGTATACAGTCCTACCTTGTACGTGCTCCTGATTGTTGAGGCTTTGATCAAACTGAATTAGAGGTTTAGTTATCTACCTCTCTGTCTCATTATACTTAGTCTACCCAGGCTGACACATGGGAAATTTAGCAGCAGCACAGCAGCAGCTCTCTGCTTTCAGTGACTCTATCAATCATTATATTCTACAGTATGTCTTTCCCTCTCTGGTACTTCAGTCCCCCATTCCCCCAACATCTGCTATGTGGAGGCAGAGCACTCATCCTTTCCTTTTCGTGTCTTCTCACATCAGCGGCAGTAGGCTGCAGAATTGCTTAACCTCTGGAGGGAATAGAGGGAGGATCCGGGGGATGAGAAAGCAGCCTTTGGGGAGTTTAGGCACGCTGAACAGGACTCTCATGGGGGCCGGCGTTGTAACTGTTACTTGCAGGGTACAGTAGACAGGGCAATTTGTTTCATTGTCGGTATCATCCTCTCACCCATGCATCCGTTCATCCATTCAACCGTCCATTCTTTTATTAGCCTCATACAGTTAAAAGAGGGTTTTTTAGTGGATTTGGAGCCATTACTAAACTAGACTTTCAGCTCCTACTCCTACTACAGAAGTATAGATTGTAATCATTAAATTATTGATTCATGAATTGATTTTTTTTATTGATCTGTTGATTTGTTAGTAGTGTATAAACTGCGGAACCCCCCCCCCACACACACACACACACACACACACCAGAGCTCAGAGTGACCACTTTAAATGCATTGAAAACCAATTCAATACACATTACCAACATTACTTAATTAAAACAAAGAAAAAGAACTGAAACATCAGATGATTCATAGATGACATACTTAATCTATTGTTGATACTGTGGACTGATTCTGTCATGTTTGACCACAAATATACATATCTGTCACATCAATCTGACCAAGCTACAGGAAATTGACCCTAAATTACATTTTCATCCATCTACTGGCTTTTAATCGGGGTAATTCAAGGTCCTTCTCATTACATATTTTATATTAATTTTATTTAATGAAACAAGGCTCTTTACAAGAATCAGGTTTTCAATAAAGCATACTGCCAGATTACATTTGGCTACGGGGCAAGATGTAATTAGGGAGATCCACTTTAAGCCTCCCCCTCCTCCTCCCGTCTACACACTCTTGTGGCTCCCCTCACACAGACCCAGACCACCATCTTCCCTCTAATGTTACTTTGTTAAAACAAGAATGAGCGACAATTATATAGCATTTAATAACAAATGTGTAGCTGCCCTGAAGAGGAAAAAAAAAGACAATATAAACCATCGCCCTGTTACAGTGTCTCCAGAAAAATCCAGGATCATCAGTTGATTAATTATAGTAATATATCAAAATAAAGTGGGAATGATCTCTATGGATTAACAGCAACTTTTGTAGAACCAAATGGAACATTTAATCATCATAAACTATTAATTATGTTTCCACATATAGCTAGTTTGCTAATTCTTCTGTTGCGGTATGTCGAGATCCTAACAAATGATCTGCACACATATAAACATTCAGCCCGAGCGGCTTACAAGGAAAAGCGCCCTTTATAATGCTGCTCTTGCAAAAAACTTCACAAGCAGTGTGTCTCTCTCTCCCAATGCTCATCTTAACATCTGATCCTCATCTCAAAACCACCTCTAAAAATATCCGTTGCTGCGGAGACTGCGAGCCTCCTCTTTGTGTCTCCCATTGTCAGCCCCTGTCCCTACTCTCCAGCTCAAAACTAATACACTAATATTCCATCTCATTTGACACTCATGGGAGAGTCAGTGCTGCCATAAACATTAAACATTCGCCGGCGCTGTGGCTGATTGCAGCAGAGATCCTGTGTCTGGTGAATAGAAGTGCAGAGGCACACAAAATACACCCAGGTGGGTGGTGTGGTGAAGCTGCTGGTATATAAATAGCATGTTTATTGGGATGCCCATAGTGAAAATCCCAGTACAAGAAGGCTTATCTGCAGCTGGAGAAGTGAGTGCAACACATTTACAGATAACTGCTCAAAGCTAATCTGCTTTTCAGTTTATAGGACCAGTGGTCAATGATTATTAATTTCTACAGGGTTGAGAAATGGTCACTGTATTCAACACAGGAATACATCTGAGTAAATGAATCACTTGTCAGATAATAGTTGGAGCCACACAGAGCCTTGAATACTTCAAACAGCAGCAACATTTCATCAATCTATTGATAGTTCTATATATGTTTATACTGTCTGGCTGCGGACCAGTTTTCTTATGTACAAAACAGCAAAGCTAGGCCTCAGAGGTGTGATCACTGAGTGGTGGTTATCTTCATATAGGCCTGTTAGATAAAACCAAAGGGAAAAAAATATAAAGGAAAAAGGATGGGAACCAAATCAAGGTGATTTGGATATCACTTATAAAAAGATAAATAATATCCTCCTCTGATTTAGTAAACTTATTTCAAATGATTTATGCAAATTAGCTGATCAGAGGTCTGTGATAAACTGGCAACATGTCCAGGATTTCCCTGCCTTTCATCCAGTGCATGCTGGGATTTGCTCAGACCCCTGAGTGGGATGAAAAAACAGACAGAAAATGGCTAAATACAATGTATATAAGGCAAGGGAAACAAACGAGAAAATTCTGCATTTTAATATAAGTAACTAATCAGTTTGCACAGCTTGTGTTTTCCCTTGTTATCAGAAATACAGCGTTTTAGACGGAGGCAGGACTGAAATGATTAAGGAACCGAAACTGAAAGGCCGGGGTTGAGTGCCCTGTTCCACCTACCATCCTGCTTAAGTGTCCTGGAGCAAGACCCTAAATCCCCCACAGTCCCCGCGGCAGTTTTGTGTGGCTGATGCTTGTGCTGCTGCCTCACTATGCAGGACAGAGCAGATATAAAGCAATGACTTTCTCAGGGGAACAATTAGAGTATAATATCCCATCATAATTATTATAGACTGCTGAGCCACAAAGATATGCCAAATTTCATCAATCTTTGTTGCATTAAAAGGTGTCGCAGTTGAATTATAAGCAGTACATGAAAATTTGTTACACATTACATTTTATATGAACCGCATTTTACATGGCACGGCAGGTGAATTTTACCTATGTGTCACAGCAGTTTGTCTTTATTATGCACATGGGATTTTCACATCTACAATCCCCTACACCATTTTATGCAAAGTGTTCTGCAGCAGCTTTAAAGTATATGTGTTTTATACCATCTATAATACTTAAAGTGCAATGTGCAGGTTAACAACCACAGGCTGTTAATGTGTTTGAAAAAGACCTAGAGACTGGATTTTTATCTGTATATACATAAACACTTCAGTTAGACATTTGTGATGAAATGTTGAAAAACAGAGAAAGTTGCATAACTTAACAGAAGGGAAGGCAGCCATCATGTTACAATGATAAATATATGTGCAGTGCTGATAATTCTGACAAAACAGAGGTTGAAAATATAAATCCACTTGTGACAGCGAACAGCCTTATTATTTTGAGCCCGCTGGCAATCGCATCAAAGGGAACTGGAACAGATGAGGATATGGACAAATAACTGATGTGGAAAAAACTGAGCAATGAAATATGAGGAAAAAACAAACAGGTGAGAGAACAGGTTAATGAACTTGGAAAAACTTGTTTAAAATGAGTGCTGGTAACACTGGTAGAACTTCCCACTGTTGAGTGACTCCAGCTGACAGCAGCCCCCAGGACAGACTCTGTGGTGCTTTCTGTTCTTTCCTTTTTTCACCTTGGTCTTTGTGGAAATCTGATGTTAAAAATGGTTCTGCAGATGTAAGATATGGCTCATATAGCTATATCCTGTGTCAAAGACATAATTGTACCGTAACCCAAACAGAACATTTCACACTCAGAGTACAGGTCTGCTTGCTCTTTTCTAACACTAGTCTGGGAGGCAGATCCATCAGTTTTCATGCTCCTCTCCTGTGGAAACAACTCCCAGTATGAGCCTCTCCACTCTTCAAACTAGACTTCAAATTGTCCTTTTTGACACAATGTATGCTTAAGGCTCGCTCAAGTGACCATGATCCATCTCATACACTATAACAAATTTCTTGTAGAACTGACAGTAAATACCAGGTAAAAAAGCTGCCAGTAAAGTGCTGCAAAATTGTTTGCCAATCACTGTAAAAATAATGACAATATAATACTAGATACTTTTTACAGGTGTTTGCTGTATATAAATTACAGCTGTGTATTGATGTTTTATATAAGAAACAACCAGTAATTTTATTTTCGTTTTCTTAGTTTTGACTGCCCCAGTTTGACTATAGCCATGCTAACAGCGCTAACGGAGTCTGGACTATCAGAAGCATTTCCGAATGGGGCTAATGCACGCAGCTACCATTAGCTTATTGCTGCCTTCAGATGCTATCGGGAAGATGATCCTTTCCATTTGTGAATTTGAAATTACAAGTGTGTTGTGTTCAAGTGCTTTTGTTGTCAAAATGAAAAATGGCTGACACACAATCTACTGTGACCGGCTACTTGAGTAAAAGAAGTTTGGATATGTTAATTCATCTGCTACAGCATTTTTTTTTTTTTTGTCATTTTTTTCTTTTGCCAATAGTGCATGCTATAAATGTGCAAAATCATCAGCTAACACCTGGAGAACATTTATCAAAGCATTGTTTATCTTTTGCCATGAATCCCTTGTTGCTCTCCACCATGTTGAAAAGTCCAAAGGTTGTTTTCATCTCGGCAGTTCGTGTATCTAAAAGTTTTCCCAGTTCTCCAGTGGAAAATATAATGTGAGGGGGCGTTCATGTGCAATTTTTGAATTCGTAACAAGTATTTACCATAATTCCCATAGCTCATGAAGGCAGGATATGTTCACCAGTTTTTGCCACCTAACATTTGGAAAAACGCTGCATTCTGAGTCCCACACCCCATATATTCAGTATGAAACATGACTAAGATAAATAAAATAATGAGAAATACAGTCACTCACACAAATAAAGAAACATTCTTACTTAAATGCTGGTTATTATTGCCTACATTAAACGCTGAGTTAAAATATACGTCTATAGCATGAAGTTGCTACTTGAATCAAATTTTAATTTTGTGGGCTAATAATGTCTCACTTACACTTTATTGAGTGGATGGATGTGGGGTTGGCTCCCCCGTGTCCGCCTTCATGTCCTCTTTCACGCCTTCTAATACTAACAGTGTGTAATTGTAATTTGTATGGTTTACAGTCAGAACCAAGTGAAAACACAACCATCCTGTAATTTTACAATGCAATACTGTGAACAAATGCTTGAAGTTACCGTAAATATTTTTTTTACCCATAATGCATTGCAATATACAGTTACACCTTGTGAATTGTTATTTTTGTAATTTTTTTTTTTTACTGTAGAAATTACATAAATCTGTTTCAGTGTAGTTCTGCTGCATAATCCTAGTCTGCTGGGGGACAGTGATGCATCGACGACCTCCTTCTATATGTTTGTCACCATTAAATGTCAACTTAATTTAGTGTCTTCTCACTCTCTTTCCCTTTTTTTGCCCTTTCCTTTCACTTCCTGCTTCTTTCTGCAGGTTTCTCTGGCTCCAGATCAGTGCCTGATGTGTGGTTCTGGCCGTCAACCTTCCTAATGTGTGAGTTTTAGTCCAGTGTCAGTGTTGTTTGTTGCTCTTTTTCATTGCTTGTATTTCTGTCTCCTCATATCTGGAGTCTGGTATACTGGATTTCTTCTTTGCGGTGGATAGTATAGTAAAGCCTTGGCGTTAATGTGTGAAGTTTGAGTTAATTGTGTATTAATGATCAGCACTTATATGAATAAAACTGAATTGAATTGTGATTTTTCTTGCAATTATAGTGAATATACTGAGAGACAAAATCCTAAGCATTAATTTACCAATAAAATTACAAACTGTGAATATTACTGTGGTTTACAGGGTTGCTTGTTTTTTTTTGTTTTTTTTTTTTTGTTTTGTTTTTTTAGCCTCACATTATGGGCTATAGAAAGTCAGAGGAGTGAATCTGTTAATATGATGTAATTTAACACAGTGTAGAGCAGTACTGAAAATGTCGACTTTTTCCTTGGACTTTTGGCATTTAGCCCTTGTAACGTCAGATATTTATGTACATAGTTCCATTTAATATCATGCATAAGCACAGAAAATAACAAACAAACCTGCGATTTACGCTTTAATTTTACACTTGTTTTGGAACATGGGCATGAAGCCAAATCTATTTTCTCAGAGACCAGACACTTGCTGAGTTTACAGACTAATATCAGACAGCAGCTTTGGGCTTCATGAGATGATGAGACCAGAGTTCAGCACTGTGTACTGTTGGGAAAAGGAGAGTGAACAGGGGTTTAATGTAAGGCTGGTGAGTCAGGTTTCTTCTCTCTCATATCACTCAACAGCATACAAACATACCCCCTCTGCCTGCCATTGGTCTGCTTGCGTAAATAAATAGCTCTGCCACAAAAATATTAGAAAAAAAACTGCCAGAAAAAACACAAAAGTAACATTGAATCAGTGCATTTTAATAACCCTGTCATAAATATTAAATGGGATGAAACACAGTGTATGGAGTGCACATGAGACTACCATGACTTCATTGTTTACTATGATTTTCTAACTAACTGCACACTTCCTCTGTCTGTATTTGCTATGGTAGATAGGAAAGTGGATCTGTTGATATTTGGGTATCAAAGGAGCATAAGATGAAACAAAATGATAGGAAGCAATTTTCCAGCTTGCTGTGTAGTCTTTTATAATGGATTTCAAATGTACTCATGGGGAGATGCTCTGATGTTAATAAGACATCTGCATGGTGACGTGTGAAATTAAATTGGATTAAAGAAGATTGTGATTACTGTGATGCATCGTCCCTACGCCTTCTATGAAATATCACAGAAATGTGGGTGTGTTTATTTTGGAGAGGC
The DNA here is from genome assembly GCA_037367295.1 of Apogon hyalosoma. Taxonomy (NCBI): domain Eukaryota; kingdom Metazoa; phylum Chordata; class Actinopteri; order Kurtiformes; family Apogonidae; genus Apogon; species Apogon hyalosoma. Next base: position 12,107,172 of record JAPQRP010000028.1, read on the forward strand.
AGAGAAGAGATAGGATGAGAGATAAAAATGCAACAATGGTAACGTTGAGGAACTGGAGGGCTGGGTTCCTGGGCTGCACATTTGACCAGAGGTGTGGAAATGTGTTGTGAATCACTAATCGAGAGTTTGCAGCTAACATAAATATTATACTCTACTCGTGGTCATTATTTATTCTTGCAGCCTTGGCGGGACAGTACAGTAGTAAATTTACATCACTGCTTTGCCCTTGTGCAGTTAACTTCAGGCTGATGTTACTTTTTTTTGTTGAGAATTTTGAGATATGAAGGAGGAGGTGGAGACCAACAGCTGGTAATAAACAATACACTAGCATCTTGAAAACAGGCATCTGGGCCCATTGTGGATTTTATGAACTTGCTGGGAAGCATACACGGGGCAAGACGCATTCTGTTAGTAAAATCTGAATCACAAAAATCGCAGATTTGTAGCCGGTTTTGCTATGAGCTAAAGTCTGTGACCATAGGAGAGGAAAACGATCAAAGGCTATCCGTCATTTGCAAATTAAAGAGACGAAATGTTTCATCAAATCTCCTCATTCTGCTTTATAAGATAAGGTAAGATGAGATAAGGCTTTATTTATCCCACCGTGGGGGGAATTTCACAGTTAACGCCAGCAACATACAACAAGCAAGTGCAGAGAAAAAGACCACAAACGAGTGAAAAATGAAAATATAGAGAGGAAAATAAGAAATTTGAGAGTTATATAAATAAAGAATAGAATAAAAAATGATTTACATATTTACATCATGGATGCACGTGGGGGGGGTCTGATGGCTGTGGGAAAAGCATTGTTCAACCAGTTCTCATGTATTGTTCTATGTGCTTTTACAATATACTCACAATCGAACACCAGAACATCTTCACAAAAACAACCAGCTTTTCTCAAATGTTATAAGTCTTCACAGTCCCGGTCTCACTCAGTTAAATGTCAAAGCCATCACACGCATCGCAAACACAGTAATACAAGATCACACTCACCCGAGACACCAGTACTTAACATTACTGCCCTCTGGATGCAGATACACAACATTTAGATACAACAGAGCACAAGTTCAATATAGTCTAATTCCAGCCGTCATAGTACTAAATCAATAGGGAATCCAGCATTACTTTAATGATGCCTGATTGTTTTTGTCATGAGATGTCACTACATGTTGCATCATGTTGGAGCTCTATTGCCATGTAATATCTGAAAACAAAACTGCCATCATCTGTTCATTTGTCATTGTTGAAGTAAATGCTATGCGTTTTGTGAATGTATGTATGGTGTTTTCAGACCTGTGTGTAAAGAATCAGAAGAGAAAGTAAACAAAGTAATTAATAGACAGACTCAGCCCAAATAAACAACAAAAAAAAAGGAATTGAAGAAGAGCTGTTAACTTTTTGTGGTCGATTCCAAGAAGTTAGATAAGAGAATTATCATTTGGTAGCCTTCAAAGATGAGACCTCACTCAGTTGTAGATCATGTCCAGTTTCACCACCTGTTGAATGTGACAGGTGTAAGTTCCTGTCACCGAGTCACTTTTCAGAAATTGTTATACCTGCACTCAAACACAAAACCCAGGTAATGGAACATAATTTGCAATGTTTATTTCAGGGAGTGACTTCTCACAGGTGCCATGTGAATAAAAACTGCATTTGTATCCATGACAGCTCTAGTTGAAGTAAAATGTATGCAGATGGATGTTTTACTTACTGAAGTGGCTCACACAGATGCTGGTATTGAAAAATGCAGCTGTTACAGTATGTAAAAGACAGTTGTCTGATTTTTGAAAACTCTTTTGGAATCAAAGGGAGTTACATTGAACCAAATTATATTAACTGATGAAAAGCAGTCATTTGCGAGACTAGAGAAAACTGAGGATGCAAATACAAATCTACATAGTGATCCTCATGAATTTTCTGACAGGGTCATTCAGTGGCTTTGCCTTTTGCAGTATTAAAAGTATAACATATAGCATATTTCAAATAATTGATGACTGATAATATCATCAAGTGTAATTCAAGTTGGAACCAACTGAATGCCTTACCTCATGCTCCCTTACCATGGATATAAAAAAAAAAAAGAAATAGGTGAAAGACCCTCATTAGAGCCAGTGTTTGGTTAAGAGAATAGGAACTGAGGTCGGCTCAGTACGTGGTGGTTATCTACCTTAACACTGGATACCAGCTCCCATAAAACAATACAAAAAAATTAAAAAGGAAATTCATGTTAATCTATTGTAGAAACACGGTGGGGCAATATGGTAAAGTCTGTGGAGGGGATTCGCCAAAGTCTTAGACGCTGCTTGAAATAAATTCTAAAATTGTTGACAATTTCATGCTTAAATTTCAGTTTAATGAGAAAGTTTGTATAGTGTGTTGATTTCACTAAATGTAATATATGGAGATTAGACCATTGTTATAAGACTTTAGATTAGGTTTGCTTTTGGTTTACTTAAATAAACATGAAGAAAGAAAGTAATGAAACTACTGTGGTTCCAGAACAGGTTCTGTAGTGAACCTGCCTGTAAACTGAACATTATTAACTGCAAAGGTCTAACCTATGGTCATTGCAATAAAAAATAAATAAATAACCTACTCAAGCTTGTATTGATGAATTTGCTAATAAACTGTGAAAGAGTATATAAAAACTACAACAGGGTGGAACTGTAGTTACACTCTGGCCTCAAAGTTGATGGATCAACTGAAAGTATTTGTTGGCATGGCTATTTTCTTAAGCCAAATGGCAACCAGTCATGGTATTACATTTGTCAGCAACTCTGCTCTGATATCAGCACTGTAAGTCCCCTGAGGGAAATGGGCCCACACTATTTATCCCCACAGTGCAGGGGGAGATCACAGAGGGCATGGGGGCAGCACACGTTATTTTGCACATATTATTCATCCTACACTTCTCCTATGTCTTGGTGTGCTGTAAACATATCTGAATGTGATGTCTGAAAACAAAGTGCTGGATAAAAGTAGTAGTTTTATCTTCCATTTTTACTGCAGAATATATGGCGAAAATGACCAATAGAAATATATTTGGGCTAACAAAATAATATAAATTTGTGTTATATCATATTACTACAGTGCAGCACAAAACATTTTTTCTGCAGTGTATGTGTGTGTGTATGTATGTGTGTGTATGT
>JAPQRP010000028.1:12130116-12141940 GCA_037367295.1 Apogon hyalosoma
CTGTCAGCCCTGCGATGTACTGGCGACATGTCCAGGGTGTACCCCGCCTTCGCCCTTAAGTGGCTGGGATAGGCTCCGGCGACCCCTGTGACCCTAGTGAGGATAAAGCGGGCTCAGACAATGGATGGATTTATTATTAGGTTAAAGGAAGTGTTTTCTCTATCATTATAGAGGCCACATTGGGCAACACCTGGGTCAAATATATATAAATTCAATGTGAAAAAAATCTAAACTAAATGACTTTGGCCAGATCTTGTTGGAGCTTGTCATCTGTTTTGCAGCTATTTGCTGGTTGTTAATTACCATATTTCTTCAGTTAGTCACCAGGGCCTTTATTTACCTCAGCTGCAGAAGGTACCATGGCTTTAAATGATGAAAGCTTGTATTTCTAATATCCTTTATTTAACTAGAAATCATTTTAATTACAGTGACACCTTGTTTTTATTCACTCCTGTTTGCAATGTTACAGGAACTGCAGTGCACTTCTCTACAAACACAACATGTCCTTAATCACTTCAAATTAAAAGCCCTGTAGCATTTCAGTTGATATTTTCTACTTATTGCTTAACAGAGCTTTTGCTGTGTAAATGCTACCTTCCTGTCACATTTCTAAATTTAATTAAAAAGACTCACACCAGCAGTGACAAAAAACAGACAATAACAATAAAAATGAATATCTAGAAGAAAACATAACGTGCTGCACACTTTTAATCCCCCTCAGCCCAATATAGTGTGAGATTCTGTTGACAGTTACTGCCCTAAAGTTTAGATTAGATTGTCTTTGTGTAAAACTTATTACATACATATTTATATTTGAAAGCACTCAGATATTATAACTGCACAAGGCCGTTTGACCTTGAAAAAGTAAGTAATGGTCACCTATTTTCAATAGGCTTCTGCTCCATGCCAAGATGCAACCACAGTATAAATTTGGTGCATGTATCTCAATGCATTCTTCAGATAATGCAATTATGTTGCTGAATGGACGGATGGACAGACAGACAGGCGATTATGTCACTGAATGGACAGATGGACTGATGGGCGTCCATCCCCTTAGGCCAGAAGTTGGCCCAGGGGTAATTAAAAGGGTAGATCAATTATTTTGTTAAATCTATTAAATTAAACTTGCAGAAATATGATTGTTGCTAACTGGCAGCTCATTACATGACAGATGCAAAGAGTTTGTCTAAATATTATTTTTTACCCAGTCTGTATATGAGGACCAACTTTTATTTGTTAGTTTTGCCCTTGGTCCTTGCTCTCGGGGTGTTTATTTGAGAAATCACTGTGTCTGTTTCCAAAGTTTTGTACACAGATATGGTAATTAATAATAACAATGGCCTGAAATGATGTGGAATTTTAGTTTTTTATTGAAAAACGGCCTTTTTACATGAGCCCCCCTCCCTGTATGTCTAACTTTTCCACAATCTTATGAAACAATCATCCAACAATCATCTAAAAATATAAAATTTTCCCAGGAAAAGACCCCAAAATCCCTCAAACCTTGAACTCTAACTGCAGTATCTAATCTTCTACAGCAATCTACTGAAAACAACTGGTATAGGATATATTTACAATATTCAGCTAATTATTGAAAGACATGCTCTGTTCCCTGGCTCAGAACAATGACTATTCTACTATTATTCCGTCATAATTTAAGAGGAAGTTACTTCAGAACTGGATAAATTTACACTACTGAGTAATTTCTGTTCTCATAAGCTCATTATAAGAGTTGTCTTCATGTTTCTCATTTTACAGGAAGCACCAGCTGCATTGTGTTGATGTCTGGACCTAAAAAGCATATGGCCTGATGGTCAATACAGCCATCTGTTTATTTGTAGAGAAAGCATCTTGGCTCAGATGTCCTCTGCTACAACAAATAAAGCAATAAAATGAGATTCCTTAAAATCATCATCATTATGGCTTGTTACAAACATTGAGTATAATATCATGGTTTTACTTAACAATTTAACGTAAAAGGAATGAACTTGAAGCATTATTGCACTTCCAAGCAATGGATAATATAGTAGTATTTTCCATAAACAGCAGACATGGAGCAGAAAAGAGAACAGCGACATATTTGTTCAATAAAATCAGGGAATCTATTTTTCATGCTTACTTCAATATACCCTAATCTGTCATCCAGTGCTAAGATAATTTGTTATTCACATAAGCATTCAGTGCAACAGGGCCACTGTGACATTAGGCAGGTGAGACTGCTGCACAGTATGGCCTTTGGCTGGTTAATGAGATAGAACATTTGGCCAGTCCTGATCTGGCTGTTTTATTATGTGAGCAGACAACTGCAGAACCCATTTAGCAGCCAAATACCTGTGGCTTTGATTTTGACAGAGTTGTCCTCTGTGTCTGTCCTGAGTAATCAATCAAAGCCCAAATTAAGAAAAAGGACTTTAGGAAAATGGTACTTTAGGTCATCCAAAATACAAGTATGTAAATGTTGTGTAGTTAGACTTAGAGTCACACTAATTGTCAAGTCTAAAAGGGCTGCGGAGGGACTGACTTGACAGATATTTTGTCTAAATTCGTGTTTATTGTAGAAAGACAGTGAATAGAGTGTGATGTTTGTGTGAAGGCAGTGATTTTGTGTGCGTGGTTGACAGTTTTGCGTGACACGCAGGCGATTGCTGTCAGGCAGTTGAATCAAGTGACAGTGAAATTTGAGAAACTGCTCAGTAAACACGATTTTTGGTCCAAACTTGAGATGTTTCCTTTGTTTTTTTTTTTTTCCCTGAGTTTTACAGAATAAAGAACTGAGTATAGAAATGCATAGATTTTAAAACCCACATTGCATGTGAACAAAAACAGGTTTGACTTTATGTGCCTTTGTGATACTTTTTTCTTGATAGCTCTCTGACGCTGAATTTGGAAAACGCAGAAATTCACTTGTTATAATGTTGTACTTTGACATTATTAAGAGAAATTCAATCCATAATAAATTTAGCCACAAATACAAAACGGAGAATGTGTGTGATTATTTACAATTTAGTTCAAGGGCCTGGCCAAGCGAAAGTGAACATCAGGATCGATTTCTTTTTTTCTCCAAAACAATATTTTTAATTACTCAGCATGAAAGACATATATCTCTAGTTTCTAAAAATGTTTATTATATTTGTACCTGAATTACAGCTGGATATATAAGAAAATATATGAGAATACAGTGTAAATTAAGAACAGTAAAGGTTGTAAATGAACGTATACAGCATAAATTCAGAATGTAAATAGCAATGTGTAAATAAATATGTTCAAACTATATGCCTGTGTCTAATCTTATATTTCCTAATAATTAAATAATGTAATGATTTTGAATGTTTTTTTTATTTTAAAAACTGTAGAAATATGTATATTAAATATAGTAATGAAACATATGTTGCCAAAAAATGATAATTTTATTAGTATCTTAATAGAATTTTTGATTATTATTATGGTGCATCACACTGAACAAACACCTCAATCCCTTTCTTTTTTTGGATTCTCACTCCATTACCATGAATGAATGTCTTTTAAAACTAAAATAAAAATGATATCAGTTTCATTTTTGGATATAATGTATTGTCATATATTAACAAAAGTGTGGTACGCTAGGCATTAGCACTTTCCTTGAGGAGCAGCACTTTTTGGTATTTTTTTCCAAACCTTGAATAACTACAGTATATTTTTCCTCACTCCGTTACTTTGTCAATGATGATAAATGCAAGTTTTTATTAAATATTATGTTATTATTCCTTAATGGCATGTTAAAGTACAATTTGAGCTATTATGGTTGCTGCTAAATACATTTTTAAAAACATGTATGAAATGGTTAGTATTGTTGCACAGTGTTTTCTCACTCCATTACTGGCTTGGTAGCTTTTCTGCACCTTACAGCCGGTAAAAAAGTGGCTGTCAACAACATGTGACTTTAAGGTGTTGAAGGATTGTTAACAGAGCTATCACTCCATCTATTAAATAAATAAAAAATAATAAAAAGTGTGCTAGAACTTCACTTTTTAATTGTATTGTGACCTCAAGCGGCTCCATGACTATGCTAGGAAATTATAAAAAACAGACAAATGCTGTGGCTCGAGAGAAAACAGGTGCAAGACAGAAAAGTAGGAGAGTTTTAAGTATCCTTGACTCTGTGAGAGCTAGATCTAATATAAGCGAGTGCAGACTTTGGAGATGAGAGCTGAAGGGGCCTTTGGGGATTCTTCACCTGTCTTAAAGTGAGACATCTTTGCAGCAGTTCCAGATAGACGGTGTAAGTTATGTAAGATAATTGGTGACTTTATGAAAAATAAACCACTAGAATGGTTATTTTGCAGGGATAGGTAGACAGTCTTTTAGTGTGAAATGAATGACAGTTGAGGATGTTTTTTTTTTGTTTGTTTGTTTTTTTTTTAAAGAAGTTTGCCAGAACTTCAATCACTCTGGAATAGGCTTGTGGAGGTTCAATAGTGCTTCATATAGGGTGGCTCAGCTGGAGACACTGAAAAGCTCTGCAGGAGTAATCTGCTGCTGGTGCCTCTCCAGGACAGCTGATGATGGGCAGCCGCTAAGAGCTGGCAGTAAAGAAAAGAAAGGGACGCAGTGGCAGAGAGAGTACTGGACGTATCGGTAGTGATTACATTCTGCTTCAGAGAGGGTCAAGGGTCAGGCTGAGAGCGTGCCGGCAGCTTCCTGAGCCAAAATGATCGTATTTCCCACAATGTACAACGCCATCTCCTTCTGCTGCTTCAGGCTAGTTCTTACACTGTCAGTGCCTTCCAGTTTTGAAAATAAAAAATCAATTTCCGCTTAATGTATGAAATGCACAGCAGATACTGTACAAGTTTTCCCTCAAGATATAGGTTCAGAGTTTAGTGAAATTCAAATTTCAGCATTAATCATACCCAGCAGTCTTCATGTTTTAAAGCTGAAACTGTCTCAGACTAGGAAGAAGTGGAAATGAGAAACATCATTGGGAGTAGGACATGAACAGTGGTCATAGCTAGCCTCCTCTGGGCTACATTCTTGTACACAGAGTTTTAGTGGTACACTTTTATTTTACAAGTATTAAACCTTAGCTAACACAGCTGCACCCATTTTAGATCACAGCATGTGTGTCCAGGGAAATATCAGGTTGAATTTGCTTTCCTGCCTTTTGTATATATTTACTTTACTTTTACAAGGAAGTCCCTGTGATTGTAGCAGTTCTGCCAAATGAGTTGTTTTCTGAATTTATTTGTTGAGTGGAAAGATTGAATCATATGAGCTGTCAGGGTAAAATACATTCAGTGGTCCATAAAATTAGATCCACACAGTGAGAACCACTTTCACGTCCGTGTAAACAAACTGTTTGCAGTACTATGTGAATGGAAACTCACCATCCTCTCGAGACTTTTGGATAAAGGCATCAACGCCACTTTCTCCATAATTTCCCTCTGAAGCGACTGTGGACACATAGTTCCATCGCATGGCTTTGACAATGTCCACCATGGCCTGGGCCTGGTAGGTGTCTGGGGGCACGACCCGAGAGAAGAAGTCATAACGAGTGTTGTCACTCAACTCTGGAGCTGTAGAGGCGTAGCTCACCTGAGGGATCTACAAGAGACAGGGAAGAAGTAAGGTTAGACTTGGTTACTGTTTGTAAATCCTCTTAGTCTGCACAGTATGAATATTATAATATGACACATAACATCTGCTGAAATGTCTCAGCCACTCGTTGATGGTTCTTTATCCTCTACAGTTGGCACATTGTTCCTTTAAATGATGATTGCACGCTTAGCTAGAGTACTTCCTGAGAAGTATTTTTCCACACCAGTAAAGCAACACTAATCTGTCCATGAATTCACACTTGTCTCCGACATAATGTGAGATTTATTTGGTGTTGAAAAACATAAGCACAAGATGATCTTCCTGAAGAGCTGCAATAATACATAGTGATCCTGTCAGAATTAACATTATTGCTTAATGGGAAAGGCAAGAAACCATAAATACAGTATTATCTTATTGTGTTGCTTTAAAGTGATTTCATTCATATCTTGCTGAAGGATAACTGTATATAATGGAACATGATCTAAAGCAATGCATACTGCTGCCTGTGGCACATTAAGTGTTAAAATAAAATAACCTTTAGATTGCACATAAATGAGAAGGCGGTCATGTTTAAAAATGTCTAGGTTAAGCATCTCCCTCATGTATTTACTCCTAAAGATGATGAGTCCAATTATATTTGTGTCCAAATACTGCTCTTAAATAGCTTTGGCTCACTTTGTTCCTCGTCATCACAGTGGTTCTTTCAGAAGCTTCCTGAAGCAGGAAACTCTTAGTAGGTCTAGTATAATCTCAACTTTTGCTTGCTCAAGTCATTTCAGATTTATGGCTGACATAGCTGCTGTGATCTTTCTGTGGCTTCTGTGCTTCACAGTTTGGAAAATCACTGACCAGAAATCCTCAAGTGCTTCATGGTTTTACTTTAAATTCAGGCAAACTTTTTACGCTGATTCCTTTCATTTTATTTTTGTACCATTTCCTCTGGGTTGGTGAATGATGTCAAAGGCAGAGTCACATTTGTTAAAGCTGAACAGGTGAACGTGTTGTAATGGTAAGTACATTTTCTCCAGTGGTTAACAGTCTTATGTCGTGAAATATCTAAATCCAAGAAATGCTGTCATTTGTATAGAGTACAGGTGTCAAACATATGGTCATGAGCCAAATCCAGCCCACCGAAGGCCCGTGGGATGAATTTGTGAAATGTAAAAATTACACTGAAGATATTAATAGGATGTCAAAATAATTTTAGCTCAGGTTCCACATACAGACCAAATTGATCTAAAGTGGATCACACCAGTAAAATACTATCATAGTAACCTATAAATAATGATGTTTCCAAATTTTTCTCTTTATTTTAGTATAAAAAAAAGTAAAATTACATAAAAATCTTCACATTTAGAAACTATCCTTTTATTTAAAAAAAAGTGACTAATATGAACAAATATGAACAACCTGAAATGTCTTAAGAGAAGTCAGTGTAATTTTACCAATATTCTTCCTCTTGCTGAATGTTTTGTGTATTTTTAGATCCAGTGTGATCTGATGTGTAAACAAACAGAGGCATAATATTATTAAAATTAAATTACTTAAGACATTTCAAGTTGTTCGTGTTGTTCACATTTTTAACGAACCTTTGTAGACATAAACATCGTTATATTGTAATTTGACTTTTTTCCGCTGTTGTTATTTCACTGGTTCAGCCCACTTCAGGTCATATTGGGCTGAATGTGGATCTGAACTAAAATGAGTTTGACTTATTTGTTGAGTTTGGCTAATATAGAGAGACAGAGCAGTACAGAGAAATAATCCAAGAAAAAAACACAATGTTAAATAATGATAGAAAAGAGGATAATTGAATGTGTTATTGTCTAAATTACGTATTTGCAATACGTTGACTTTGTTATATCATCTTATGTCTGATTTGCTTATAAAGTACATGAACCACTCTGTTAATATTGTCTATAACCCTAAACCTAAACTTCTTTGCACATATATAATTGTGTACCTTTGCCTATAGCCAATACCTGACACAGTTACTGCAGTCGGCCCCCTGTGGAAGTGATATCCTCCATTCCCCTCTTCCACACTTCACACAGCAGAGGTCTTTGATGTGGTCAGCTGTAGCCCTGCCCTGAACCTACTACTATATGCTGAGCTCCTGCCCGTCACTGAGGCTCCTATTAAGAGCACAGCTGTTCGGTCTGTACCCCTGACCTACAGCTCCCAAACTCATGTAACCACACACCGAATTTCCTTTCAAAATGATCCAGTTGGTAAAGACAGAACAGGATGTGCTTATTTATCTCAGGCTGTGCAGAACTTGTAATAAACAGATGTCATCTTGTTTCGTAATATTGTAATGTTTGTGGCCTTTTGGTGTTTTTTTTTTTTTTTACAGTCCCAAATAACAGTGGACTGCGGAATGGCAGTGTAGTGTGGTTTTTGCCTTACAGGGAAGGGTTTGTCATGCATCAAACTTGCCTTGTTAACTCAATTCCCTCTCAAAACAAAGAGTACAGACAGGAAGTGAAATTTGTGTGTAAAGTAATGGACCATGTGCATGTCAGCATCTTGGACTGATGGCTTTTACTTGTCCCTAGTTGTCACACTGTGCTGTATTCACATTGCATTCTCGAGTTGGTTGTGTTGTTAGGAGGTGGAATTGCTTGTGCAAATTGCACTGCTTCATGAGCTGTGAGTACTGAATGACACCGATGTTGAAGGCTGACTTGCTTCATGCACATGCTCCACTGGGACGCTCTTAGAGACACAGGCTCTGTCAAGGTCTGCGTCTGCAGCCTCTGGACCAGTGGTAGTCAGCTGACGTTTTGATTTTACACCTGCCAGTAACAGCGGGCTGATGTACACCTGACCCCGAGTTTGCTCACTTTTTGTCTACTTTGACGCTTTGGCGGAAGTTTTCTCCCCTTACATCTGTGTCTCGGTCACACTTGGAGGCAGAAGAAGTGTGATTTTTTTTTTTTTCCTTTTCTCACTAGTTTGACGTCATAAGGCAGGAACTAGCAGACTGAAAATGAAAGTGTTGAGTAAAGGTGTTTGGAAGGTGTTAATGATGTCTGGTTTTACATTATTTTAATATTCCATTCAGCGACACAGTGAGAAGTACTCCTTAGCCATTTGCACCTACAGTTCACTCCTTGGGTCCTGGGTAAGAGTATTATATTTGCTTCAGTTTGTTAATGTGACAAACACTACAGTTTGGAATCAAATAAGACTTGTATCTAAATACTGCCAGCCTGTGCATGTCACACAACATCCCCCTCTGTTGTACCCAACAGGATTATTCAGGAACTCTTCCCAGAGTGGCCTTGGATAACATATCATCAAAAATCCCTGCTGACATCGGGCATGACTGTACCTGCCTACCCTGTTCCTGTTATTACTCTGGATGCTCTCCAAAACATAAAAAAAAACTCCTCTGAGAATACTTTGTTCAGAACAGAATTTATGCAAAAAATATAAATCTTAAGCTATCACTTCATTATAACTTCTGTTCTGTGATTATGAAAAAAAATAAATAAATAAAATATATATATATATATATATAATACTATAATATCATATATTTTAATATTGTAACATAATAAGCTACTTATTATTTACTACTTTGCCTCTTGTTTCTACTAATACTTTCCAATATGCAATTGGAATTTTCCACTACTGTTTTTTTATATTCTGTGTTATGCTGCTTTTGGAACCTCAATATCCTGAGGGCTCTGCCCAAAGGATCAGTAAAGTTCTATCTAATCTAATCTCTAATCTAAGTGTTGTTAATGATAAATGAAGAAGCATACGCTTTATTAAGAATAGTAAAAACAGAAATATTTTAGAATTGCACAAGTTGTTTTTAAACAGAGATTTTATTTGCAAGCTAAATATTACCCAATAAAATCCAAGTAGGTGTTTACCCTATTATTAAATCTGTCTCTATTTAATTAAATTATTATTTTTATTTTTTATTTTTTTGCTGCTGTCATGCATTGTGGTGCTGCCATGGGATTTCAGCTTCTATATCTGCCAAATAGGTGGGTGCTGCAGTGAAGCTACCCTGTGTTGTATTTTTCACCTGAGGGATTTTCACTGCTGTAACAATCATACAATTTCAGCATTCTGTCAAGAACCAGGACAGGCAGAGCTTATCATGTTTGTGTTGGCGAGATTTCTTGCTCACTGGACTACAGCGATAGTCCTGAACAGTGGGCTTCCTCTAATAGAACACAGTCACTTCTTTGCGTTGACTCAAGAAATTAAATTCCTCTGCAAAGGCAGTGTCTGATCTCCCTCTGGAAAACCAAAAGAAACTGGGATTGAGAAGGAAAAAAACAAAAACATAAAGACGTGATGTTTTGAGAAATGAGAATATGCTGTACAGAAGGTATCTGAGAAGGGCGGGTGTATAAAGATTGCACCTTGAAACTGAATTCACGATGGCTTACAATAATCACAGCCAGATTTAGGGGTTAAGATCTTAGTAGGTTATTAAAAATGCTCCTGTGGCACCATTTTAGTGATTCTGTGTGTACTTACCATCTGCTCAGGCTGAGACTAAAGCAGCTGAGCTTCTGTCCGCTGATCTGGGCTCTTTGTGACCCAGTCACTTCATTCAGAGCATACCAACACATTATATTTCCCTAAGTTTATTGAAATGTTTTAATCTGCACCCCCTCCCCTCACCCCAGCACTACCCATTTAATTGCTAATGGCCTTGGGAAAATATGCTTAATTGCTGTGATGTGAATCTCAAGCAGATTTTTGATGCAGATTTAATGTTCAAATCACTTGCTTTAAATAACTGTGCCTTTTTAAAAATTCAATGAGCTCATTTGGCACTGCATCAATGCAGGAGTAATGATGCTCATTAGAACTGTACAGAAGTATTATACAACTGCACTGTTTGCTGGGGAAGAAAAATCAAAAGCTTTAGTTGGGCACTGGAAATGTTTCAGTAAATACCTCCTGCAAATATGTTAGCAGTATATTTTTAATCTGTGAAAACACAAAGTTTTCTCACGAAGCTAGCTCGTATGTTAGGCCCGCTGATTAGACAGCTCTGCTGTGTGAGGTGTAGGCATCTCATCTTAATATAATATGAGGTGGAAACAACAACTGAGATATGAAAGCCTAAAAGAGTGCCAGATGTGGGCTGTCAGCAGCAGCCATAAGCTGTATAAGTAATAGTAATACTAATGCTTGCTTTTGATTTTCAGAATGTGTTAAATGGAAATGTAGTTACTGTTTGCTCTCACAGGAGTCCTGGAGAGCCAATCGGCACACTCCCCGGGCCGACACTCGCCAGATCCTTGAGGCGCGGTGCAGTCCTCACCGTTTAATTAAGAACCAGCTGAGTACAATACTGGATCTTGTCCAAGGTGAAACCTCCTCTCGGCGAGTCCCTACAGTGAAGATTTCTATTCTTACACATGGATAAGTTAAACAACACCGGCCCTGGTGTACTGATTGATCAAACCATTGTGTTGGAGACAATTTTTATGTGTTCTCTTATTTTTCAGCTCGTCAACAGTTTCAGTGTTCCTATCATTAAAACACTTTACTTCTGCCAAGTAAGGATGGTTGTGCTCTGAACAGCTTGGCCTGGCCTGGTGACTAACTGCAGAGCCAATCTGCTGAGTCATAAAGCATATTGAGATCTTTCCACCCATTGTTACAAAAATCAATACATTGAGACTAAAGTGAACAATGGAAAGTCCACAAAGAGTTGGCTGGGCTAAATATCAAACGCTCCAACTCTCAGCAGGTTACCATCTGACTCTGTACTTATTCAAAGTTATTACACACACACTGCATTTGTCATTGCAGTGTACAACAGATCTACAGCGTGTTGGCCATTGCTTGTGCAGGGTCATGCTCTGTTTGTGCAATAAAAATGTCAGTTTATAGGGCTTTCTAGGGCACTCATACAAATACTCTGAAATTTAAAATTTCAACCTCAGTGAGTTACTGGAGGACATAACAAGACTTTATTACTTTTGTTAAATTATATATATAAATTGTTATGTAGACAATCAAGGTCAGTGAAGTTATCATATTTGGTTCCTTACCCGTAAGTGGCAAAAAACCAAAAAATAACAACAACAATATTCAAGAAGTAAATCTAAAAAAAAACCCAAGAAAAAACACATGTAAGGTGAAAGGAATGTGTATTTTAGAACGTTAGAACATCACTTTTGGAATTTTTAGACCAACATCAGTGCTGATCCAGACCCCTGTCCACATCCACATTATCCCTTTGAACATCATTCCTTACATTAGT
>JAPQRP010000028.1:12142312-12220409 GCA_037367295.1 Apogon hyalosoma
GGTGTAGCAGCAAGGACTTTGCCTTACCAGCGGAAACAGTGATTTGGAATATTAATATTATATATATATATATATATATATATATATATATACAAACATTAGGTTTCATAACACAATATATGAGTAACTCTGTTTAGGTTGGCTTAGAATTTAGATTCACCTCTGTACGTTCTTAGAATCAATAGATAACTTAAGCCCTATTCACACGAGACCAGTACTTCCTGCAGAGCTCATGTGATTTAGAAATTAACCCCCATGTGTGCACCACGGGATCAGTGAAATCTGTGTTTTATACCAATTTAGTGACATTATCTCCTGGATCTAATGTCAAGGCTCAGTGCTACTTATAACCTGCCACATGAAAACTATTGAGCCTGTAGAGAAATAGAAAAAATGTTCATAACCCAATGATTCCATAAATGTCACGCAGCTCAACATGTTCAGAGATTACAGTCTTATGATACATTTAAGTTCTTTCTGTGATGGATCACTACACTTTGTAGGGACACTAGCTTACTTAAATTTGCATCAGAAATGCCTGTCAGAGCTTTGATTTGTAATTGCCAAGGCAGCTTATGATATTCTCAACCATGAAAAGTAGAAAAAAGGCACAGAAGGGGAAAAAAAACACTGCAAAGGGATACTGATTGTAATAATAATAATAATAATAATAATAATATTGGTAGGCAAAATGTTGTAATTTGCAAAGGAATTTTTACTTTTGTGGCAGATTCATACTGGATTTAGATCAGACGATCTCTGCAATTACTATAAATATTGCATTTACCTAAGATTTCCAGGTAATACAACAGCAAACTGAGCTTTCAAGTGATTATTAAATTAATTCTGCATTATTTGTTCTAAAAGACATCACAGATTTCCCATAAGCATTTAGTTTAAAGCAAAGTGCACAAGTGTATCTGCATTATAGGAGGTGATGCAAGCTGTGTAGCATACCTGTCCACATACAGGACAGAAATCAACCTGCATGTTTGATCCAACAGTAAAGTCTTATATCCTTTTCACCTATTCCATGCTGTGAGAAAACAGACAACGTACAAACAGCCTTTTTTGGTGCTGTTTTTCTTTTAAAAAATAAGATGTTGCTTTTGTTTCCATGGACGTGGATCTTATAGTAAGTGTTAACATACAGGAATCCAAAGTAAATCTAATAAGATACAGCCATATGAATTATATTTAGGGCATGTGTTATGCCATTTATAGTGAGATACATTTTTTAAGGAATTCTCCCAACACTAGTTAAAGTGTCTCATTAACACCTTGAATGCCTGACATGAAAAGCCCAGGTTATATTGCTGCTGGTCTTGGCTACGTCACCTTCCAATTACAGTTACTGCGTGGGTTCTGTGATCATAAAGCACCCGCTTCCTATTGCTGGCATGAATATTGTATTTTATAATATTTGCAGTTCAGAAATTTGTAAATTAACTGCGGCAGTTCAGATGTTTTATTTAATAATTAAATATTTCTCATCCAAGAGCAGGCCCTTTACAACTCCTACATAACCCCGGCTTTAATTGGGTTAGGGCAACCAGTGTGCCAAGCTAAAAATAAAAATAAGTCCAATCGACATGAAGATAACGAGAGCAAGACTCAGCTAGCCCTGTCGGCATTCAGCATCAGCGTAGAATCAGAGGTTTAGGTCCCTCAGGTTTTGTGTTTTCATAAAATTCAATTCTTTATAGATTCAGGATGTTGTAAAGCTCCAGACAGACAGTGTCAGACATCGCCGTTAACAAATGCACTTATTGTTCTCAGTGGATGGAGACGAGACGGAGACATTAAGAGCTGTGTTAGAAAACTTTGGCACCGGTCCCAGAGCTTCAGTTCACTGACAAGGTCCGCTGACAACACTTAGACGTTTTATTTGTGAGTACGCATCATGTAGGGCGCGTGACTGAAAGGGTCGACCTGGTAGCTGTCATTTTGTTGTGTAAGGCAACAAGAATTAATCACTTTTTAACATTTTCATTTACAAAAATAATGGTTTGTCTTCTATTCTCTGCTCGTTCCTATATCAATATTGTCACTATTATACACTGAAATGAAAGCATTCACTTGAATAAGCAACCATTGTCATTCTAATGCCTTTAATAAATCGAAGCTAAAAAATAATGCGTGGCATTTCGGAAACTCACTGCTTCCTTCTCCTCACTTATCACTTGGTGCTAGTGCTGTTTAGATTCATAAGTGTGACAATCATGTTTACAGCATAAAGGTAATGACAGATGTTCCTGCTCAGTGTATGTTAAATAAGTGTCTTATTTATCTATCAACTTTGATGAATCGCCTGTCAGGCTGCGCTGAGCACTATCACATTTATGGATGAAGGAAGACTTTTTTGGAAAACACTGAAAAGCTTTACCGTGCGTGAAGCTTCACATTATTGAATACAAATATTTTGTAGAACATTAAGGTTATTCTGCTCCATGTTCCCAGCCTGCTTGTTGTGCTTCTATCACATCATGTCTGTACTTTTACCCCACCCCTCAAAGGGGAGCCAAGGGGTATTGTTTTTGGTTCTGTTTGTTTGTTTGTTTGTTTGTTTGTTTGTTTGTTTAACACTCTAGCAGCAAAACTATAAGGTTCAATTCATATCAAATTGGGTTTGTAGATTGCCAGTGACCCAGAATAGATCTGATAACATTTTGGGAACAGTAGGTCAAAGTTCAAGTTTTTTATGAATTTTTAAAATCTTTTTTTTTTTTTTTTTCATTTACTTATAATAGGCAAACATTCATGCCTGTAGCAGCAAAACTATTGATTGAATTCATACAAAATTGGATTTATAGATTGCTAGTGACCCAGAATAGACGTCATTACATTTTGGGAAAAGTAGGTCAAAGTTATTTTTTTTAACAATTTCTTAAATCTTTTTTTTTTCCCCATTTACTTATAATTGGCAGAATTTCAAATATCAATAAAAAACATCCATTTTGTTTCAATTTACTTCAAACTCGGCACATATATTGAGGCAGTTGACATGCTGACATCAGCACATGCATAGACATGATAACATCAGCAGGATCGATGCCAAAAAATAAGCTACAGTATGTGTGAGGGATGGGGTTTGTTGTGCCTGGACCCATTTGTTTTTCATTTGAAAGGACTATAAAACATGACTTTGCATATTATTAGTATAGAGATTATAATTGCTATAGAAAAAAAATAAATTTTAATGTAGGTTTGTTGTTGTCTAATATGAAGGTTAAGGTCTTTTTTTGTGAACAGGTGGTATACATTTATACATACATGATTGCTGTTAAAGTTGGAATAAAATATTAAAATGATTGTGCCAGTGTGATTTATTCTTGATAGATTCTTAATAGATCAAGTGTAACTGGGACTTAGTATGTAATAATTGCCTCTTTTTAAAGGTGATTATTATTATTATTATTATTATTATATGTTATTATTATAACAAGAATAAAAAAGGGGGAATGTGTCTGAAAACAAAATGTTTCCAACTTTATAGGAATTGAGCAAGAAATTTCTCCAGAGGAAACATTAATCTTGTTGTTAAGATTTGGACATTTTTCTAATTCGTTAAAGGAAAAAAAATGAATTAATGCAATATATTGCAACCCTGATAACAATTATCTTGAACTGATTTAATCATATAAAAGCCTCTGACATTTCAAAAAGAAATTTTCTCTTGATCACTAACTGTTTTTTTGTTCTGCTGTTTAGAAGCTGAACATTGGTCTAAGAGGTAGATGCAAAAATTAGCGTTAGTGATAATACATTACTTTAAAATAATGCACAAGGGAATGTACACTCATGATCAAAATGTTAAGACCAGTTGAAAAATTGCATGAATTTACATTTTGCACTCTTGGATCTTACCACGGTTCTAAGTAGAGTTTCAAAATGCAAAAAGAAGAAATGGTAGTGAGACAAAACAAAGATTTGAGTAAGCAATTTATTGAAAACAACTATTAAACTGAAATAGGCTGTTCATCAGCCCATCGAACGTTTAAGACCACAGCCTTTAAAAGCCAAAATCTGTGCAAAAATGTGGATTCACTGTCATTTTCTGTCAGGTATTCACACTGTCGTGACCTCCTGATGGCGAAGGCAAAAAGCTTCCTCTCTTTGTTGATTGTTAAGCTGCATAAGCAAGGCCTCAGGCAACGCACCATTACTGCTGAGGTCGGATGCAGTAAGACAGTCATTTGGTATCCACTGTCTGGAACTGATGTCCATTTTTGTTAACTTCCCTTGCCATCCATCCCCAAATGTTCTCAGTTGGATTTAGATCAGGGGAACACGCAGGATGGTCCAAACGGGTGAAGTTATTGTTCTGTTAGAACTTCTTTGCCAGGCATTGTGAACTGCAGCGTTGTCCTGTTTTTAAACCCAGTCATGACCACACAGACCAGGGCCTCAATCATGAGGGATGCCCCTACAACATCTGCACATAACCAGCTGCCGTTTGACGCCCCTGCACAACCTGAAGCTCCATTGTTCCACTGAAGGAAAAAGCACCCCAGATCATGATGGCCACGCCCCCTCCACTGGGCCACCGATCAGAAAACATCTCCAGTGGGATCTCCTGGTCATGCCAGTAACGTTGGAAGCCATCAGGACCGTCAAGGTTATATTTGTTTTCGTCGGCGCATAAAACTTTCTTCCACCTTTCAGCGTCCCATGTTTGGTGCTCTCTTGCAAAGTCCCAACGGGCAATTTTGTGGCGTTGAAGAAGACGAGGCCTTTGAAGACATTTTTTGTTCTTAAAGCTGTTCTCTGGCAGATGCCGTCTGATGGTTATTGGGGTGCAGTCAGCACCAATAATGGCTTTATTTTTTTGGGGGGGGTCTACCACATGACTTTTTTGTTCCATAACCCTCAGGATCTTTTAAGAAATTCCAAATGACTGTGTTACTGTGTCCAACCTCAGCAGCAATGGCACGTTGTGAGAGGCCTTGCTTATGAAGCTCAACAATCCCACCATATTCAAAGAGGGAAAGCTTTTTGCCTTCGCCATCAGAAGGTCATGACTTCGTGAATACCTGACAGAAAATGACATTGAATCCACATTTTTGCACAGATTTTGGCTTTTAAAGGCTGTGGTCTGAAATGTTTGATGGGTTCATGAACAGCCTATTTCAGTTTAATAGTTGTTTTCAGTAAATTGCTTACTCAATTTTTTTTTTTTTTTTTGTCTCACTCCCATTTCCTCTTTTTGCATTTTGAAACTCTACTTAGAACCTTCTTCAGATCCAACAGTGCAAAATGTAAATTCATGCAATTTTTCAACTGGTCTTAAAATTTTGATCAGGTGTGGATGTGGAAAGAAGGCTCTTTTTCTTTTCTTTTAACATATAAATAGGGCTTTTGTATGTCTTCTAATTCAGTAGAAAAAAACTGCCTGTGTGAGTATTGGAACTTAATTGATTAATAGGGTGTTGTTGTCCAAGTGCCACTTCATTTTCCACCAAACGAAAATGCAGTTTCACTGACTGGTTTGCATATTGGGACCAAACACCCCCCGGTCTCCTCCTCGTCATTGTTCCAAGTCCTGATTTACAAGTTCTGCAGTGATGAAAACCTTCCATGTGATATAATGTACAAACAAGTTTACACAACTGTCTTTGTCACTGTTCGTTTGTTCAATTCTAGACACACACACTAACACTAACACACATGCACCTTGCAGAGCAAAACCATTGCTAGCAGCCATTTCTGAATTGTAACAGTTTGCATAAATCTTTGTATCTCTGTAAAAAGGAGCACAGCCATGCAATGCAGATAAGAATTTATTTCCCTTTCTTACAGAGGTTGGCTGTTCCATTTCATTTCAACCTTTTGTCACAAACACGTAGCTCATTTTTCATACTTTGCTCCAGCCTAAACAGAACAAAAAAAGTTGCAGCTGAATTAAATATTTGATGCACCCTGGCACTTCTTATTTGTCCCCCATTCTGAAGCCACTCTATGCTGCTCCTTCACAAAGGTTGTTATTCTGTTTGTTAAGAAGTGGCAATCATTAATTTGGGCAGTGGCAACTGTGATTAATTATCTCATTACAAATTGAATTATTACTCACGTTAAACATGCAAATGATCTCAACTAAAGGTTGAGAATGTTGTGAGATTTAAACTAAATGACATTTGTGATTAATGAATCCCTGCTTACAGCATAATACACTAGTTTAGCATCCGTTCTGAAAAGAAGTTGTTGAAAAAAAACAATTAATGCTGAGGTTTGACTGCATCTCTGTCTGATTAAAGTGAATTAGTTTTACGCTGTAAGCGTTAAAATGTGAATTTGTGTAATCAGAAATGCACTGAACATGAATAGAAAACTACTTCAACATCTGAGGTGAATGATGTGCTATAAACTATTGCAAAGCAAAGAAGAACCAGACAATTGTATGGAACGTCTGGGAGATTCACAACGGATGATTAATACATATGAAATGTAATGAAATGTCTGGATGTATTTGCACTTAACACAATGAATATATCTTTTGTATTCAACGTCGCTGAACTGGTGCCCTCCCCTGTCTCCTCTCTCCAACAGCAGACATTTTCTACTGCAATGGTTCAAAAGACATCAATGAAGGGAATAAGGGAAATGCTCAGCAGTGCCTTGGGATATAAATGGATTTAATATTTCTGGGGAAGATTCAGAAGGAGCGTTGCATGGTATGTCAGATTCATATTTTATTGATCAATCTCGCCTCATCTTAAAAGTGTCTTATACATCATGAGTTTAGTGGACCACAAACCATCCATACTGAGGTGCCCGTTGTTCTTCTATTCAAACTGCGCATTTCTGGAGAATTTTAGATTAAATTCATTGCAATGCTTCACACCGATGAGCACTGCCAGTTGGGTGTGATGGAGCACATGGACACACCAACAGGAGCCAGAACTGAACCAATAACACTGCAGTGCTCAGTGTATTATTCCCTTTAAGCTGATTCACAATATTTTTTTTAAATGGCTGAAATTCTGCTTTATTTCACCTAAAAGTAACACCACATAAGCCAGTACTTTAAAGCCTTTCTATTCATTCTTCTAGTTCATGTTGGCAGTAGCAATGAACAGCCACAAACATTTGTTAACAGTGGTGTCATCTGTGAAATGTGATAATGGACTGTGAAGACAGAATTAATTAAAAATAATGAGCTTAAAGTGAATCAGAAACTAAGGGAAATATTATTTATATATATATATATATATATATTTACCTCTGACATTTTGCACAATTACCAGATGTTGCACATTATGGAAATATATATTTTTCTCTTAGTAATAGTAGTTTATATTTTTATATTCTTCTTCTCCTGCATTCCATTTTTTAAAATGCCACTTTGTTTTGGTTGTATAACTTCCTAGTTAAATATTTTTTAAATACTTTTATACTATCTTAAACTCTTGTGGCATTCAGTGTGGACGGCAAAGTAAGATTTCAATTGTACAGGGAAACCTGTTTCTTTACTGTACACATGACAATAAACACACTGAATCTTGAATAATTAAGCAGACATGTCCTCTGCACATTAACACTGCATATTAATTCTATTTTATAATTTTGCAGCTTATTTAATAACCCCATTTTATCAACACGAATATTTATTCTAGATGTATACTTTCAGTTTAGAAGGTGGCATATGGTCAGGAAATTACATTTTTTCTCAATAACCCATGGTTGTCATAGCCAAATTTCCAATATTTGTTTTTTTCAGCAATGAATAGGTGTTGAACAGACACCAAATATTTGTTTGAGTTTCTTTGTTTGAGTTTCTTTGTGTGGATATTTCTGTTGGTTGTAAATCATGTTAACACTCAGACATTTATTGCGGGGTATAGATTGCATTTTCAAGATGTATTTTTTTGTCTTATTTGTTGTAATACTGCCTATCCTGAGTGGGAAACACTGAAGTGTTGACTATTATTCACCTGCAACTAAAGACAAGAAATCACAATGTAAACTGCTTTAAAATTCCATTAAGTTGTCCTTATGGGGCAGCCAATACCAAACCCAGGCTTCATCTTCTTTTTTCCGAGGCTATGTCCCAAATTTTTTCACTACTGCTCTTATTCACTACCACTTATTCTGCTTCAGGTATGAAACCATCAGAGACAAAGTAAAGAACTCTAGGGGGGAAATGGAAGAGAGATTGATGTCAATTAATTATGATTGTGCTTCTGAGGAGGCTTTGAAAGAGTCATTTTATTCAAGCATGTGTTAACGCAGGTTACTTTAAAGCCGCTCATCCGTGAAAATACATGTAGAAACCGGTGAGGGATCTGTGAAAAATGAGAGGGTGCATATGATAATGTGTAAGGCCTCAGATTTAAAGATGTGAAATAATTAAATAAACAACTCAGTCAGCTGTGTTAAACTGGAAAGATAATACATAAAGGATTTTCTCCACATTAAACAGCAGTAACATCTCCCTCAAATGAACCAGATGCTAAAAGAACATTAAACCACATATATCAAGACACTTTTTTATCCTCATTATTTTGCTATTTTTCCCTAATATTTTTTCCTATTGTTCACTGTTAGGCAACATTGTTAACCTATAGACTTTTAGAAGTTTAACTTTGTTTCTTTTTCTTCCTTTTGACTTGACTATTATAATAATTCTTAAATGTCTGGAATACCTGGTTGTCAGATCAGCTATTAATCCACACTTGCAAGCAAATTATTACAGGCCATTTTCCCTTTTCTGTCTTTGTCATACACACAGCAGGAGCAACATAATGCGACAGTCAAGGTTAAATGGTTTTGATAAATCTCATGTCTCTGTAGCATAGCTTATAGAGGTTCTGAATGCTGTCCTGGTGTGAATCCGCCAAGAGGCATTGACATAACCTGAACATCTTAGCATGAAGTCTGTTTCATAGTCTCTACGTCGTGATATTTTACAAAACTAACATTTTTCTCCACATTTGGGCCTCTTGTTCCCACATAAACGGCAATCTTCCACAGTGAACATATATAAAAACTCATGCCTTCGAAAAACAAGGCTGTTGTCTTGTGTAATGAACATTTATGTGTATATCCCATAAAGATCCAGTGCTACTTTTGTTTCAGTTCCCAAATTAATTTTTCTCTATATTTAACCTTTCTTAAAGGAATGATATTTTGCTCTTTTTTAAAAATGGAATCATGCATTTAAAAACATTTCCCTGTGGGCTACATAAACTGTAAATGTTCTGCTTGGGTCTGAATTCTTCATTAATTCAATTCCACAGGTCCATCTTCAACCCTATTTCTGAGTAATGACACAAGAAAGGTGGTTTTGAGCGCTGGCCCTTTAAATGAGCCACTTCATGCCCCACCCCCTCCAGGTTCTTGGCTGTGCTGCTCTGTCTCATTCAACCAACAACTGAACATTTTAGGTAATCAGCTCGCAGTTTGGACATATTTTCTGTATGGTCTACAACCGCTGCTGATGGCAAGCAATTATGTCGTACTCAGAGAAATGTTCACCAGAAGTCTTGACCTTATATGTGCAAATGTCATGATGTAACTAGTTATAGACGTAACAAATTAAGCAGGAATTAAATCAGGTTGTAGAAATCCACTTGATTTTTGCAGCACCTGGAGGGTTCAAATTCAAACTTTATGAACTATTAGGGTCCAAATACACAAATAAATGAACTAATAAAAGACTAATAAAAGTGGGTTTAGCAAAATATGACCCCTTTAAGTGATTTATCACTGTTTATTATAATATTATCCTGTGTATTTTGCATTTTTTCAAAGAAAATCAGCACCTTAGATATACATTTAAATGTCATAGCACATTTTACAACCGTAGTTGCATTCATTTCTGGTTGAGATGCTGTATTGATGATGAGAGTCAGACAGCTGGAACAAGTCTTATCCATCACATCCCAAAAGATTCTCAATGGGGTTCAGGTCTGGACTCTGTGCTGGCCAATCCATGTGTGAAAATGATGTCTCATGCTCCCTGAACCAGTCTTTATCAATCTGTTGTATCCTGGTGTTATCCAGTCTATGCTTTCTATCATAATGGTGGTTGATTAAGGAATGAGAAGCTACTCACTGTATCAGTTAGTATTAAAGAATCTGTTGGGGATGAAATATATTAATCACTGCAGTAATTATCCAATGGAAGGATCGGAAATATTTACACAGTTCAGATGGGGATCTTTTTTTTTTTTTTTTTTTTGCCAGACTGAGCATATAATATAAAGAATACACTTTAACAATTTAATGCACAATGTAATTTCAGTTTATAAAATAAGCCGTGACTGACTAAAACCTCTGTCTGCTGTGTAAAGTATTATCTGAAGGTCTGTGTCCAGTTAAAAGAAAAAAAAGAGAGAGCGAGAGAGATATGTCACATGGACAAAAAAAAAAGGGTGAGAGAATATCTCAAACATATCTTATCATGGACAGATATGGTCAGTTACATGTTTAGAGTGGTTCAGTTATCCCATTATATTCCATTATCCCATCATATAGTATATAAACAGTAAATAAATTCATATATCATTCTGTGTACGTAGTACTTGTGGTTTGTATGATTTTATGGCATCATTTGAATAATGATGCTACGTTTCACCTAAGTCTCTGAACAGCATTTTTTTTTCTTCTTAACTGGGTTATCATGTAAAATATGCCAGTGAGCCATGTCCTTAGAGAAAAAGAAAATCTAAAAGGAATAAAAAGGGCTACTCTCAGAGGACCATCAGAAGATATGTAGTGGTCAGAATAGCCAGAATTAGCTAGTTTTGTTCACTAAACCATATTAAAAAGCAAAATGTAAAACCAGAATATCACACTTTTCTTTAGTGAATATTGTAAACATGTACTATGTTGAAGAGCAGCCAACGAGGCCAGCAGAGCTCAAGAACCTTCTAAAAAAAAAAAAAAAAACCTTTATCAGCAGGGAATTGTAAATCCCAGCATAAACCTTTAAAAATAATGAGAGAGCTTTGACTTAATTATCCCCAATTATTATCAGTGGAGAAAACACTACACCATATTATTTTGTGCCAACATTTCAAAGTAAAATCCTTTACCTACAGCGCCGCAATAAGCAGCACTGAAGTCGGTTTAACAGATGTTGTGAAGCATTATACTCCATGCATGAAAGTTTAATGTAGACTGCATGCCTTATGCTGCAACTTTTAAATCTGTAAGGGAACAAACAGCAGTTTTGATCTAATTTAGTTCTATAAAAGTGGGAACACTGACTCCAGGCAACTTCCTGCTCCCTTAAGCACTACATTAATTGTGTTTGTTTTGCACTGCAGTAACTTTAAACCTTTTGCAATTTGGGAGTTTGTTAAAGCGAGGCTGCATCTCTAGTTTGTGAATCAGTTGCGTGTGTCTATCTCCAGACAGTTTCAATCTTGTTATCATTTTCACTTGGTTTCCATGTTTATTTTTATGCAGTGTGCTCTTTTCATGGTTGTTACCTAAATGTTCAGGAAGGAAGTCCTACTAAAAGCGGTGAGCACTTTGTATTATATATTTATGATGTTAGTTCACGTTTTGTTTTTTGTTTTTTTTTTTCCTGTTCTACTTTCTACATGTGGGCTCCCATACTGTAAGATGCCTTCAAAGACTTCAAAAAAGATGAGCAAAAATACTCTGAACTCTTTTGAGGAACTGGAGGTTGATGTTGTCATACAAAAATAATCCGCTGAGTAGAATTCTTTTCCCCAAGGTGTTGTGTTTCACTGTCTTAGTTTGGAAGTTCCTAACCTTCCAGTGTTCAGTGTACATCAACGTGAAATCATTGAATCTTCACTGAATGAATAATCCGGTCATGTTCTCCATCTGTGCTTGTGTTTACACAGAGACCTGTTTTCAGTTTCAGCAGATTAATGGAGGATAATCCGATGATCAGGTGTTTGGAAAGATCTGTTGAGTTAAATGAGTCTTTGTGGTTGGTCATGAGCAGATGCAGTTTCTACTGTTACAGTGTGGTAAACCCAACATACTGCTGTTATTGGAACCCGACAGAAAATATTAAAAAAAAAGATCAATATCACTCAAACCATGCAGAGAATATTGATTGAGACATATCTGTATGAAATCAGCTTGATAGGATGCACAGTATATTATACAACATTGAAATAGTATTGTCAAGTTAGTCCAAGAATCACAGGCTTGTTATTCAGTGCCCATGGTGCAAGAAAAAAAAAATGACAGGACAAGACAGAAAGAAACAATAATGAATGTTACTTTTTGGTTATTGCGGACCTGACACATTGAGACCTGTCCTGAAAGAACCAGAGAAAAACTGGAGATACAGGACTCCCTAATAATTTGTATTTATTTAGTGGTTGGTTGATTAAAATTAAGGAAATCTTTGTCCAAACGAAAGAACAGATAAATGTAGTTCCAGTGATTTCAAAATAATTTACAGTACTGTCCAAAACTCATAGGCCACTATTAGCTTTGTTGTTTGAGTATTGTTATAATTTGCATATGTGTGTGCGTGTGTGTGTGTGTGTGTGTGTGTGTGTGTGTTAAGCTACAAGAAGGACATATGGGAAATATGTGCAGTATTAAAAATAAGTTTCCAGAAAGAATCACCCTCTGCAAACCAAAGTGTCAAGTCTTTCCCTTTACATTTAACATATCTTTAAATGTTTTATTCAGACAAAATGACATGTACTGCATTACATTTCTGACATTTTACACCAGGGTTCATTCAGCACATGTCAGATGTTCCATATAGTTTTGGCTACTTTTTGTCATGAGGTCACAATAAACACTAACTGCAGCCTGTAGAAGCTATTTAGTTCTCTTTTCTTTTTTTTTCTTTTTTTTTGTGAGTGTGTGTTGATTTAATGTATTTTCCTGTTGTAGCTGAAGAAAAGAGACATGGGTGCTCATTACAGTGGTGCAAACACAACAAAGCTAAAGGTGACCTAGGACTTCTGCACAGTACTGTATGTAACACTAGCCTCCTGCTAGATTTGTAGCGAAGGCATGTTAACTTGATTAGAGTTCGATGGTGTTGTTGAATATATCTGAACAGATGACTGTTTGCCACAGTTGTTTGTACTGAATACTGGCTTTGCTATGAATGTAAAAGTAGTAAAATCTATGGCAACTATGATTCAGCAACAAACAAGTGAGTCATTTCTCCTCTAAGTAGGACCTCAGTACTTTTAGTGTGTGTTCATATCACAAGGGAAGATGCAGTTATTAACTTTAAAGGAAGGCTTTCATTGTTTGTGTGTGTGTTTCATACCTCATTGCTGCAGCTTGATTAAAGTGATCATGCACTGCACAACTAATCACTGTTGATACTTTATGCTAAATAGGTAAATGAGTGATGATAATGCACTACATGTTTTGATTTATTAGTGCATTGTTCTAAGCCGATGATCAAATGCTCATTAAAACCATAAGAGACTTGACTTTGCAAGATATGAATCTCTGCTCTACTGCTCCAGTCTGCTTTGGGCTGGTATTATATCTCATCTGATATTTAATTTTTTTATTATTATTTTTTTATATATTTAGACACTCACTTCTTATCTCTAAGACTGAGCAGGCCTTATTACTTTCTGTCTTTTGATAATCCATGTCAAATGTCAGTGCAGTTGAGATTTGTGTTGACATATGTGAGCATGCTGAGCTTAGAGACAAATTATTATCCCGGCCCCCGAAGGAGAGGCAAGGGGTATTGTTTTCCGTTTGGTTTGTGTCTTTGTTTCTTTGTTTGTTAACACTCTAGCAGCAAAACTATTGGTTGAATTCATACCAAATTGGGTTTATAGATTTTCAGTGACCCACAAAAGACCTGATTACATTTTGGGAAAAGTAGGTCAAAGTTCAAATTTTTCATGAGTTTTTAAAGTTTGTTTTTTTTTTTTTTTCCCCCCGTTTACTTACAATGGGCAAAATGTCAAATGTCTATAGCAGCAAAACTATTTGTGAAATTCATACCAAATCGGGTTACCAGTGATCCAGAATAGATGTGGTTACATTCTGGGAACAGTAGGTCAAAGTTCAAATTTTTATGAATTTTTAAAATCTTTTTTCTTCTCCCATTTACTTATTATGGGCGAAATTTCAAATGTCTATAAAACATCAATTTTGTTTCAATTTACTTCAAACTTGGCACATATATAGAGGCAATTGATATGCTGACATCAGCACATGCATAGACATGATGACATCAGATGGATCGATGCCAAAATAAGCTACAATATGTGCAAGGGGCGGGGTTTGTTGTGCCTGGAACCACTTGTTAGTTTTATCCATTACATAGTTATATAGTGTGTGTCTCCTTTAGTTTATTTTCACTTTTTAACATGTTCTTGTATGCAAATGTTCTGTATTCAAGTACTGTAGTCCAAGTGAATGCCTCAGCATCTTTCTTGTGGTTGCAAAATGGTTAAATTAAACACACCCATAGCTGAACATAGTTAAAAGAGGTACTTTGATGTGCATTTGCATACCCTCTAAACTCTCTTCTGCATAGGTAAAACCGCTATTAAATTACAGTATATTTGTTTTTCTCTAAAATGCAGTAGTACCAATAAAGCATGCAGAAGTCCAAACCACGCTATTGTACTGCAAAAATCGAGAGAGCTAAGTGCAAAGCGTCACTCTGTGGGGAACTAATGAAAATCATTTACTATGAAAAACCACATTAGAAATATGCAGTCATTCTACAATACACGGTGTATAAATACCATTTGATTTCCTCTTTTTTGGGCTCCCATTCATGCACAACTTGATCAATGTTGAATAAATCACCAGTGAATGGGATCTAACACGGTCCCTGCAGCTTCCACCAGGGCAGCTGATTTAAAGGACTGTTACATGGTCGACTCAGTATATGTTTAGGGTTCTAATATTTATACAGTTCAGTCAGCAACACAACATTTACTTTATTGTTACTTTAAATACGGTGTTAGTCATAGTAAGCACTGACAGGCACGACATATAAAATCAGCAGAATAAAGTGCGTGTATCAGATACTGCTGCTGTGTGACTGAGACACTTTTTGTGTTCTTCACTCTCTTTTCTGTAACATGCAAATCCCAACAAATGATGTCGCTTTTTACAGATGAACTATTCACACCTCCGGGGCTTTCCAATTTGGGGAAAATGTCCTAGCTCAGCAAAAAGCAACTGAGATATGGCTGTAAATAAAAAAAAAAAAAAATAAAAAATAAAAAAGTGATGCAGAAACAGGAGGGGGGGAGGATGAGTGCTGATAGGCTAGCACAACCTTCTCCTTACAAGACAGTTCATTAAACACTTTTCACAGCCACTGTGGCAAAATGCCTAGAATGAAAAGGATGATATAAGCTTATACAGGTCAAGGGGTCAACCTACTATAGAAGTCCACTGATAAATGCTGAGACAGGAGCAGTGACTGAACGGCCACACACGAAACAACCCGGGGTTATCAGTGTCACCCACCACATTACATTTATCTGAACAACACTTTATCTTCATTGGAACACATCTGGTCCTCCATGTTGTTTTGTCTTTCATATCTTATCATTATATATCTAAACTGAAGGGAGGTTACAAGGAGGAATATTAAGACTATCAACACCGAGGGTTTGGGTATCACTCAGTAGATAGTGGTCTTCAGAGCTATGAGCATTTTGCTAAACTGCTTAGATAAGCTGTCTTTGTCCTATTTTCTGGCCCTTTCAGATCGAAAATGTTACTGTATATCACCGAACACTAATGCGGTGTCATTTTTTTTCCCTCCCAGAAACAAAGCATGAGAAACAAATACAAGCAGGTCATCTGTCTTATGACCATCTCACAGCATTTGTCATGACAAGGTAATTAAACAACCTCTTTCTAATGAGAATTCGCACAGCTATAATTTCCAGTGTGGCAAATGTATCCTTATAGATAAGCAGCCTGCAAGTTTTGATAGACTTTTTGTGGGGCACACCACTGACAGAGAGGCAAATTAATGACCTCCCTGGAGAGTAGAGCTGGTGTATGGGGAGTCTTATAAATAGAGCAGGGGTATGATGGAAAGTCTGTGATATCTGTGTGACTTCCACTGATTCTAGACGAACTGGCAAGACTGAAAAAAAAAAAAAAAAAAAAACCTTTACGAACTGAAGCAGGTATATATCGTCTCTGTAGTTACAACCTAGTCTGAGACAGTGATGAGTCATAGTTGAAAAAAGTCTGTTTTAACCTTCTCAAGAGGTTTCTTCTCCTAGTAAACTGCCGTTAGTAAGTGCTGTATAGACTTGACACATTTATTACAATTTCAAGCATTAGGCTGCAGGATGATTTCATTTTGGTCTGATCTGCTGTCAGTTTAATGTAAATGTACCTGAGACTCAGATAACGGCCCACGCTGCTGCTATCTGCTCTGCCGTATAATACAGTACAATCATATTTTGGTGCTTCAGATCATAAACCAGCAGCCTTAAGGCGTTTCAATATCTGACTCATTGCTGAAAGTTTTAAAGAGTCCGAGCCTAAGCAATCCAAGCCTACTCCGAGGCCTTATTCTTGTGACGAATCAATATACTTGAGGGTGGAGGGCAGAGACAAGGGGACTGGTATTTAATAGAAAAGTGAAATGAGAGTCTTCTTAAGTACCTCTGTGCCCTGTGTGCATGACAGAGCTAAAGTGGTACCTGAAAAAGGTTATCACGTCAATGTTTCTTGAACTGAGAATAGCTCAGGAGCTTTCAGCGGTATCCTCCACCCGTCACCATGTTTACATTGCTCACTGAAGGGTTTGATTTGTTTTTATTCGGCCGGTGTCTTTGTAAGCTTTGCCTCAACATTTCCTCCTTTTGTAATTATCAATCGATTTTTGCACCAGCTCAGTTTTATTGTTAAAAAGAATGTTTAAAGTCCGCACTGATAAGAGCTCATTTTTTTCATTCTTTTGTTCCTGTTTGTGTGAATGCATTGTTTTGACCTACATACACTTTGCAGGGAAAACTCTGTACTGCTTATCTGCCCTTATTTAAACAAAAAAAGAAATCAAGTTACAGAAGCAGGGATTGAAACAAAATAGGTGCCGTTTGTTTAATTTTTTGATGTCAACCAGGGAAATGAGCTTCATGAATCTTTTAGATGCTTGTTATGTGGATTTTTCCCGTCATGCTTTCCATCAAAAAAATGTAATTTTCACCCAACATGCAGAAACTGGCCAGGGACTGTTGAGCTCTTAGTATGTCACAGGGTTTTGTCAGCAGTGGAGCTTGTTATTATGGATACTTTCACCTTTTGGAACATAAGCAGTGCTGATGCAGTCAGTTATCTGTGTAAGCAAATTTACTGCCTACTACTATTGTCCAAATGATTGTGGGATGTGATTCATACAAAGTTTCTTGCAATCTACCTACAAATCAAAAATCCTGTTCTCTATGGGGACAGTGTGCTGCATTATTTATGCCTATGATAGAATACGGGAGAATGAAAGTGCTCTAATTAAATCCTTGTTCCCTTTAATTGAACAGTGTTCTGTCGAATATTTACTTGCCTAATATTGGAATATATCAAGGCTGGCATGAAGCACTCGCAAGTCATTAAACATGACCTTTTCTTCAAACTAAAATCAATCTCTTTAAAGTCAGAGCCATGCCTTATCAATAGCTCCCCAAATGAAATGTGCCATCCAGTGGGGAGCGGTTTTCTGAGGATTCCAGTTCCTCTCCAAAGACTAATTTCAATAATTCGTTTCATTGTCCTTCGTAGCCGATTGATGTTATCCAGACAACAAAGGGGAGCTCTGTGTGTCATCAGTAACGGGTGAGGGAATAATGCACCGATAGGTAACGTGTCAGGCTTTCTGTCAGTGATAATCTGTACTATTTGATCTGAGGTAGATGTGAGCAGCAAAAGACAGAGCAAATAAGACACATTACAGAATAATTTAAAGCTGCAGCATAATGATTTTTGGTTAAATATATAGGCAATCACATGCTATGGAACTCGCATTTGATAATAACTTCTACGAAATGAATAATGGCTCGAAAATGAGGCTCAGTCTGTCATCTGTAATTTCAGAAGACAGGTTATTAACCATGAATGTTTTTATGGAAGTGAAGGCAATTATTGTATTTGGATTACCTCAGCTTTTCATCAGTAAACAGAAAATCTGCAGGAGAAATCAAACCTATAATCCTGTGAGCCTTTTATAACTCGCTTATCCTTAATGGCGACCTTTGTGTGAACCTCCGAACAATTTCCTCTTCTATTCAGTGCACACAACTACGCTTCAGCTAGTAATATTCCTTCATATGGTAATTGACCATTGGTAAACATTATTTATCATGCAGCTGCATTGGGAAATTGCAATTTGAGCAAATCCTTCTTTTAAAAATCAGCTTTTACTGTGGCCCTTTGTTAGTTGGAAAAAAAAAAAAAACGTCTGTGAAAGAACCCGCTGCGTTTATGGTGTGTGATGACAATGAAGAGCGTCTCTGGTCTTGGGGACGGAGGTGTCTTATTTGCAACAAGCACTCACATGATTATACAATATATGAATTGGATGATATATGAAGGCTTTTTATTTGATTAAAAAGTGAAGTGTGCATTTATATTAAACATTAAGGATGTTTTTACATGAAAGTACAAAGTTAAAATTAAATGACAGCGTTTCTGTATTGTTCAGAGGAAGTATTGTCCAGGTCTCTTTGGTGTTGCGTATTGTTTGATTGATTCTGCTGAATTACTGGAAGTTGATTATGCCCAAAATATTCTACCATGAACTAAGCAAGGGACTCATCATAGGTTACTTTCTCAAAGCAGCTTCATACAATAATTGATGAATAATGTAGCTGTATTCTGTCTTCTGATTTCCTGACTAATTGCAGCCTAGACTAGAACTGGATGATCTCGCCTCTTTAAATTTGTGATCGATCTTAATTTGAAATATGAGTGCTTCTATGAAACTGGGTTCATTTTGGTACCTGACACTTTGCCAGCTTTTTTAGACCCAATAATAAAAGATAAATTTAGACATATTCCCCCTAGGATTCCCCCCATGGCTTGAAATGGTCTTATATAGAGCTATAAAGACACTGTGTTAAATTTGACCATCCTAGTGGTTTTTCTAATCCGGACATGCGGGTTTTTCATGAATCGGCAGTCTCATTCCAAGTTTCATGTGTAACCCATTGTGTCCACTGGCGTTACATGCAGAACCTGCCTATTTAAACACAAATAAATCACGAGTGGTTTTGCAACAGTGGTCATTTTTGTGAAACACTTTGCCTTGAATATAATTCAAATTATATTATATTGATTTATTATTATTATTATTACTATTATTAGTTCAATTCCCAAAATGTACATCTGAGAGAATAAAAAGATATATGAAAAAATAGTAGTGTGGAATTTTTGTGTCCTTTTTTACCATGTTACACACAGCTTTTTTTTTATAAAAAAAATATATATTAAAAAAATATAAAAATGTGTTTTATCAGAAAAATAGTTTCTCTTTTATCTTCAGTAAATAATTTATTTATTTTTACAATAGACCCAAAGTACTTCCAGACTTGCTTCATAACATTAGTCTACATCTGGTTTGAGTTTTTAGCCCCATGTCCTGTTTTTAGGGACGAGTTTCATAAAAGCACCCATATGGTCTCCTTTTCAGAGAGATTCTACAAATAATGGCACTGTGCCAGATTTCATACTCAGTTGCTTTTCTTTTTACTTTGGCTGATTATCAGTACAATCATGGTATTTTACAGTGTTGCTCTATGAGATGGTAATGTTTATAGGCTAAAGTGTGGATGTACGTTTGTATATAGTGATTATTGAGCATTTTATTGCATTAAAATTTTAAACTGTGTTAAGCTGCAGAGCTTGTGTAATTTGTTGTTGTTTTGCTGCTGCTTAGAAATTGATGATGGCAAATGAAAGTAGTAATGAATGAATTAATGAATGAATGCAGGTCCAGCGTCTGAACTTGGGCATGATTTGGTCTGATTTGGGCAAATGCACTAGAGATGTGGTAGAGTGTTGAATATATTTGGTACATTATAAAACTCCAGTGAAGACAAATTAGCCCTCAGTCCATGTAATTAATTTTAAACGCACGTATAGTATGTATAATTAGGAAAATGCAGATAAGTGTTTAATTTTATTAGGCGTTGTCATAAATTTCCATTAAATGGCCAAAAAACAAACAGGGTTTGAAATGTTTCTGTACCATTACACCCCTACTATTTAATAATGGACAAGGGAAGCAGTGTGGGAAATCTAAGGAATATGACAATTATGATTTAAAACAATACGACAACAAAAACCACCCAGAAAAAATTACACTTATGGATAAAGATATAACTTGAGTTCTTGATTTAAGGAGCTACGACAATCAGATAACAAAAAAAAAACTGCACAAAAACCCATCCCATGCATCTTAAAACTCCAGAAACCAGATGAAAACTTGTGTCAGTTTAGTTGTAACCTGCCTACATTTTGTAAGAAAATGGTGATTCAGACTGTGGGTCATGATTCTACCCTAAAAGACCATCCTATGATCTTCAGACCGCCCAGTCGTGTTTCAGACATGCACGACTCAACACACCAGTCGTATTCTCAGACTGTACAACCAGAGATGGAGTAGCTGAAACAACCTTGCTTGTAAATACAGCAACAACAGCATTACTCTGAAAGACCAGTCACCATAGGCTGCCACATTGTCTTGACTTCAGCAGAGGCTATTTGGAGATTTGAAAACAGCTTCAGAGCTAGTGATGACTTACAAATGGAAGAGCCATTAATCGATACGCTCTCATGATGCAGTTTCCCCTGGAGACATAATGTATGCTTGGTGCTGAGGTACTCAAAACATGGAACATAGGTATCGACAGACTGTCTGGGTTCTATTGGACCATCTGCAGCCATGTTGTTGTTTCGGTACTGAAAGGCTGTCTGTTCTGTGCATTAGACTCACTAAAACTTTAAATATTACACTACTTACAGGGCATTTTCCATAAAGGGTTAATGAGTCATAACAAATAGCTTCATCAATGTTTAATATTTCATTTACTAATACTTTATTGATGTATTGATGGTGAGACAAATGTTCTGTCTTTGTGAGAAAGTGGTGTTCTATTCTATTCTATTCTATTCTATTCTATTCTATGACTGCTGTTTACCCTCTTTCTACTCCAAATTATTGTAGCTACTTCGTTCTTCAGGCATCCACTTTAACATTAAAATATATTGTTGGAATAACTATTTATGAATGGTTTATTAAGTATGTATTAAATGTTTATTATTATTACATGCAGACTGAATGCTTTACTGTCAATACCTAAAACATATATAACTGTGTCACTTCTACACCATCAATATATGACCTGTCATTCTCTGACAACCTATAAATTGCTTTTATTAACAATTTACAACCGATCTATAAATGATTTGTGATTTTTAAATCAAATTAAATCTTTAGTTGCAGTCTATAAACCCTTTATAGCATCTGTTTTTATTAGAAAACAGGCCTGTTAATTTAATGTGTTCTTACTAAAAAAAATAAAAAATAAAAAGCCTTTATGGTCTGAGATATAGGTTTGCCTCACCTCCCACATCACCTTGCAGTGAAGTTAAGTCTGTAAGATAAAACAGAATTATTATATCAAAAAGAAGCAATAAAGTGCCTCTTTTATATATACCTCTTAGCTCTAACCTCTCGGTGACCTTAACTACTCTGACTGTTGTGTCTTTGTTTATGGAGTGATGAAGAGCACGAGGAAGGGAGAGGCAGAGAGCGCTGTAGGCAGGGGTCAGAAAACTCCCTGCACGACTACAAAGAGCGATGACATGTTTGATTACATTTATGTTTGATTGAGTTTAGTGCTCCCTTATGCTAGCTTGGAGAAAATGAGATTTCCCCTCCCAAAATATTACCCTGCTTCCCTCTTCCAAGTCATCCATCACGGTCCTATATGGTTTACCACTTTGCCAATATTACACATCCCACGAGGCTCTCTACCTTACCTTCTCTCCCACACATTGCACCTGTCTGACCAAAATAAGGCACCAGTACCTAACCTAATAACAATTACATTCCTTGAAAACCAATGCAATCTTTAAAGCAAGCTCAAGCTGCGATACCAACACTCCATATGTTCTTGAATACTGCAGAACAAACACAGCTCTTTAATTATTTACATACCAACATAAATTTCAGTCGTAACGAGAGGCGGTACGCACTTACAGCTCAGCAGAAATGCATACTGCTGGGTTGCAGTAATACATTTAATTCTACACTGAAGCAGCAATGTGTCACAGCGTGAATATGGCCCCCTACTCCCACCAAATGGTAAGAAATACCTCATGCCACTCATTCTGGCTTATCTGTCACTAAAATGAGCTCCGAATAGCAAAAGCAAGCGTGAAAAAAGAAACCAGGATCTAACGGGGCAAATTCTGTATATATTTCTGCTTTGTTTGTTTGTGCTTGTTTGGCTTTTGAACTGTAAAAGAACAGGAGCAAAGCGAAAACAGACAACCATATATTGCTGTTGATTGCATCAGGCTGTATATGTGCTCTCAATCTGTCAACCTTAGCGTAGACATCCATCTCTCTGTCATCATACGACTACCAATCGGAGGCCACATGTATGACTTTATAGAGGTAAGGCTGTAAAAACTGCCCACCCAAGCTGATGAAATGTGAAAAAAATCGGTCTCTTCACATCTTTGTAGTCGCTGTTTAAGAAAACTCACGTGCCCGCATCACTGATTCTTCATTTTACTACAGTTTCAGCAACAAACTGAAGTGTGTACGTACTCACTGTCAACCCCTCAAGCAGCCTTGAATGAATCAGCACAGACATATATAGCACACATAGAAAGAATCTCAGCAGTTGTAAACATACTTCAAAAGCTCATCCTTGGTCTGCACTTCATCATGGGACAATTTGTTTCCAAAGTTTATTGGAAAAGACAAAAACATCAGTGACATTTCTTAAGGGAGAGCCTCATAGTATGGTGGGCTAATATCTGTTGACTAGTGTGTATTCTTGGACCTGCTAACAGCCATCACAGCACTATTTCTTCCAAGCCTGATGCGTCTCTCTTCACCCATAAAGCTGGATGCTGTGGGTTACCTTGACATGAAGGACGTACATAAAAAACACATTAGTCTGGGTTATGGGTTTCTGTTCTCTGTGTCTGTGGAAGTCATTTTGAGTTTCTACAGACAGAAAGAAAACCCTCAAAGACAACATCTGTCTGTATTTAATAATGGACGAGGGGAGCAGCGTGTGAAATCTAAGGAATATGACAACTATCATTTAAAACAATACGATAACAAAAACCACCCCAGCAGGAAAAAGTACACTTATGGATAAGGTTGTAATTTGAGTTCTTGTCTGAATTAGCTATATGGAGTGTTTCTACTTTATAACATTCAAATATGACCTGAAAGTTTCATTAGAGCGTTCAGAATAAAGAGTCTAGTATATTGGATTATCTATTCCGATCCACAGTCCGCTGGATTTATTTGACCACTAGAGGGAGTAGTGAGTTGCTCTGAGGAAAACTAACATCACAGGGCCTTTGAAAAAAACATCAGAAAGTGATGAAATGGGATGAGAACCATTAAGAGACAACTTTTACAGTCACAAAAAAAGGGACAAAGTGACGGTTGTTTTCACCACTGGACACAACTCTAAATGAAAAGAATGGAGTTTGATGCTGAAATCATGGAATTTATTCTAAATGGGTGAGTTTAATGAAATAACTCAAAAACAAAATAAATAAGTCTAACCCATAACGACCCAGTGCTACTTTTGTGGCAGTCCCCAAATTATTTTTTATCTATATTTAACCTTTCTTAATTGATTTATTACCACTTATTGTAGTATTATCTTCTTTATTTTGTGTTATTCCAGTGAAAATCACATATTTTCCAACAGTTAGTTTATCGGTGATGTACATATTCGTTGAAGCTAAGAGTAAAGTTGAGGATTATTATATCAGTTATCAGAGTTATAGCAGAGTTTTTCAGCAAAGATATAATTAACTGAATGGTAACCAAGTGTCTCCATCCACTGTCATTTATCAAACTCTATGGGTTTTACTGGTGAGTCAATGTTGTAGAAGATGACAGTGTTTCCACATTCACTACTGAGCCTCTGAACGTCCAAATGGGTCATATCTGATGACCATGAAAAGATGACAAACTAAAATGTTTGGGTCTTTATGGGCTAAATTATTATGTGATGATTTGTTAAGTTTGCCATTCGTTGGTTCAAGATTCAGATTAAACTGTGACAGTTTTGTCCTTGTTTGGATGATTCCAAACAGAACTTTAGTGCAGCTACTGACAACACAAACAGTACAGAAAACAAAGGTGATTTGTGTTTTTACTGTGGCTGTAACTTAATAATACACAAGGGAAGCTCTGTGAAATCTAATGATCTGCTTTCTGTCTAAAACCAGAGCTATAATGTAAACTATCAGCCGACACAACACGTGAATATTAGAAGACATGGTGACATTCTGACTGTCTAATCCTAAGAGTTTTAGTTTGAAGAAGAAAACATGATGATACCATAACACAGATGTGTGTAAAACAGTGAGCTTTGTACTTTAATCTGTGAGTGACATAGTCTCTGGATATAAAATGCTAATTCAATGGTGGTTTTACTCCTAAATTTAGTCCATAACTTCCCCCTGATGTTGAGAGTTTAGAATATCAATACATGTAACCTGCTTAATAAATTTAAATCCAAATATGATATAATGTGGATATAATTACTGATATGTGTGGCAAGGTAGCAGGTCAATAACAGCTCTATGTGGTGCTACATTGTGAGTCTGGATCGCTGGGAAGGGCGCAGGGAATCCCCAATGAAGCATCAAACCTCTGTGGTGAATACAAGTTAGTATCATGAAGATGGAGGTGGCAGGTATTCCCACTGTAGTTCTGTTAAGCAAATCCTGGTGAATTGTTTGGCACTTGCATTTTGTCATATTTGATTCTTAATAATGATATTATTGTGGAACATTTTCTGTAAATTGTCTGTCTTTAAATGTAATGTCTTTTCTGTTGTGGTTGTATCTATCTGACAGTTTCCCCAAAAAGAAAGAGAATGCCTGAAAGGACAATAAACAGACTAATTATCCTGACAGGCACTTCATTTGGTATGAGTGCTGATGCTTCTTCTGTCCTGGACCTGTCCTCTCCCAGTGTTGGCTGGTGAGTTTCTTGTAGTGTTTAGGGATGGGTACTTTTCACATTTAAACCGACACAGTACTGATACTCTGTTCCCGGAAACCAGTACCGGTATACATAATAATAATAATAATGGATTAGATTTATATTGTGCTTTTCTATGAACGCATACTCAAAGTGCGTACAGTAGATCCATTATTCATTCGTTCACACATTCACACTTTGGTGGTGGTAAACTACATATGTAGCCACAGCTGCCCTGGGGCAGACTGACAGCGGTACTTCTTTTCGGTACTTTTTGTGTGTATGCGTGGTGATTAAAGTCATTTTGTCTAATGAAAATTAATAAAAACTTCTAAATTCTGAATATTTATTTCTCAACATCACAAGTGAAATAACATAACAGAAAACGAGAAAAGTATGTGCAAGGGAGGGCAAATAACTTAAAAATAAATATAACATTTTTCAAACTAAAGTATTACAAACTAAAACAAACCACTCCCTCTAGCATGAACTGTACTGCTCATGTTCAGCAGTTCTTTTTCAGGAACGCCAACATATCTACTCTTTCTGGCAAGAGCCGACACTGATTTTCTTTCTTTCTTTTTCTTTTTTTGATGCTACTTCTTCTCCCCCGATGCTGGCTGTAGGTGAGGAGCCGCCGGCTGCTACAGGTGCAGTGACGGCGCCTGGTGTGGGAGTCATAGCATGTGCTCCAAATTCAGCACCCATCTCTGTAGTGTTTATTGCAGCTCCACTACCTCCCTAAAGCTGCACAGTTTGAGTCCTTTGATCATGTCTGCAGAAGCTTCTTGGCTCTCTGCAAGAGATGCTCACAGATTGCCATCATATACAAATTCCCTCTGGACTACTTGGGCAGGGGATTTGATTAGCTTATCGTCTGTGCGGAGACTGCTATGCACATTGGTGTGATTATGCCACAGAATAGCAACAGCCCTGGGTGAGTCAAGACGTCAGCATAAGTTGACCTCAAGGATCACATGCTACTGCCATCTGATGTCCTCATTTATGCCAGGTCATTTAATTAACCTGCCACGACATGTTCTAGAAAATATGTCTGACCACACGTATTATTTTACAGCTATAAGCTTTATCATTTCAACTTGTCCTATTAATCATATCCTGTTCCTGTTCTGTTGTTTTACAGTTCTAGGGAGGCAAAACAGCACACACAAGACAGACTCAGTAAACAAATGACTCCAAATTATGCAATCTATCAATTCAAGAGGGACCTGCAAATACCAAGCTGTCAGATCCAAATGAAAGCCATTAGTTTTCAGCGATCAGAGCCTGTGAAAACCTCCGACAAAGACGACCTGCTGGAGTGCAGTCAGCAGCGATTCTATTAATAACAGTTATGATGGCACCTGCCACAAAGAGGCAGTGATCAAGGTCATGGAGCTTACAGGTGTTCTGTGTAATCTGTTACCAAGTCTGTCTCTCATTTCCAGATATTAATTCTCTTATTGGCAACAGGACACTTGGAAATATACTCAGAGCTGTCATTTTGCATTTTGAGTTAACTATTCCGGTGCAGGCTGCGAATGGAGTTACCCTAAAGCTAGTAAAAGATGGGGAGGTGGGCCAGAATATGGAACATGTGGATCAGACTGTCAAACAATGAGCTTCAAAGCATCAACTCTTTACACTATATATCACAAATCCAAGGACAGCATCAAACTTATTCAAAATGCTGCTTAAATAATCCTGTCATTTCTGAGGCTGGTGCTGCAAGCCTTTTGAAAAATAGGGGAAAAAACCTGTGCCATTAAGAACTTGGAGTTGGAGAGTCAAGTATTTCTTCCAATTACAACAGCATACATGTGTAATGTATCTACGTATCTATATCTGACTTCATTTACCAGTGCCTATGACATAACATATACACTCTAAACCCCCTTTACACAAATGAAACTTTGTTCTGGGCTTATTTATCCACTCATAGTGATCAGTTTGACACTGGACAGATGTGTTGACTATATTATTTTGTGCAATATACACAATATGTCTTATCGTATATTGCACTGGTGCCAAATATCAGTGTTTTTTTTTTTTTTCAATGATTCACAACAATAACTCAGTCACTGTTACCTGAAATTTGGCAGATGTACATGGATGTGGAGGTTGGATTCAGTAAAAGTAGCATTTCCATTGAAGGCAATCGTGGCCCTTATCTGATCTTTTCAATCATATATGATCCACATGAGGCCGACCTCCATCTAAAACCTCATCTTTAATCCATGGCTTTTCACCCAGACTGAAAGTTCTAAACATTTTTTCTCCGTTTGTTGTGATCTTATGTATGGTCTTTTGTGCGCATGTATGAGTGCAAGCAGAATATTGTATTTTAACTTGTTTATTCCTATTTA
Source organism: Apogon hyalosoma (assembly GCA_037367295.1). Classification (NCBI taxonomy): domain Eukaryota; kingdom Metazoa; phylum Chordata; class Actinopteri; order Kurtiformes; family Apogonidae; genus Apogon; species Apogon hyalosoma. The sequence continues at coordinate 12,169,835 of JAPQRP010000028.1, forward strand.
TTTCTATGTGCAGTATTACTTCTGTGTACAGCACTTTGGCACACACAGTTGCTTTGTGCATAATAAATAAAGTTGGATTGGACTGGACTGCATGTGGGTCAGTTCAAAACCAGAATCAATTCACACTGGAATCTAACATTGGCTATACTTGAATGTGAACAGCTGTACGATAAAATCAGACTTGAGCAATAAATTAGAATTTAGCACAAAGACTGGCAATGGAAATGTAGACTCGATTTCTTTCTTTTTTATTGAATCATCATCTGAATTGTCAAATTCTGTGGAACTGGTGAAACTGGTAGAAACAATCCACAATTCCTACTTTTAGCTTTATAGATGTATTTTTCTCTGTTTCAGTCACACAGACGTCACCACTTATCGTAATACCGTTGTTACTGCGAGTAAAGTATCACGAGTTGCCCCAATACATTTCTATACAAATGAATTTTATTATAAATGATTGAAAAAGTGGGACGCATTTTTAGGCTAAATCTAAGATTAAATATACAGTAGGCAGTGTCCTACATTGCCTCTAAGTTTTACAATTTTCACTGGGGAACAGTGTGGCCTGCAAGCTTTAGAAGAATATTTTCCTGCTTGTCCAGGTACATCAGTGATCCTGAATTAAAATGTGCATATAAATGGTAGACAGATGAATTTGGTGCTGTCATTTCCTGCCAATATGCATATATATAGTCCTTTTCTGATTTCAGTATTCTGTTTTCATTCTGCTTTACCGGTGAGTGCGTGCTCAATCATGCAGTCAGTATCTTAAACACTGGACAGTCAAACACTTTAGAAAATCACCTCAGTGAGGATTCAATTATTTGACTCTGTTTGAACTCATCTAATTAAAAGAATGAAAATGAACATTTTTGCGGATAAAACAGATTTTATTTGATTGAGTGTTAATTAAAAACTCTGTATGTCAAATCCACATCTGAATCCCTCAGAGCATCTCAGCTAAGACAGACTACAAAAATAACAATCTACCATCACCCAGAAATCATCTTAACTGTACATCTCAAATGTCTCCAGGGCTTTGCTGTTCAGTATCCAGTTCAACAGTTTGAGCTTCTCATTTATCTGAGCTCCTATTTTCCTTCCACATTGTTTGATTTAATTATGTTATCTATATTTGTCTTGTGTTTTTGTGTGTGTGAGAGTGTATGCACACTGCAAAAGATAGACTCTTTGTTAAAGTAGGGCACCTCTCTCATTAGACACTCTCTGGGAAAAAAAAATGGCAAGAGGTTTTTGCACTTCATTATCATCGTTACCAACAAGAACATACTCTTTTTTTTTTTTTTTTCCGTAAATGATTAAGCAGGTCCTTTCAGCGTATTTAACTGCATCACTTTCAGCTGGTTGTTTTGGAGCCATTAGTGGAGGAGGAGGAGGAAAAAATGCAGCCAACGTTTATACAAAAACGCAATGCACTTACCGACATCATGTTATCACTCTGTGCACAGTCACTTGTGGGTTTCTTCCAGTTTTGTGTTTTTGTCAAACTGCAGTCTCATACATTTAATTTAAAAAAACAAATGCAAGTGACATGTGTTGTGATTATGATACACAAGATTCTGGTTTTATATGAGGTTACATATTTAAAGGTAGGGTAGGAGATGTTTTCCTGGAGCATTTTTTACTATATTGCTTAAAATCCTCTTCACACCCCAATTGCAACCAATTAATGAAATGCTCTAACACAAAAATAAAAACATTTAGTTACCTGTGGAACGGCCAGGACTGAAAAAAACACCATCCAATCATTTTAACCAGCCCATCAAAATATTTGAGTGGTGATATGTCTATCAAACTCAACTGCCATTTGTCCCTCCCCCCTCTGCGTGTACCCCTCCTTGTGCATGAATCACGTGTTCTCAGAGGCTTGGAGAACTTGTACAAGAAACAAAACCAGAGCCAGAGCTTGGCTAGCTATATTAGGCAATATTAGGATGTAAAATTTGCGGGCAAGCTGTCATCAACATAAATCACTAGGGAATGTAACGTTAGCCAGATAGGTATGAATTGGAGCTGTTCTGCTGACAAACATAAAAGTGGAATGCATAGATTACAGTGTTCAAAGCAAATTTTAGTGGGCTGCTAGCCTGACATCAGTCGTACTGCAATCAGCTGTTCTTACTAGCCTGAGATTACTTAGAACACATATCAAAATAACAAGTGAAAAATCCAACTTCTCATCCAATAAACTGATGAACAAGCATGCCTGCAGACCTGAATTCAGAGGTACGCATCAGAGAGGGGGTTGGGAATTGGTCTTGCGCAGCGCTCGTGAACCTTTGGTAACAAGAAATGTGCGTTCCGGTACCCTAGAGGCATGGCTTTAGGGGGTAGTCTGAAGAAAGGGGCTTGGACTTTTGACTTGTGTATTTTCAAAATGTAGCTTCCTTGAACCGTTTTTCCAAGATCTCCAACCCTACCTTTAACGAGAAAACTTTAATATGCAGAGTGAGAGCAGAAAGGACAAAATGAGTCACTGTTAAACCAAAGAAAACACACAGAGGACTGTAATGGGATGGTTATATTTAGTGATTTAGATGTAAGAAATGTGGCTGTTGTACATTCCTGAGTAGCCTCTATATATATATATATTTTTTTTTTTTTATTTTCATGTGGTGCATTGTTGAGCCAAAAGCGCAGGGGATGTTCCTGCATCCCCAGCTTTACACTTACTCTACGTGGGACTGATGCTTCACTCGGCTCTCAGGGCTACAGGAACTGGCTGCTGGATCAAAGCAACACAGTGTCAAACCGGGCTCCACGTACCCCAAGCATAACCGAGCTAATGTACTTCCCAGACACAATCATGTGAGTTTGAAAGCCTTTAAATGATGGGAGTAGCAGGGCCACTGCTCAGCTGCCTGAAAGGTTTAGATCTCCCCTTCACTGGAGATTTAAATTCCACCAACGGCAGCATGCTGACTCAAAGAATTGCCTGAGTAGGAGCTGCTGTTATCTGAACTTGGGTAATACCCCTGCGACTGTGACTTAAAATGTATCTCCTAATTTTTTTTTCATCACACTCCATATCATAAGGCCTCTTACAGCAACTTTTTGATAGAATATCCCTGGGGCAGACAAAATGAAGAGCATGCATTCATTTCCCTTTTGATATGCTATCACTGCAGCTATCTGACTGGCAGATTCCGTTGTAAAGGATTTAAGCACCGCGGGAAGAGAAAATGATCTACGCAAAAGGCAATATTATCCACTGTCTATGTACCTCTTTTCTTTATTGGCATCTCTCCCTGTGTACACAATCGGGCCACATTAGCATAACTATGTCAAATGAGACAGGTTTGCTCTTTGAAAGTTAAAAAGGCCAAAACAACCTACTTGTGCATCATCTTTTTTTTCCTCATGAGTTTACAAAAATAGTACAGGCAGAAATGAGCAGTTATCCACCTCATTATCTAGATAGGTCACAGTAGAATGGCAAGACCTTTGCTCTCGAGATGGCATTAAGTATTCAGGTAAAAGCTGAGTAAATTCGTAAGCATCCTGGCACACAAGCACAGGACTGTTTGGAACTTAGAAATTCACAACTCATCAAATTTCAAAGTATCATATGAGTAACAGCCTTGGCCTGATCGGCTGGAGAGGCGGCTTGTGACCGAGGGGTCGCCAGTTCGATTATCTTGACTGGCGGAGAGTTGTTGGCCGATGTGCCCTTGAGCAAGGCGCTTAACCCCCCCCCATTTGTTCCCCTGGCACCTGACATAGCGAGCCCACAGCTCCTAGCATGCAGTTTGTGTAATGCATGATGTAGTGATGGGTTAAAAGCAGAAGACAATAATCGGTGTGTGGTGCATATTTACACGTGTGACAAACTACTACTGACAAAAAAAATAAATATTCTATTCTAATGAGTTGATTTGATTGATTATTTCAAATATCAACATTTAAAACCTATACAACAAGAAAAATCCATATAAAAAAGATAACATGTTCAAAAAGGAGCGGGATGAAGTTCAACTTATATACTCCCACCCCTTTACCTTATCTTTTTACTGACCTTAAGTTCTCATGTGAGCGCCCATAGGTAAGCTTAACAAATCTTATACATGTCCAAATAAATTCTACACAAAACACAAAATGCTATACGTATTAAAAATAAACTCTGTCCATTTCATAACAGTATTACACATTAAAATAAACTTGTCCATTTCATAACAGTATTACATATCAAAAATAAACTCTGTCCATTTCATAACAGTATCACACATCAAAAATAAACTCTGTCCATTTCATAACAGTATTACACATCAAAAATAAACTGCCCATTTCATAATATTGTTACATATCAAAATGAACTCCATTTCATGACAGTATTATACGTCAAAAGTATGGTTACTATCATCCTGCATCCAAACATCACTGTAGCACTTCATGGTTTCAGTCCAAGCACGATAATGTGCTGCATCATTAAAGATGCTGTTCAACAAGTTTTAATGCAGTCCTACTCATATGAGCAAATGTCAGACAAAGATTTAATTAGAATAAGAGTAAAGTGTGGAAAACTTCACAGACTCTGAACTGTTGCCTCCCATCAGCAGACACTTCTTCAGGATTCACTTCCTAAACTAGCACATGAGGCACAGAACAATAAAACTTGTGTGTTATTACGCTGGGAGATGAGCCTGGATAGATAGTATTTTGCCTCTTTTCTGCGAGTTTTAAGATGAAGCAATTTCATATTTGCTGATGGAAGCTTTCTCAAAAAAAAAAAAAAAAAAAAAAAAATCTGAACTTAAGCATGTATTTTGTGCTCTGCATTTTATAGCAGTCTTGAGGGAGACTGAGAGATGAAGAGCTAGGTAACTGCAAGGACAACAGGTACTCTAGTCCATCGCTACAGCTGACTCAGCCACCTCAAACACCCAGGAGCCCCAACGTTTCTCATGATGAACAACATTTCATGCATTTTGAGTATTTTTATTGAAAATGCTGTCTATAGGCGTAATGGATAAAAGCATGTCATCTGTGAGCGTGTCCTATGCGCAACACCTTTTCGATAAAGCGAAAGCAGGATGTGTAAAAATCTTGCCAAAATATCCGCTGGAGTCAGCACTGATCGAGATCCCTGTGGACCGTATCTGTGTCCTTATCTGGTGAGTCTGTATCAGGTGGTTTCCGAGGCAACAGCGAGTCCTGTGTGGTATAGGTTATTGAGTAGGTGTACCTAAAAGTAGATCTGGGATATGTGTGTACAGTAGATTCAGTGTATGAGCGAAAACATCGACGCCGTTTATAAATATTCTGATCATGTTCCGGTAGATGTCTGGGAAATGTCACTTGAAACAGTGTCAACATGTGTTTTGCCTACAAATTAATGACAACAAGATGGAGTTGAAATTTACTTTAAAAATAAAAAAACTCTTCTCTGGTTTTTGCATTGCGCTGTAGATTTCCCTGCAGCTGTCATTACTGATGTACTTGACAAAAGACATTTCAGATAAATGGCTAATGACACTACCCTTGTAAATCACAGAACAAGTCAGTCATGACTACACCCATTCACCTTGGATGTTTTATGTGGCTCTGAAATGGATCAAATTAATTTAATTTGCATTCAGCCGCCATGGTAAAGGTTACAATATTTAACCTAGGCTAATTTGTTTTCCTAGTGTATTTGTTTTTTGAGTACACTCGTGATTATAAGGGTGTTGTCTGTCCTCATCATATCAGTAAACTGTGGTTTGGTGTTTGATTAATTGATTTCGATGGAGAGATTTACTTCCTCCCAGCTGGTAAATAGTGCACTAGGGAGAGGAGAAAAACAAACGATAGCTCTGCTGATATTTCTGCTGAAGGGTAGAAAATATAAATCACTTCCGAGGAATGCATGACTGCACATTTATTCCAAATCATAATTCAACACTGCTTACATTTGTTCAACATTGCTATGCACTCGTCAATAATGTTAAGGGAACCATAAATTTATGGAAATGAGCTGATTATCCGTGCAGGAACAAGTCATTATTGTGTTTTGATAATTAAAGTAAATTTCACTGATATATATTTTATTATTTATCTACACATACGTATGCCATAACAGATTTGGTGCCTTTGGTATGTTGCAGGTGCCAGAAGAAATATGATCATCTTTGGCATAATAATGCCCACACTCCCTATCTGTCTGGCCAATTATTCAAGTTGCAGTAAAACTATCTTGTCACAAAGTACTGAGTGTTCACCAACATCAGCTCAGCAGTGGGAAACTGCAACTCAAACACCAGGGAAACAAATGCAGTTCCTTGTCTCTCATTAAGCTGTACAGGTGTGGGATGTGTCCTCATCAATGTCATTGTTCTCATATTTTCCTGGGCCTTTGTCCAACAGACAGAAACATAAAAGGAATTGTGTAGTTTATCTTTCTGAGTTCAGCACAGATAAAAACTTGAGACGTGAATCACAGACGCAGGCAAAAAATCACTTTGATACATAGTCATTGAGAATATGTGTTTTTGCCAAGAACATATTAATATTAATCCTGACGTGAACTGTAAGCTTTTTACATAATCTTCGTACATAATAGTCTCATGAAGGTTTGTTCTTTAATATTCAGCATTTTGTTTTTCATCTGTAGTTCTGTCTTTTGGTTTCTTAGGCTGAATCTTAAAGCTTCTCGTCGCCCCAGGTAAGTAAACAGTGATGAAATCAAATCTAATTCAGTGAAATAAGTTTTACAACATTCCCCTAAGTGTTACACCTTCTCAAGTACTCGGAGCCTGTTTTGTCTAGGAGGCGTACTAGAGGTTTTCTGATGTGGAAACCTCAGGGAGTGCTGTTGAAGGTGTTTCTGTGGCCAGAGAACCGAGCTTAAATGGACCTTAAAGGCTCAGATTTACTCAGAGCTCCCTCAAATCCACAAACGTCTTGGTAATACCATAACTTGTGGCTTGTAATTACAGCAGAAATTGAGGCTATCTCTTTAAATTGCTGTTGCTTTGGTCGAAGCAGAAGACAAAGCCAGAGGGCTCCTAAATTCATCTAGATGTATTGGTCATGTGTGCACAGTAGTGTTGTACTGGACTATTCCACTTGACTTACATGATGTTGCCACTTGAGTGTAAACTAATTTTCCATACTGCTGCACCAGAGAAGAGAGAGAAAAAAACATAAAAAAGGACTCGGGTAGGTCAGACCAACAGCACTTTTTTTTTTTTTTTCATCAAAGAATCAAATGCAGCTTCACTCTGTCTCTCAACCTAATGAGCCCTGGTGAAGCAAACATTAGCTCCACTGCTGGAATCAAAGCAACACAGAGGTGTGTGTGTGTGTGTGTGTGTGTGTGGTGCCATGGCAGAATATGCCCAAGTCAAGCACATATTACCTAGATTACTGTTAACACCATAGTCTCACTTAACTAGACCTTTGTTCACACATTGCTTGTTTGTGTTCTTTTAAACTAATCGTGTTCGTCTTAGCTGAAGCTCTACACCAAATATGCAGTGAAGATGCCTTTGTAAATTAGTGCTGGGTGGTGGAACATTTGCACATGGGAAGGCAAACTGTGGCATTAAACTGGCCAAATCCCTGCAAAAGAAAACACCAAACACTTAAAGACTTATTGGTGCATCGTGGAACAAACAGGATTTAGAAAATGTCAAGTGTTTTTTTTTTTTTTTGTTTTTTTTTAAATGATAAACCCATTGGTGGAAACTGCAAGATCATAGCAATTGAGAGACTGAAAAACTATGATTTCATCTATGTCTGTGATCTGAATATGAAATGAGTATCATGATTTAATGTTGTTGATCTTTTTTTTTTTAACAGAACTGATGATTAAGGGTTCCTTAGCATTAAAAAGATTCTGTGGTTATTTTTGCTTGCAAATTTTAACTCATCATATGGCTACACACAGTTGGATAGTGTGATTATTCTTTACCCATATATTCTGCCTTTGAAGAAAGTTTCATGTGAATTGGTACAGTAGTTTTTTTAGATAATTCATCTGACAGAAGGACAGTGAAAACATCAGTTTATTTGGTAGTTGTAATAATTCTTGTATAGAACACAGCCAATATGAAACGTTATTGTGCAGAAGTCATTATTTCTGTTAGGATTTAGCTGTCTTTGGATGCACTATTCTGTCAGTTGGGATGGTGTTTCATCAGCTCTGAAGGAACTAATAATAAATATATAAAAATGTTTGATGATATTTGTTTTAATCCAACTCTAAATCTGCATTACATTATAAGGATTATGGCATTCATGTACTATACACCATGTACATGTGTGTTTCCAACCAAATCTGATGCAAACTAAAATAAGAGAAAGAAAAGAAATTGCAAATCGGGCAGAATTATTCTCCATAAATTGGTCTGGACTCGATAAACTAAGCTGTGAGGTGTGTTCAGAAAAAATAATTTGGTCTCTTGATCAGTCCACATTTTACCTGTTGCTATTACCAGACATTTACGTGCTTTCTGGGAATGTACTGGAAACAGCTAATTAGTCATGTGAATTAAACATTTGCCTCTCGTCTCCCATTACATAACCCATAAATCAGAATATGTTGGCCTCTCCTACAATGGGGACTAGCTGTTAAAGCAGCTGTGAATGCCATCTGATTATACTGTGCACTAATACTATTTTGCACTTTTTGATGACAGAAGGGATGTGTACTTGTGCTTATCAGTTAGATGTTAGCCTCTACGGTTTAAATTATATATTGACAGCTGTTGGCATGTATGCAGAATAGTGTCGTAGTACTCGAGTCCAGTCTCGAGATGATTTTCTGCTTTCTCTGTCTCGTCTCGGATTTGACCCTTTAAGGACTTGGTCTTGACTTGGTCTCGGACCACTGTGGGAGGAGAAAGACTAGTAATTTCAGAGCAAGTCCTTCAATTATCCATCATTACAGATCAATTTAAATAATAAAAAAAACATATAGGATGATGGTAAAAAGTCCATATGAAGAGGTTAAGTAGACAAGAGTGTGCCAGACTGCTCCTATAAACAATTCCCAGTCTAGCTTAGTCTGTAGGCCGAACTGTAGATTATTAACTTGGGTGGTATTAACCCATAAAGACCCAAACATCTATTGTCAACCAAAAGCATCTACTGATCTAAACTGTTGATCCACTAATACTATTAATCCATGTAAATAATTGTTGCAAAGTAGAGTTTTTCATCTTTTCACGATCATCAGATATGACCCGTTTGGACGTTCAGAGGCTCTGTAGTTACCGGGGAAACACCATCATCTTCTACAACATTGATTCACCAGCAAAGCTCATGGAGTTGGATCAATGACAGTGGATGGACAAACTTGTTTTATGTTCAATTAATGATATATTTGACTGAAAAAGTCACTTTTTCTTCATTTTTTATAAAAATCTGAGCTTTAATGAACATCTACATGATCAGTCAATTAAAACATAGGAAAATAGATGATTTTCATTGGAAAAAATGCAAAATTCAGAGGACAATATTATAATAAATGGTGATAAATCACTTAGGAAAGGTTAAATAGAGGGGAAAAAAATTATTTGGGAACTGCCACAAAAGTCACACTGGCTCCTTATGGGTTAAATCATGGTTATGAAAACTGACTTGTTTTTATGGTCTTGGTCTCGACCCTTCAAAGACTCGGTCTTGACTTGGTCTAGACATAGGCGATCTCATCCCCATCACTAGCGCAGACTAACTGACCCTACTGTTGCATTTGTGAATTGCAGATCTTTTCCATTTGATGTGAGGTTACTTGTATTCTGTGACCACCATCTAATCAGTCTTCCTTAAAATCATAAAGAATAAATAACACTGAATCCTGATTAGCATTTGAATAGGAAGCAAACACATACCAAAATGTCTCCCTCCTGGAATTAAAAACATATATTCTGTTTGGTAAGCATGAAAGAGATTTGAATTTATTATACTTCCTCTGTGGATAAGCCCATCTGATTCATCAAACAGGGTATGCCTTCTTTTTGATTGTACAGACTCTATCAACACTGAGTAAGCCACACTCTGCCTGCAGTCTAATCCCTATTCGCCTACTGCAGTCATTCCACGGAATCTTTCTGCAATCTCCTCAGAAATTAAGAAAATAAAAATATCTGATTCTCTGAATATAACTCCGACTTTGCCCCAGCGCATTAGTGGAGGCAGAATTTCTTCAAGTATGTTCTGTGTGATGAATCGAGACGCATACGATATTTAAAACAGGATCTATTATTCATGAGATGACAGTAATTTAGTTCCTGCTCCAAAACAGACTGTGAGTTTATTAAACCTATGATTAGAATAAGGCAAAAGACTATACCAGGACATTTCATCCTATTAATAATCTAATACTGTGTCTAAATGATGATATTCTTCTTATTTGAGTCTAAAGCTTTGCCTCCCATCCATGATGACACACTCATCCTTCTGCTGTTTCTAAGATTAGAAGCCGCATACAAGGTGACGGTGTTGTCAATAATAATTTGGAGCAAATAGCTCATTGTGCCTCAATGTTTGGCTTAATAATATCAGTGTAGTTTCATTTTTCAGTGCCCAAAGCCTGGGGCTCTGTAAAGGGGGGTAAACATGACAAATTCATGGGGCCCAGCATTTCCAGGGGGCCCAGTGGATAAAGGCTAGAAGTTGAGAAAATTTTGTGTAAGCTCCGGAGTGAAAGAGAGATGTAAAAGCTGGGTGATGGACATCCAAAGTTAAGTTTCAGTTTCGGTTTCATGCCCTCCCCCCTTGCTCCGACGATACATTCATAGATAATTTATTTTCTGAAGGGTCCACAACGTTTACCTTCCATGGGGTCCACATTTGGTAGCGGCACTCCAACTCAAAGCAATCAGGTTTACAACAAAAAGTGCATTCCTGAAGTGGCAGAGTGGATTATCCTACTTTTCTAACTGAAAAGTATTCATTTCTCCATGGTGTGGTAACCATGTTAAGATGATAAAAAATGTTTACAGCAATGAAATGTATTTAGACATCAACCCTTTAACAACGGCAATTTCTCCTGCACTGCATTTTCTATTTTACAGCATTCAGCTGAATGTAACACCTGAAATGTTTGCACTTGCCACAAAATTCTGAGCTTTCCAACACTATATAACACTTTACGGCAGCAGTGTGGAACTTTATTACAAGTAGAAAGGAACTGTTTCAGAGACTTCCACACAGGCTAAAAACGCCTGGAAATAAAAAAAAATATGAAGCTATAGTATGGATACTGAATGTTCAAGACCAAAAAGCATGATTGAGCAGATGTAAAATAGTTGAAAGTTTATTTCTGAAATCTCAAAAAGTTTTGTTCTGGACATTTACAGTTGGTTTTGATAATAATATGCTAAAAACTTCAAGTCAGTTTTTTTCTTTTTTACTAAAACACACTATTTTAAGCATTTATTATTTATAATAATGATAATTAATGGCCAGATTTTGAAGGTTAAGTTCTTCCTGAAAACAAAGGTGCAAAAGAATTGTCAAAAAATATTTTTCTGACACTTATATTACAAAGAAAACACAAAGACACCTAGGCGGCCTGTTATAATGGCAGTCTTAAAAGCTTTAATATCTAGTGAGCAGTTGAAAGAAAAAGTTTTGCTTGATTCATAGTGTACAGATCATTGGTTATGTATCAGTACAGTCTAATACACTGATATCTGTTAAACACATGTAACAGTGACTGTGATACTATTGCACAAAGCTGTTGAGTGAACTATAATTTTTGAGGCTGTAGTTAGTGAGTGTATGATCATCAGATCAACGGTGTGTTTTCAGATTATGAAGTGCCCTTCATTGACTTTTTTTTTCACTGTGATTAGTGACTGTAGGAGCTCATGCTGATCAGCTGATGGAGTAGATGATTGCAGTGTTCTGCTTGAACAAATGTGACGCTCTATTTCACTGAGAAAAAGTTGAACTTTGCCAAAAAAAAAAAAGGCTGCTGCTCTGTAAGACATTTTAAATAAATCCAACTAAGTGAGAGTGTGAGAATTTGTTGTGAGCACAGAAAAAACCCTAAAACTAAATAAAACTGTGTTCCATCTCCTGGTTTCACAGGGAGAAACAGCCTCAGCCATCATCCAAGTAGTTTATAAACTAAGCCAATGTGAGGAAACGGCTATGCTGTAATTCTTCTTGGATGCTTACAAATCTGTTCCCACTCAAGGCATGAGCTCTGCAAGCACACTGGATACAAATGATCAAAACTGCAACACTGTCTGTACAAGGAGAGAAGTTCTACGGAACTAAATGTCATGCTGCTAGGTGTCCCTCAGTCAAAACAATAATAGAAGAGGGAGTATGATGATCTGGCATTAACCATGTCTACCACTGAGGTAGTGTATGATGTAACAACAGTAATGAAATTAAACCATGAACAGTCGACTAAATGGAATCGATCATCTTTTTCATCAGGATATACAATATAAACCTAATTGTTTTTATATACTTTAATGTAGAGATTTGCAAACTTATACATCATGAGACCAAAAACGCAAATATGTTATCACCCAAGGATGCAAACTTTACAAAAAAATTTATTGTAAATCAACTTTACTTATTCTTCCATCGTCAAAACATTGTTGGAAAATCCACTGTGCTGCCTGATCCACATTGAATATCAGAATGTGTCTCATCAATCATACTTAGCAAAATAACATCAACAATAACTGGCAAGTAATGTCTAGCTAGCAGCACACTCATCACCAAGTAAAACACCACAAAACCAACAATTCAAAGACATGACTGACTCACTGTTGTGCTGTCAACAGTCTCTCAAAGACATTTATTTGCACAGGAAAGACTGAGTCACCCCAATACTGAGAATGTGCAGAAAAAGAAGACTATTTTTGTTTAGATGAGGAAAATGACTTCATATATCATAGCGTTATCATCTAATAAATATTATTTATTGAAAGGTAAAATAAGATAAGATAAGATAATCCTTTATTTTCCCACAATAAGAAAATGTGCAGTGTTACAGTATCATAGGCATTGTTACATTAAAAGTAAGTATTTAGTGAGACATATAAAAAGTATAAAAAAACCAAAAAAGAAACAAAATATATAAAGAGGCCTTCGGTAGAAACAGTAATACTAAAATACAGAAAATATATGTAGCTGATATACGTATGGAGGATTATGGCAGGCCTTGTTCCTTTCTTAGGGCCATATGTTCTATTATCATTTCACATTAAAGAAAGTTACACTAAGAACGTGGTACCTGAAGAGACCAAACAGCCCTGCAATTGAATAAATGCCCTTCCTCACAATGGTAAATGCAGTACATAATTATATTTAAAAAAAGAAAAAACCCTTTCAACCATATCTTCTGACTCTCTGTCTGCGTGTGTTTGTGTATTTATCTGCAGACATAATGCCCTCTGCATGCAGTTTCTGTTTTCCTGTGTTCAGGATGTTTGGGCGTCGACCTTTGGGCAGTAAATCCGTACCCCCAGCCAATAAACAGCATCAACAGTATAATACCATAAAACAAGGTGACTCCAGGAGCACTTCTGCCTGAGAGACAAAACTCTGGGCAAATCACAATCCCAGATACCTTTCTCCTTTTGTCCACCAGACCTTTAAGAGGATATCTGCTCCTTTATGTTCCTCCTCTAAAAACATTCTCATCAAATTTTACAGTGGTGTGGGCATGTTTTTGTGCGTTTTAAAACGTAACCACTGTGAGAAAATCAGAAAAAAATACATTATTTTTCTATTTTACAATTTTTATTGCTATCACTCCCACTCTCTCTGTTCGTTCAATTACTTGCTTGACTACCACTGCTCTTCCTCCCTTGTTGAACTGAAGGAAGGCTAAATTTGACCAGTTCTATAACAAACACAAGTGACGAATTTTGCAAATGTTGATTTTTTTTTTGTTGAGGTTTTGCCGTGGCGGTGGTGGCATCTTCCATCTTTATCGGTTGGTTCTGCTGCCTGTCACTACCGGATCAACATGCGACAGTAACTCTCCTTGGACAAACTGCCCGAAAGGTGTTCAGAGTCATTCTGTGCTGCAGATGACTATGTCATTGAGTGTATCATGACTCAATAATTAACACTATTTTCATTATTAAATGTTATTATTAAATTATGAAATGCTGTTGCATTGTAGTTATTTTCTTTCCAGAACCCGACCAACCTGCATGCACCCCCGCATGCACCCCCCATACCCCCGATGACACACCGCCACACCAAGAGATCAATTCCACAGGAAACACTGCAGAGAGTTTGCTGTTTAATCATAAACAAAATGAAATATTCAAGAGTGATTAAAGATGAGATGTTAGGTCCAGCTGAGTATAGAATGCTGTGCTGTATGCATCTCTTTATGTCCTACTATTCAGCAGGGATAAAGTAAACATTCTGAAAATCTTATTAGAGACTTAGTACCCTGTCCTCAGCAAATCAGATGTGTGCAGCTCTGGAGCCTAACATTGATGACTTAAGCTGAATTGCTGCTAAATACAAGTCAGGTCAAATATCTTCTGATGTGTGGGCACAGGTCAAATGAGAGTGTTAGGACTTCATTTCCCAGCAGTCTTTTGTGATGTGACATCTTTGTGTGCAACAAAATTCCTTTGGAAGCAAAGGCCCTAATGTTTAATGGGTTCAAGGGAAAGCAGTGCATACTGTGCTCCAGTGTTTAAGACCCGGTGTATGTGTGGCTGGCGATTCAACAAGCAGGATAATGAGCAGTTTCCAAGGCCTCAAGCAGGAATTCATGACTGAGTGAGGGCTTGATATAATGAAAGGCCATTGGCTTAAAGTAATCCGAGTTTGGACTCTTGGCTTCTTAGCGGGTGTTGCGATAGTCGCTGGCAGCGGCTTAATTAGTTACAGTGGCAAGTGGGAAGCACAGTAGTGAGGAGAAAAACCAGAAACAGCAGGGGCACATTAAAAATCTGCAGACTGAGAGTATGTGCAGTCAAATTTTGAAGACCACCTCAATAAGTCAATGACTCATTCAGTGACTTCAGTATTCAGGCTTTTGAGCATCCAGTAACACTGGAGCTGCTTTAAGCCACAGTTAATGCCGGTAGTGATTTCCTACCTCACTTCATTCAGTAATGATCCTAGTCAACTCCTGAGTAGCGAGCTGCCGTCCTGTCGCCTTAATTAGTTCAGCATTTTCCAATTGCTTAACTCTAACTCATATACACGGTTTACGGAGTCCAGGGTGTGGAGATATTTTATTCTGTAGGACTTAGCAAAATCTCCAGTTTATTTATTATGTCAGCAAGGTCTGAAGGCGTTTAGGTAGCAGGTATGTTTTCGTTTTGACCACTAGAAGTCTGGATTTGAGCACAGATGGATGGTATGTAGACTTTTTAAAGGGGTCATATTTTGCTAAACCCACTTTTATTAGTCTTTGGTTCATTTATTTGTGTATTTGGACCCTAATAGTTTATAAAGTTTGAATTTGAACCCTCCAGGTGCTGCAAAGCTATCTTTACATTCATTTGGCAAAAATCAAGTGGATTTCTAAAACCCGTTTCAATTCCTACTTAATTTGTTACGTCTATAACTAGTTACGTCACGATGTGCACATATAGGGTCAAGACTTCCAACAAACATTTCTCCGAGTACGACATAATTGCCATTAATTGTTTGAGCCGATTACCTAAAATGTTCAGTTGTTGATTATATTGATGAACTCAAGTGGCTGAATGGGACAGAGCGCACAGTCAACAACCTGGAGGGGGTGGGGAGTGAAGTGGCTCATGTGCATTTAAAGGGCCAGCGCTCAAAATGACCTGTCTCATGTCATTAATCAAAAATAGGGTTGAAGATGGACCTGTGGAGTTTAATTTAATTCAGACCCAAGCATAGCACTTACAGTTTATGTAGACCACAGGGAAATGTTTTATTTCATTCCATTTAATTCCATTTAAAAAAGCAAAATATCACTCCTTTAAGACTCCACATTTTTAATCAGATGAGATATAACAGTAAAGAAGACATCATAACTTCAGCTGCTAGTGGAGACACCAAAATGCAAAACAACATATGGGAAGCCCTCAGGTACTCAACTAATTTCCCATATTGATCTAAGCTATTGCTCAGCTATTGATGTTCAGTTTGTTTTATATTGATTTGTACTATTGTGTGACTGTTTCCTGATCTGTGTCAGTAGTCACTTTTCCATTGACTCTCAAATTGCGTAAATATAACTTGCACATAAAAATTGACTTAATGGAAAAACGCCAAAAATCTTGTTTTCGATTAAAAGTTTTTGTGCTAGCAAGAGGTGGTTTTTGGAGCGTATCACAAATGGTATATTACACTAAACTGCAATGGAAAGACCTTTTTTTGCAACTAGAGTCAGGTGAATTAAAAAAACAGATGTTGACGGATGTTACAACAAGCGAAGAAGAAGAGTTTTAAAAGAAAAATGGTGTGGTATGTGTGGATACACCAAGACACCGAATCATTTTTTAATTTAGTACGGGATGGAGGGGTAATATATATTAATAATGAATATATCTGTAAATCAGAACAATATTTACGTTTCTCGCCATGTTTATGGAATGACTTCTTGTGTCATTTTGCGATAATAAATAAACAAGTCATCGCATTTGTGAGTTAATGGAAAAACTGACATTACACACTTCTGTTTTTTCCAACATTTAGTGAATGTCGGTAAAGTTTTACACATATGTTCAATGGAAAAGTGACTAGTGTGTCTTTTTAGCTTGTCTGTTTCTCTTTGATTATTTAGTCTTTGTTCATTCTAATGTTCTGTCATTATGTAAGTTTTGGTTATTTTAAGTGTTGTTTCTTAAACCAGGTTAACCAGGGATATGGTCTGCAAATGAGCTAGTCCTCTATACAAAGCATTGGTTGAATACTTAAAATGTCACAATGTCTATATGTATTGTCCCTGTCAAATACAATTTAAGTTTATACATGAGACAAGATTACCTTGGTTAGCTTTATTTTTTCCTTCAGAGAAACTCCAATTGTTCTATAGCTCAAAATTAATTAAAAAATATATTATATATGGTAATATTTATTTATTTATGTATTTATTTATTTATTTATGTATACCATTGTTTATAAAATAGATACAGTATTAAATAGAATACATTCATTTCTGCATCACTGTGCTGCCATTGCTTAAATTATCAGCTAAGCAGAAACCCACATGGAGGATTATTATGCACTGGATAAGACTTGAACAGCACCTGCACATTTTCAAGCCAAAACCATATGTAAATCCTGTCATGGTTTAAGTAGACACACAGATGGTTAATGTAAATGCTGTAAACAAAAACATTAAAAAATATATTAAATGAAGACCGGTGTGAGAAATTGAGGAAATTTGAATATAAGGTTTATTCTGATGACTCTGATGGGCTGTATTGATGATCATGTACATATAATTGCCTCTACACGAAGGCACAACCTGCTCTGCTAATGTGAGGCACTGCTGGTGTCAAGGTGGGTAATAAACCAGCCCCCCTGTGAGCAATCATCCACAAGCTCAACTTGAGCTTTTTGTTTTCAAATATGTGGGATGATGGATGAGACGAAGGGGGGGCTACAGGCAGCATTTATTATTACATGTCATAAGATCCCCGCTGGTCTCACTCCCACTTCCTGAGTGGTTACCTAGGGCGACGTTATAAACACTACCAGATTTTTCAAACCATTTCAAAATAAATTAATCATTGTATTATGGTATTTTTTACTAAAAGTAGGCTTGAATTGGGATTCTCAGAGATGCCTCCTGCAGTCTGCATAAAACCTGGAGTGTAATACTGACATGAGGATAATATTAATGAATCATGAGAATTCCTTTAGCACAGCTAGAGATGTCAAGCAGGGAGCATCACGCTATATCCGCAGCTGTACGACTTTCCACAAGAGACCCGGAAACAATTTAAGCATTTGAGGATTCAAGGAAGCATCAATTAAACAAAATATGTCAGCAAGAAACTGTTTAGATTTGTTATTTTTTTCATTTTTCTATATGTTCTTTCCTTAAGGTCTTTTTTTTTTCTCCAAATGACTAAAAAATGATTCCAATTATCTATGAACACAAAATATACACTCAGGAAAGCAGTACTGTGAGTGGAATGGTTATAGTCATCAAATAGGCTGCTAACAGTCTTTTGTGTGTTTTTAAGCTCATGCTGCGTGAACTGTGAAGTAATTTCCACTTATGAAAAAGAAAATGAATGTGCCTGGAGGGAAGGCACCTGTGGCTGAAGCTGGCCTTGATAATGCCCGGTCACATGGTACCCCAGCTATTTTTACCCAAAAAGTGGGAAGTAAAGTGAGAAAAACTATCCTATTTGTATTCTGTGTCAGAGATATCAGAAATTTCTCACTTTTATAGCAGCATACTTGTGTCAACTGTATAACATGTCAAGGTAAATAAGTGTTAGATTTACAAACGGGTGACAAATTTAAGGACTGGTTCGATACAGCGTAAAGACATGATCACTACAAGCATTTTCCACTGTATCCTTCTGTAATTTCTGTGATGCATATTATGAATTGTGTTTCCATAAAGAGGGAGCGTGTATACACACCTGATCGAAATTTTAAGACCACTTAAAAAATTGCATGAATTTACATTTTGCACTGTTGGTTCTTAAGAAGGTTCTAAGTAGAGTTTCAAAATGCAAAAACAAGAAAAAAAGAGTGAGACAAAAAAAAAAAACTGAGTAAGCAATTTATTGAAAACAACAATTAAACTGAAATAGGCCGTTCATCAGCCCATCAAACATTTAAGACCACAGCCTTTAAAAGCCAAAATCTGTGCAAAATGTGGATTCAGTGTCATTTTCTGTCAGGTATTCACACTGTCATGACCTCCTGATGGCAAAAGCAAAAAAGCTTTCTCTCTTTGAACGTGGTTGGATTGTTGAGTTACATAAGCAAGGCCTCTCGCAATGAGCCTTCACTGCTGAGGTTGGACACAGTTAGGAGCCTTTGTGAACAAACAGGACTATTTGGATGCATCTGCAGAATACTCTTCTTTTTCTACTGTGAGTCATCTGTAGTTCCTACACTGGCACCTTCTGACTATATGATGCAGCCATGTTTATTGACGCCAGACTAGTGACTACACATTATTACCCCACCCCCCCCGTAAGGAAGGCAAGGGGTATTGTTTTTGGTTCGGTTTGTTTAACACTTTAGCAGCAAAACTATTGGTTAAATTCATACCAAATTGGGTTTATAGATTGCCAGTGACCCAGAATAGATGTCATTACATTTTAGGAAAGGTAGGTCAAAGTTCAATTTTTTTTAATGATTAAAAAAAAATTCTTCCCATTTACTTAGAATGGGCGAGATACGTGTGAGGGGTGGGGTTTGTTGTGCCTGGCACCACTTGTTTGCACTTTGTGTTTGACAACATTTCTAAACTTCATATTTGACAACAAATACCAGAGAAACATGTGCAACTCATAGAATTTAGAAAACACTAACCCTTTAACAATGCCAATCTCTCCAGTGCCGCATTTTGCACTTTACAGTATTCAAATTACTGTAACTCCTGACCAAAAAGTATGTTTGAACAATGTAAAATAGTTGAAAGTTTATTTCTGCAGTCTCAAAATGTTTCATTATGGACATTTACAGTTGTTTCTGAAAATAAATGTGCTAAAAACGTCAAGTCTGTTTTTTTTTTTCTTTTTTACTGAAACACTCTTTTAAGCATTTATTAATTATAATAATGATAATTAATGGCCAGATATTGAAAGTTAAGTTCTTCCTGAAAACAAAGGTGCAAAAGAATTGACAAAAAAGACATTTTCTGACACTTTTATTCCAAAGAAAACATGAAGTCACCTAGAAAGCCTGTTATAGTGGCAGCCCTCAAAGGGTTAACAACATCAACAGCTTTCTTCAGTGTTCTGGCTTCTTCTGCTGTATGGTACTTGTATTTGCATTAAATGCTCATTCACTTAGTTGTGTGTAAAATGCAAAATGTTCCCGTTTTCCTGCAGCCACAAACTCAGACTAATGTTAAATCCTCCCGGACCAGCTTGTTACTTCACCATTTTCTCCACACCCTCAGGTTTGCCAGTGTTGTTGCGCTAAATTATACTCACATTGGGCCGCCATGCCAGAGGGCATATCAGCAACAGTCTACCCCACCGGTAAAATACACAGGCCTCACATGGAGACAAAGAAACTCTAAAATATGCAGTTCCTTCTCAACCATGATATCACTGGCACCAGCACTCTAATCCATTACCCTAGACGCCTACACTGGAAGGGATCTGTGGATGCCTGATAAACACAAACAGAAACAAAGCCTCAAGACTCTGCCCACATTTACAGTATGTTTTCCCTGCCATTATCTCCCAGTGCTTCAGTAGGAGGCGGTAGAATACATGCCATTATATACACTCTCCTTTTCTGTAAACAATCTGGGGTTACGGGACCCCAGGAAGCCATTTGATGAACTGCCGCATCATTTCAGGAGAGTTTGAGGAGTTGCAGGTGGCTCCGGTGAGTATAGCACCCTTTCTCCGCTGAACCACCGGACTCTTCAGGAGGAAAGAAAATCCCATTCACATATGCCCCCCCCCCCCCCACACACACACACACACACACACCTCTTTTATGCTATTTCATTTCACTTGTCTCCACTTGTGACAAACAATTCCTCACAAATGCCCTGAAGCAACAAACAACTGAGACACTTCACATTCTTTAAGGCATCTAATTATTCAGCCACTTTATAATTGGTCAAGAGCCGTTACAGATAGCTAATAAAAGTGGAAGCTGGTAATTACTCTTCAGCTGTGGAAGGAAATGAGGGATGGTTGTGGTTTGGAGTCATGAGAAGAGGGTTGGAGTTCCCAGCTAAAAGGAGCAAAAGCTAATTGGATGTGGTCTCCCCGAGCTCCGGCATGACGAGAGCGCTTCAGTCTTTGCAAATAAATGGGAACAGGTGCTGACTTGAGCTCCGTTTAGTGCATCTTCACGACGCTCACTCCTCTGCAGCCCTAATGTTTTCACCAAAAACATTCAAATCTGGAGCTCTACAGTTTTATGATCTACTACAAGACCTCCGAGCACTTCTTGTTTGATTTATATATAAACATTACATAGCTTTGACATAGCTTTGGTCTATGCATTCCCTACATTAGCAGACGCTGAAAAATATGCAGAAACTTCAATTCAGTAGCTTCCATTTTATTTTGTACACTGAGGTGCAGAAAAATGTGCAATCGGTAGTTCATTCATTCATTTTCTGAACCGTTTAATCCTCGAGAGAGTCGTTGGGGATCCTTGAGCCTATCCAAGGTGAAAGTGTGGTACACCCTGGACATGTCGCCAGTTCATCGCAGGGTTGACAGACATAGAAACGAACATTCGCTCTCACCCAGGACCTTCTTGCTGTGAGGCAACAGGGCTAACCTCTGCACCATTATGATACCCTCGTCAGTAGTTTAGGATTAGGACATTTTCTGATGTCAGTATCTGCTCATACAGTTGTGTTCATAAGTTTACATACCCTGACCGAATGCGCATTGGACGGTCTTGAATGTTCCAACATGACAATGACCCAAAACATAAGGCCAAGTTGACATGTCATTGGAACAGCAGAAAAAAAAGTGAAGGTGAAGGAGTGTCCATGTGAGTCTGCTGACCCCAGTATCATTGATCCACTTTGGGGAGGAGTCAAACATGCAGTTCATGCAAGAAAATCCAAAATCTGAAAGGAACTGAAGGTGTTTTACCAAGAAGAATGGGCAGCTTTAGCATCTGAGAAAATAAAGAGCCTCATCCACAACTACCACAAAAGACTAACATCTGTCATTGATGTTAAAGGGGCGGGGCCAATACAGAGGATGAAGGACTAGGGTATGTAAACTTATGATCAGGGTCATTTGGATAGTTTCTGAGCAAACACATTTGTTTGATAATAAATAGCTTCACCAAACCACTAGCCATGAATGAAAGAAAAGTTTTTGTATCATCATTCATATTCTCTGAAAAATGGCCAAAGAATCATAACATCTGCTAGGGTATGTAAATTTATGAGCACAACTGTGTATGGTAAAACCATATTTGTGGCAAAACACAGCAGGCAAAAACACTGGTTTTTCATACAGTGTTCAATTTTGAGATTTTGGGCTAGTTTACTCCTTCAATATGTGTTCTTTCAAGCTGCTATTAAGAAAATGTTGAAAATATACATTAAGATGTTTATTTTATTACAGTTTGTTTACTTGCGGCAGTAAATTTCTCTCAGATTTACCAAGAAGTTAGCATTCCAAACCGACATGCCGTGTTTCATCTGGTTACTGAAGACTGTCGTGATCGGTATCATAAAGCTCTGAGTCTCCTGCACAATGCTATGTAATGCAAATTAGGGCTTTTCCTTTCTATCAGTAACCATTCGTGAATGTCCAAAGGGGGATGTAATGCTAATGCTAAAATCTCACTGGCTACTGATGGTTTCTGCTAACGTGATTCGCTCAGAGTGGTGACACTTCCATATTTAGCTTACCGTGGGACCTCCAAAAATGCCCCTAACACCACAACTTTCAAGGAAAAGAAAGCACCAAATGCACCTTGCAAGATGTGAAAAGGGAAAGCAATCTATCGGATTAGCTGAAAAACCATCAGGAAGCAGCATGTCTGACTGTAAGATGCCGTTGGGAAACCGGGAGGGGCTGATTATGCATGTCATACATCTCAGTGCATTGATACGTGATCTCTTGTGCCCTAATTGAACACAGCCATGAAACTGAAAAGAAACCAGCAAGAGATGTCAGATGGACCTACATATGTGTGCTGGAATGGACAATTAGACTTTAGAAAGCTGTGACATCTACTGTTGGTCTGGTTCTGGGTCCATCCAATTGTCTGTCCTGGTTTTGTTGGCAACTTTGTGAATGACACTTCAGTGTTAATTCATTGAGTTACCGCAGCTGTAGGCCTTATATGCCTGCCACGTTATTAAATAATCAATCTTCATGAGCTTGAAATATTCTATATTATTATAACTAAACGCTTGAGCATTTATACTGTTTTTGAGCAATTGTTTTTTATAGAAATGTATTAAATTCCCCTTTTCAAATCTTTAGTACCGTTTTCTCAAAATGAGTTCTCCAGTATAAACATCTCAGCCTATGTAACACCTGTGTACACCAAACTTTCCTGTTATACACTTAGTAGTATTCTGAAGATATTTACACAGGGATTTGTTAAAATCATTCCTGGCCTGATTTATGTGACATTTTAATTTAAAAAAAAAAAAAAAGTCAAAAATTGATTTTTTAAGGCTATGGAAAGTATATTTTGATTTCCTAGGTAATGAGAGCAGATATCCTGAAATCCCTCCCTATTTTTTTTTTCCATTGTGTGTAAACAAAATGAAAAAAAAGAATTCAGCACCTGGCTTTATCATATGTTCAGATCTAGCTACTGAAAATATATGCAAAACAGTATTTAATGAGATAATGCCTGATTTGCATAATTAAACATCCACATTTCAAAGACTTGTAATACATTTTTTTTCCATACTCGTGTAAGTAATCAGCTGAGGAAGTTTCATGGTGATATCTATTAATTTAAAATTTTACCCTATTCACCTGTAGTGTCTCACCTTGAGCTGATAAGAAACACCTACAAACCCATTAAGCTGAACATGTGGCCTTGTTTGTGCTGCTTTTACACTGCAATTCTAGGAATGGACTTGTACAGGTTATAATCTACATGTGTATTCCCCCTTTTACGGATGGCTGTGTGTCTGACCTAGACCTGTTGTCAGTTTGCCTGATTTTAAAGGGGTCATATTTTGCTAAACCCACTTTTATTAGTCTTTGGTTCATTTATTTGTATATTTGGACCCTAATAGTTCCAAAAGTTTGAATTTGAACCCTCCAAGTGCTGCAAAGCTATCTTTATGTTCATTTTGGCAAAAATCGAGTGGATTTCAACAACCCGTTTTAATTCCTGCTTAATTTATGTCTATAACTAGTTACGTCATGACGTTTGCACATATAAGGTCAAGATTTCTGGTGAACATTTCTCCGAATACGACATAATTGTTTGTCAGCACCAGCGGTTGTAGTCCATACTGAAATTATGTCCAAACTTTGAGCTGATCACCTAAAATGTTCAGTTGTTGGTTGAACGGGACAGAGCAGCACAGCCAACAACCTGGAGGGGGTGGGGCCTGAAGTGGCTCATGTGCATTTAAAGGGCCAGCGCTCAAAACAACCTTTCTGGTGTCATTACTCAGAAATAGGGTTGAAAATGGACCTGTGGAGTTGAATTAATGAAGAATTCAAACCCAAGCAGAGCATTTACAGTTTATGTAGACTACAGAGAAACGTCCATTAAAAAAAAAAAAAAAATATCACTCCTTTTATTTCTTCTGTCTTCTGTTTTTCTTCTTTTGTTTTGATGGTATGAGCCTCGTGTAACTTTATCCAAAAAGTGAACATGAACCGAACCATCATTGATCCGGGCTCAGACGATCTCATTTGTCTGGACTAAAAGTCAGCTGTTTGGTCCATACCATGGTCTGGTGGAGGTTTCAAACCTGTAAATTTAGGTCAAATGTGGCAGGTGTGAAAGCCCCCTTATATCTTGTCAACACTAATATGGACATTTTTCTTAATGGATGTTTGAAAAACTATTCTGTCCACATAGAGCTGTGTTTTTCAAAATACCTCTGTCCACATTACAATTCAAAAATGACTGCAAACTAGTGGAAACACTCAGAAAAACTATTGTTTATCAGAGCATAACACTGGACGCAGCAGATGCAGAGGCTTCAGTCTGTTGGGTTGAAATGACAAATTGTACGTGTCCATGCTGAATGTGATCTACTGCAGGTTAAAGCAACAGACATGGAAATATTAGTAGGGTGACACCATCAACCTGGAGAGCTTTTTTTTTTTTTTTTTTTTTTACAACTTGACAAGAAGCCCACATGTAGAGATCTGTATTCGCAGAATATTGTCTTAATCACATTTGCTTACATACCATATATTTTAAACCCTGTAGTCCTTGAATACCTTTAAATTTGTATTTGTTTTAAGCTCTTTCTATTTCTTGTTCTGCTCATATATTCTAAACCTATTTTTTCTCTTGAAACACAGTGTTCTATTTTCTAAGAAGCTGTTCAGGACACGTCCTATATTAGCCATGGGAATAAAGAAGTGCACTAAGGCTTCTGATTGGCTGTTTGCAGCCAATATGCACAAAATCCTCAGCTGTGGAAAGTTTTCTACTCTCATAGGTCTCAATGCTTGATCCTCTGCTCAAAGGAAAACAACAGGAGCTCTGTACGTAGGTGATCATGTTGCTGATATTGTGAGTGTCTACATTTCCTGAACAAATTGAAGTTGTCAATACAGATCAATATTCCAACAAGCTGAAAGTGTATTTATGCTTTCTTAGTATTACTGCAACTGTGAAGAGTATTCACCATTTTATACTGTTCATATAGATATTTGTAACTCCCAGTCTTCAGTAGATGCAGAAAAAAAACAAGGCTTTATCAGTTACACAGGAATCTAAGTAAACCAGGCAGGTAGGAGCTGAAGTGACCGACAGACTCTGATATATGATGTTAGTCTTTCTTTGTCAGAAATATAAAGCACATTAATCTGCTCCTGCTCCTCCTGTCTTTTTAAGAAATCTGTCACGTTCAGGAGGATTTCTGCTTTATTCCGCCCTGTCATGGCCTCGACAACATTCACCACCTCATTTTAAGGCAGACATGTGGAGCCTTGGGCTGTGCAGGTGCCTTCCCAGAGACTCTTAGAGCTGACTGTTACCTCAAATAGATGTTAGGCTACTGTTTTTTCTGTCAACCTGTAATGTCTACTTCAGCTATTGGCGTGTGTTTTACAGAGTTGTTGTCTGTTGTGCACTTAGTTGGAGTTTGGTCTGTTCACTTAAAGTAGACATAGCATGCTTTTAAATTCTTCCTTTTCACATGTAAATCATTCACTTATGGTCTATATAAAGTAGAACTGCAATGCTTTGGTCTGAATTCCTCGTTATTGTAGCTCCACAGACCCTTCGTTAACCCCTGTTCTGAGGCACATCTTTAGAACAATTCATTTTGGTGCGGTCTCTTTAAATGTGAATGAGACACTTCATGCCCCGCCCCCCTCCAGGTTGCAGAGCCTTCCACTCCACCCCATTCGGCCATTTTTGTAGTTTGATAGCAGCCATACGATTATCTACTGGCAGAGAAACTTTTTATTGCCAAGTTTATTAAAGATGTCAACAACATAAGACTTGTCCATCCAGCCTTACAAGTTCGAGCCAGAGTCTGACCCAGAGCAGGAGAATGAAGACGGCGAACCTGTAGAACCACGCCTTCAAATGAATGCATCGCAATGGTGTGTTCTTACTGTATTTACACCCTCTCTATCCATACCAACTACCTACAATATGAGCGTAGTTTAACTATAGTGTCCATACATTAGAAACTATTTAACACCCACAAAATTATACTCATAGTTTCTATACACAGTTAAAGATGTGCAATAATTTGATTAAGCATATCAAAAATCCCTCTTGATACTGGCAGAGGTTGCTGAAGCACTCGTCCTTGAATTGCTTTGCGCAAACAAGGAGGACTTTCCCCACTGATGTCGGTACATTTCCGATAAAAATAAAATTTAACCAGGTACTTCAAAGAGGCTCTGACGCTGGGGGGCGATGTAAGGAATTGTGTGGGTTAATACACCCAACAACACAACATTTTGACTTGTCTACTTGCAACTTTGAAATAATTGAACTTGGACTACAAAATCGCTACTAGAAAAAAATGGCGGATTCATGAAATTGGTTACCCAGAAGTCCATGACCTTATTTAGCAGACCCACAGCAAATACTGTGACGTAATAGACAAGAAAACGTAATAGTGAATAGAGAAAACGGAACAGACTGAAAAATATGACCCAAAAAGAATATAAAGATATATACGCAGCACCAGGAGAGAATACATTTAAATTTTCTGCACAACTAAACACTCGAAGAACACAAAAACATGTATTTAAGGGCTAAATAAAGTGGATGTTGCATGATATGTCTCCTCTAATTAAACACTGCTATATGTTTTGAAGTGATTATTGGAATTGTTAATCTTGATGTAAATGAGCCGAGCCACTTCAGTAGATTCACTGTAAGCACTGTTTATTTCTGCAGGTTTACTTGTACTGTAATGTGCCCAGTGTACCTATTAAAAACTAGAAAAGATGGAATGGAATTATACATTTTAAAACATTTCCTTGTGGTCTACATAAACTGTAAATGTTATGCTTGGGTCTGAATTCTTCATTAATTCAACCCTATTTCTGATTAATGACAGGAGAAAGGTAATTTTGAGCGCTGGCCCTTTAAATCCAAATGAGCCACTTCATGTTCCACCCCCTCTAGGTTGTTGACTGTGCTTTCAGTCCCATTCAGCCACTTGTGTTCGTTAATACAACCAACAGCTGAACATTTTAGGTAATTAGCTCGAAATCTGGACATATTTTCAGTATGAACTACAACAGCTGCTGCTGACAAACAATTACGTCGTACTTGGAGGAATGTTCGTCGGAAGTCTTGACCTTATATGTGCAAATGTCATGATGTAACTAGTTATAACACGTAACAAATTAAGCAGGAATTAAAACTTGTTGTAGAAATCCACTCAATTTTTGCCGGAATGAATATAAAGATAGCTTTGCAGCACCTGGAGGGTTCAAATTCAAACTGTACAAACTGTTAGGGTCCAAATACATAAATAAATGAACCAAAGAGTAATAAAAGTTGGGTTAGCAAAATATGACCCCTTTAAGTAAAAAGAAAAAAAAACAAAAAAAAAAAAAAACGACTGAGGTCAGTTTTAGGGATGTACAGATATACTGGCCAGTGTCTTACTAACCAGCATCTGCTCTGGGCAAATACATTAACGTTTTATTGATGACTTTGGCCTGTGTTTTTATTTTTTTTGTTATATTGAACATAACTAAATTTGTGTTCCAACAATACGTGCTTTAAAACAGTTTTTTTTTTTTTTTTGCAATGAAGATTCCTTTGTTTTATTGGCATATAAGGGGGATAAATATTAACAAGAAACACAGAAAATAAAAACTGCCATCAGTATGGGTTGTTGGAGAATTTGCCCTGATTTTCATGATGAATGCAATTTTACTTGATCTATTTTTGTTGGTATTAGCCCATTCCTTAGCTTATACCTGCCAGGCATTTTTCATTTTTCTAAAATCATGCTAAAATCTGGGCTCAAAATTAAATTCGTTGGACATTTGTCGTTTTTTTTTTTTTTTTTTACTTTTAATTTATCCAGCATCACATTAAAATCAATGACACTGAGGAGACATATTTTCTTGAATATATTTGACTCCAGGCTGCAGTTGGCCGCGAGTCATTTGTCTTCCAGGTATTAACCTCTTACTGTGCAACTGGGAGAGGAGAAAAGTTCTGTGTGAAGGATGTTTGTCTGATCTCAGTCACTGCTCTTTTCAATGTAGCTATGTAAACAGACCGGTCAGCGCAAAAAAGACTGACAAATCCACAGCGACATTGAATAATTCAAAGCACTCTGCCATCCATTCATCCTGCCAGCTTTTAAAGCCTCTGACTGCACTATTGATCTGTGTGCTTTGGATGTACCCCAACCGACGCGTATTGGATGACCAAAATCAAATGAACAAAATGTTGGGAAAAAGTTTGAAGCTTTTAACCCACATAAGAAAATGTAGGCCTATGACAGGTTTTTAACTTATATGGATCATGATTTGTATTTCTGTAACTCCAAAGTAAATCTAGGTTAAGTTCAGTCTGTCCTTTAAATATTATAGGATTTAAGTCCCCTCTGACGATCCCTTAAGTATTTGATTAGTACCACTTAATTATCTATTACAAAGCCATTAAGCGCCCAGTCCTAAATTAAAAATAATAATAAATGGGGTCATTTCTTTCTTTTCATTGACAGATCATAATAGCAAAGAAATGAATGGCACTCTCTAAATGTAAGCAGCTTTTCAGGTCAACCAATTACATAACTAGCAACAATTATTAATATATATATATATATATATCAGATCATAATGCTTACGTTATCAGCTCACCACAACAATAATAATAATAAAAAATAAAAAAAAAACCTTGAAATATATAAACCCATGTTCAATACTTCGAGGGCTGACACAGTACTAAGATCTCGGTGTCTCCAGTGTCTGGCCTCATTGCTGACGTTCTGAAGCATTTTAATTGCAGACAACTAACAGTGCTGAACTGCACAAAGGTAATGCAAATTACATTTCATTTGCATAGATTGCTTAATCAAATTAAAACCCATCCCACAGAGACCAATTCAATAGAATCCTTGGCTGCGACTTCTTAACAGTCGGAACACTGATGTAAACAAGTGGGAGACGGAACATTCTCACTGGCTAGACTCGTATTACCTGAACCCATAGGCACCTTCTCATCCCTGCTGTGTTTCCTCATCTTCGTCTGCCTACACTCGGTGACTTTCTTTCTCGTGAATTACATCGAACCCAAGGTCTACCTACACCTACATGTACAACTTGTCTGGGACTCACATAGAAAAGGAAAGGCACTCTTCTGCAAAGCCTAATAGTCAGATTTTAAATATTTCATTACACCTTTTTTCAGCTTAACTTGCAGAAAAGAGAAGTGGGGCGGTGAAAAGCATTGATAGCACATGCAGTGTGCAGCAGTTACGAGACAACAGAGTGGATGGAGTGAGTGCGCCTGCAATCTCTCCTGCTCAAAATCAAGCAGTGCCTTGCTAATGTCTGTAAGCAGTGCAGGCTGATTGCCTCGGTGTTTCAATCTAGTCATTCCTGTGTGTGCTTTGACAGTGATGCCAACAGACAGCTAACTTCTCCATGTGTAAGCAAACCAGGCTTTCCACCTGGGGCAGATCTTTGAAGCCTAGGACCTGCAAATGGAAATAAGAAGAAGAAGCACAGGTGTAATACACTTGATGTGGCTTTTACAAAGGCTGACTGCAGCATGAAATATTTATGACAATAAGCAAATCTGCTGAAATCATGAAATTAAGCACCGTTGTAGCACTGCTTCAAAGTTACAACTGATGAATAATTTTAACAAAACTAGCTTGTAATGCTCCATCTGACTCTAAAATCTGCACAATGAAGATTATGTGATGACATGACACTCCAGTTAAATGTATGAGTAATTCAGAGCATCACAATTGATGACACATGCACTTATGTGTACTCCTGACTTGTCTCTCTAAAGGTGGAGTCTATTATATAAACAAAGCCCAGCATAATATGTTTCCACTACAGTAAGCTCAAATTGAGCCACAATACATTGTTACATTATGTATGTATGTTACATCAAACCCCAAATGGGTGCCTCTGAAACTGGTCGCTAAAAACAGGACATGAGGGCTAAAAATTAGATGTAGACTAATGTTATGAAGCAAGTTTGGAAGCATTTTGGGTCTATTTTAAAAAATAAATATTTACTGAGATAAAGACAAATTATTTTTCAGATAAAACACATTTTTATATAATTTTTATAAAAAAAATCCACATTTAACATGGTAAAAAGGACCCAAAAATTACACGCCACTATTTTTCGGAATATCTTTTTATTCTCTCAGGTACATTTTGGGAATCAAACTAATTATGCAAGGCAGAGTGTTTCATGAAAATGATCGCTGTTGTAAAATCACTCATGATTTATTTGCGCTTAAATGGGCAGGTTCTGCATGTAATGCCGCTGGACACGATGAGTTACATGTGAAACCTGGAATGAGACTGCCGATTCATGAAAAACCCACATGTCTGAATTAGAAAAAAACTACTAGGATCGTCAAATTTAACACAGCGTCTTTATTTATAGTGCTATATAAAACCATTTACAGCCATGTTTTCCAGATCAAATGCAGTGACACCTCGGTAGCTTTTCATGTCCCAATTTTGGTTCTATTTTTGGCCCCATTATTTGATTAAAAATGCATTAATTTTGGGATGGCTGACAGCAAGAGTATAATTATTTTGCATTTATCTGAGGTTATCATTAGGTACATCCTGGGGGGAAATATGTCTAAATTTGTATTTTATTATTAGGTCTAAAAAGCTGGAGTGCAAGGTACCAAAATAAACCCAGTTTCATAGAAGCATCCAAATTATAATTGTATTTTTCTGTGCTCACAGTTTATGTAGTGTAGAGATAGCAGGGCTTTTAATATTTTGCACGAAATGAGTAGTTGAAATCTTATGCAGCGAACCAGGACATAGTAAAGATATGCTTCTATTAAAAGTCAACAGAATTTGGATTGTCTCTTATCGTTGCTATCATCTAGACACCCCTTTTCATACATGTCATGATTCTAGATTTAATCAGTAATCTTTGTTATGCAACATTAAATTGCTGTGATATTGTACGTATTCAAGCAGAAAGCATGTGTGATTAATGCACAGAGCCTTCATCGAAGCAATTAGTGAGCCACATGTTGTTGTTTGCCATTTAAAACGTAGTTGTTCGCTCTGTTTTAGCACCGCTTATCTGCCTGAAATAGTCGTTCCCTGATAATGTTTCAATAATTGTGCGAGATGAGCGTTTTCTTGTGCTTTTACACACTGAACTGTGCTGCAGCTGCAGAATCAGTGACAGGGTCCATGTCTGATGCCTCCATTAACATCAACTAGTTGATTAACCGTGAGAACAGTACACGTGCAACTAATGTATTCACTGAGTCGATGGTAATGGCTTTTACTTTAGTGTCACTGTCTGCACAGGTAATCAGTTTAGATGATACACATGCTGTTATTAAGAGACAAAGGATTCACTTGATGAATTTGATGTTTTGAGGTTATGTTTGGTATTAAAACATTTTTCTCCTTAAATGTTATCAGTTGAAGCTAATTTTATCAATAAATTCAAGGCTATAAACATAATAAGATAAGTAAGGTAAACCATGTTATTCCTTTTATCCTGCCATGACCTTTATCCTAACAAACTCAAATTAAACCCAAACTTTCCTTAGGATTTAGGTAGAGCGCTCAGAGCCAACAAAGCACCGTTAAAACTAATTTCTATTTGTGTAAAAGTGTATTTTCACAGTCACATTGGGCATAATTACCTGCTTTATTTAAGTGAATATAATTACCTTAAGCTTTTTGCCCCTGGCAGCTTAATTGCTTACAGGGAGGAATATTTTCATTTATACTTGAAGAGCCATTATTCTCATGTACGACCGGGAAAAAAAAGACTTTTTTAGAGTGTGTTTGTTTTTAATTTAACTATGTGTTCCCATGTGATTCATCCAAAATCCAAAATAAGAAGAAAAAAAGTAATTCTATGATTGAACAGTTACATTTCAGTCAACAAACACTATATATCAGCATTTATATTCTGTATATCGAAATCAATATCAGAATTAATAGAAGGTTTATTTTGTTATGCTTGTTCACATTTATTGATTCCACACATACAAACTGCGCCATCATTTAAATCTACAGTAATGGCACACAACACCTTTGGATGACTTTGGAACAAGTCCATCCACTCACTATATTCTTCCCATGTCAATACCGCTTAGCTTTTAAGTAATGGTCACGCTCCAACAGGGGGTCAATGGGATCTTGTGGGTTTACCTCCTCCACTGTTGACTTTGAAGTGGCATTGAGGTGCACAGGACAGTAAATCTGAGGTTAAACAAAACACGGTTGTAACATGAAGAGCAGTAAATCCTCTTCTTCATTTGGAAAGTCACATGTGACAAAATAAGGAATGTGACATGGTTAATGTGATTAAACTGCCGCTCTGTTGACATTTCATTTACTGTGAATCAGTAGTGTTCTGAGCTGCCACCAGTGGCTCCAAACACAACTGAAGCAGTGGATCATGTCACAATTTATAGAGTTTTATTGAGGAGCACATGGTAAATAAAATACATAGCTGGAATGGGCAGTGTCCTTGGTGGAAGAGAGAAAAAAACATGTTCTGTGTCGGAGGTGTAAAGCGCTGTGGCTTAGAATCCCATTATATAACCAAGATTTACAACTTGAAAGTAAAGTAAACATGCTGAAGCTTGGATACATGTAAGCCATTTTTATATCTTCAGAACAAATCTTCGATCCTCAAAGGATTTTTGATAATACGCCTAGAGCTGTTGTTATGATGAAATATTAGTTGACAATTAGATGTCCAGTTTGTATAATTTATGTGGATTAAAGGGGATTAGATAGAATGTAATTCATGTGTAATGATGATAATATAATGAAAATGATTCATCGGAACTTTTGTGCTATTACAGTCATAGTCCAATGTTTGATGCTAGTTTTTTTGCACTATGAAGTTGCACTTTAATTTATGCTTTTATATTGCGTTGCCTTGTCTGCCTGAAGATGCTTGAGCTTCAATCTCGTGTTCTTTTATACAATGATCAAGTACTGAATTGAACTGCTGTGCTCTTGAACCGTTTATATCTGCAGAGGGAGCGGGTCACCCTTCTAAGTCCACTATATTAATTTGCCATGTGTCTATTGTAGCTCAGAATGGTCGTCTTCTTCTTCTCACTTTTGTTTTATAGCAGGTTCCACCGAGCAGCATCCACACTCAAGAGCTGATAGCCTCTTAACTAACAAATAATAACTAAAACAAATTTGCAAAGAGCAATGAATGACTGAGAGCAGCAATGGACAAGCCGGTTATAGTTGGAGAGAGGGAGCAGTGATCTACATTAGAGAAATAAAATGCTATTTTCTGATTCACATGACCCTGTTACTGCATTCTGAGGGAACGCAGCCCAAGCACACATTTCCTCCTGTCTGTATAATTAATCCCTTTGCCTCGTCTTGCAGACTGACCTGCCGCAAACCAAGAGCAGAGACAGGAGACAAAACGTAACCGGAGTCGGTAGGTTTTTATCATAGGTTGTATATAATTAGACAATTATTTGTTTTCTCAGCTGCCATTTTGAAGCAGGAAGTTTGTGTTTTTGCCATCACCATGTTGACCATTTGGACCTGGAAGTGACAATCCAGTTGTTTAATCTGATATCACAGTGCCTTAAAACTCAGTTCCAAACAGTCTGACAGCCTGAATGCCCTGAATGCTGTAACGTTAATTAAAGTTAATAGTGCACTTTTCCATCATAATAGTTTTTGCCTGCAGTAAATCTTGATTTTAAGTGTCTTTAATATTGTTGAAACTTCTGGTCTGGACAGCAGTGCAATTTCAATTTGTGCTCAGCTGTGTATTGAGATAAATTCGTACATCGTTTACCTTCATGAAAGCCCAATTCTGTATCAGAGATATTCATGAAGATCCAGTTTAGGAGACGCAGTCAGAGCTAATGTTGGTTAGCTTGTTAGTTTCTCCATCAGTTAAGACTCATAACTTAACTTAATCAATGAAATCCACTTCTTCTACTCTTTGTCATCACATGGAAAGTGGTAGAATCAAAACGGGATGCGTTTCATGGACTCCAGGACACAGTTCTGCAGCAGACTGAATACATAAAGTGGTGGAAAAAAGTTGGACACCCCATGCATTTGTGATATATTACACTGAGAATTACACTTAAGTCTTTGAACTCTCCCAAGTATTGCTCCATTTTCAAAATGCAAATGCTCCCTTCTGCTTGTGCACTGTTCCATCAAGTTCAGAACTGGATTTTTCACTAAGATAATGAAACACATCCAGGGTATGACATGTTGAAACTGTCAAGAACTTAGTTTTATTTTTTCTTCTTAATAAAAATCATGTTCCTTTGCGTGCGTCTGTCTGATGCAGCCACAAAAAAAACAAAGATTTTTCCACAAATATTTCATGATGATATTTGAGATTGTGCAAAATTGATCTTGAAGTAAGAGGGAATGTCAGAACTGGATATTTGGACAAAAGTTGCAGAGCTGCAGGAGCAGGTGAGCTAATGTAAATGACTGAAAAAGTTCAGTCTAATTGGTAATCTATTAACCACAAGTACGGTGGAGCTGTCTGTCAAGAACAAATGCATTTTATTAAATGAAGTCAGACTTGGCAGGCAAGGAAACTGTAATACACACCACCGGTAAATAAAAGCCAAACCAAATGAAATGAAAAATGTAACAGTTGTCCAGCAGATCACTATATATATATATATATTATGGGGCAAGCAAAACGAAGGAGACGAGTGAATCCTGTGGGGGCAGGGTGGTGTTACACTTCAGAAAAATTCCATAGTGACTTCATTTTGAAGTCCTTGGCACTTGTTTTTTTACACAGCTCTGCTATAATGTAATAAAATTAGGGCCGTCAAAATTAGTGCGTTAATGCTGGTTAATCCATTATCATGATTAATCTGATTAAAAATTTTAACGCAGTTAACCCATCTGTAGCACAGAATGACTGAACGTCTCTGCCAACGCATTTCAGGCAGTTTGTCCCAGTGGAGTTACCGTCACACATGCACAAATGGGCAGTTGATCTGGTAGTGACAGGCAGCAGAACAAACCCATAAAGATGGAGGACAAAGAGCACGATGGCCCTCTGCATGGAAATATGACGACAAAAAAAAGACAGAACAGTTGTTTCAAGTTGTTTTGATGAAACTGTTGAAGGTATTTCATAAACACATTAAGTGCATATATTCTCTTCTTTCTTGAGTCTGCTTGGTCATGCAAAAATGAAACACAATTAATATAGATTAAAAATGGATGATATTTAATCGAAATTAATCCACAGCAACCCTGTGATTAATCTAATTACAAATTTTAATCATTTGACAACACTAAATAATATATAATATAATATATATACTTCTGTAATACATACTGTTAATATTATTCATAGATACACAAACTGTTAATACAGTTAATTGCACCTATTCATATTTTATCTAGTTTTATTTTTCATTTTATTAAGCTCTATTCTTACATCACCTTGTTAAATTGTAAATTTTTTAATTATGTTTTCTTATCTTATTTTTTAGGTTTTGTAATTTTCTGTTCTATTCTATTCTATTCTATTCTATTCTATTCTATTCTATTCTATTCTATGAGACCCTAAGTTGTTCTATGTTTGGCTGCACATACACACTTACTGCCCAAAAGGTAGAAAAACGAGGAAAAATAAGAAAATGCAAAGAGTAGTGAGCATCTCTGAAAGTCAATACAGCACCACACACTTCTAATGTATTATAAATGATTTTTGAGAGGACTGAATCTTAAATGTTGACTTACTTTAATGCCACTATTATGGAATAAACATAATAATACCTATACATCTAATGAAGAAGTGGCATTTGAGTAGCACTGAACAGTTGGAGGCACTAATACTCCACTCAGGTGCCATTAAGCACAGCAGCAGAAGAAAAAGAAGAAAAATTGGAATTATGACATATTTGTTTTATCCAGCGTTCTATTGAGGTGAATGGATTTTTTTTTAATCATGATTATGCAATAAAAAAAACCTAAATATACTTACAACACTTTTTAGAATTTTAATCAACCGAGATTAATTGTCTGTTCATGCAAATAAACATTTCACCTACATCTACTGTTATTATTTATGCCTATTTTGTGGCCCACACACCTGAAGTATGAAGTATAAAGTATACTAGACGTCATCTATAATGTAGTGCAACTGAGATTAGATAAGATGACCTACAAGATATGTTACATCAGAGGCCAAGCTGCGTGTTTAACTGTGTAACAAATGGTATTATATGAGACGGATCAGCAGTGACTAATACAGAGCACCTCAGGATACAAAACACAGCTTCAACAGTGAAATACCAAATACTGGTTCCATAAGAGCAAGGTTTCACAACGAATCTGTGACAACACCGCCTCATGAGAGATGGCTTTTCTTCTCTTTTTTTGTCAGAGCTACAAAATGCAAGTGCATGGTACATCTGTGAAGCAATGGATTTTACAATATTTAACCCTTATTCCCTCCTCAAATTTACTATACTCTGGTAACCATCGTGGCAAAAAATGTACACACACATCAAATCATCATATGTCAACATTTTTTCTTGCTTTTTTTATTTATATATATATATATCTCTTAAACAACTTCCGCCCTGGTCAAAACTATGAAAATCTGTGGAAAAAAAGCAAAAAAAACAAAACAAGTGGTACCAGGCACAACAGACCCCGCCCCTTGCACATATCGTAGCTTATTTTGGCATCGATACAGCTGATGTCATGTCTATGCGTGTGCTGATGTCAGCATATCAATTGTCTCTATATATGTGCCAAGTTTTGAAATAAAATTGGTGCTTTTATAGACATTTGAAATTTCATAAGTAAATGGGAGACGAAAAAACATTTACAAAATTCATAAAAAATTGAAACTTTGACCTACTTTTCCCAAAACATTATGACATCTATTCTGGGTCACTGGCAATCTATAAACCCAATTTAGTATGAATTCAACCAAAAGTTTTGCTGCTACAGACATTTGAAAATTTGCCCATTATAAGTAAATGGGATTTGTTTTTTTCTAATTCATAAAAAAAATTAACTTTTACTGTTCCCAAAATGTAATCAGATCCATTCAGGGTCACTGGAAATCTATAAACCAAATTTGGCATTAATTCAATCAATAGTTCTGCTGCTAGACTGTAAACAAACAAACCAAACCAAAAAAAAAAAAAATACCCCCTTGCCTCCCCTTTGGGGGGGTGGTAAATATTACTGTATGTTGATTTTATAGCAGTTTTTTTTGTGTGTGTACATTTTTGCCATGAAGGTACTCAGATGGTGCAAAATGCATCATGGGAGTGTAAACACATTTAAGAGTAGAAGACACAGTATTTCAAACATAGAACTAAAAAGAAAAGTTCTGGCCAAATTTCATGCCGAAAGCTGCAACACAGCCAGAATGATCAACAAATGAAAAAAAAAAATTTAAAAAAGGGAAAAATGTACAAAATGCCTGAAGAGGACCTAAGAGTTAAGATTCCTTTGCTCAGTGGCCTAGATGAAATTAATGATACTGTTGCTATGCATGCAGGGATATGAGAAAATGCCCAGAGGGAAATGAGTGAAAGGATAAAGGTGTTAAAAGTTTGTCACCAAAGTAAAAGTGAGATCTCATGCGCGAAGGTTTTTGTTTTGTGTTCACAAATTGAAACTATGGCCGAGACAGAGGCCGATGTGATCATCTAAAGTCTATTATCAACATGCCACCCTTTTTGAAAAATCAATAGCAATATTTTTCAATTGCATTGTACAAGGCCAGACACTGGTATTCAGTCGGAGACGGATCAGATAGACATGTCAGAAAATGAGGCATGCTGTTGCACCACTTGCAGACAGTGCCAATATCCAGGTGTGTATTGGTACTGGGTAACTGTCTCGAAAACGTATAGCTTAATCATTGCAGGTTAAAGAACCAAGGTGATGGGGCGGTGACAAAGCAACAGCGAGACTGAAAGGATTTATTATGTTTTTAGTGAGGGAGGAAGCACTTGAGATGATAATGAGTCCGTAAATGAGAATTGATCCTCCTGTGCCAGCTGGTAATGTGAATGTGTACACATATTTGGACAGCATGCATGATTGGTTTCTATACTCTGTCTCTATGTTTGTGCTCAGTCTCATTGGACATCGGTTTAACGTCAGAAAATGGGAACCACTGTAAAGTTATGCAAATAGTGTTTTCCTTCTATAAAAGAGCCATCCAGTATCATCCGAGGCAGATTGTGCTGTAGGAACAGAAAACTGGAAGTGCTCCTGGGTTTCATAATACAGGTAAATATAAACAAACATATGCAACTAGAACCATCTGCAGTAAGACATTACCATCAGAAATCTACACTAGAAAATAAGAAACAATGAATGTGTGAGGAAAAAAAGCACTGCGAGTATAAACTGTGTAAATATCAACCGTCACAGTCAATTAAAACCATCTTTTGAGTGCTTTTCATGTCATTTTTGCACTTACCCCACCTACGGCATTGAAATACAAAAAGTTACATCACGCTTTTTGTTCCTCAAAAAAAAAAATAAATAAATAAATAAATAAAACACTTCTGTAAAATAACTGACAAGTAAATATTTTACAGCTCATAATTGCTGTTTTCAACCACAGCTTAGAAAAAAATGTTTTATGTCTCTGGAACATGATTTAAATATATTTGGAGACTTTGAGTAAGATTAGGTCAATCGATCACAACGATTTCTGCCAGGAAGCTCAATACAACTTGTGTCGCAATTCATTAATAAAAATTCATGACAGCAGCACTGTTCTCATTAGACCAACATGGTGCAAGGCTGAGTAAACAGTGAGAGAGCGTCTATATGTTTGAAAGATTTATTTACACATGGCGGAGTAATTAAACTTTACTTAAAGGACTCTACCCGGTAAATTATGTGTGCTTACAGTTTGCACCACTGAAGGCCATTTTGGAATCAATCTGTCCCTGCGATTAAAAGTTTTTCTCACTTTTTAGATGTTCATTGGTTTCACTTCACTCTGAGGTAAATCAATCACTGTCATGTTCATAGAACGGGACCTTTAACCCATAAAGACCCAAATCACCAGCAGCAACCAAAACCATTTACTGATCTAAACTGTTTAATATCTGTTGATCCACTAATTCTATCAATACATGAAAATAATTGGTGTAAAATGCAGTTTGTCATCTTTTCATGGCCATCAGATATAACCCATGTGGAAATTCAGACGCTCTGTAGTGAATGTGGAAACACTGTCATCTACAACATTCTACATTCTACAACATTGATTCCCCAGTAAAATCTAATGACAGTGGATGGATACACATGGTTTATGTTCACCTAAACCCCCCTTTACACAGGGATGGCAATGGTTGAGAGATCATTAAGCAATGAAAAACTGGCCAGATCTCTCCATGATCTTTCAGTGTGCACCCAGTGATCACCAAGATCTCTCAATGGTAAATGGACTGCACTTCTATAACGCTTTTCCACCTTCACGGTGCTCAAAGCGCTTAACAAAGCCTCACATTTACCCATTCACACACACTCATACATGCCATGTATGGTGCTGCCAGACCCACTAGGAGCAATTTAGCCCAAGGACACTTCACCATGTGGACAGTCAGAGCCAGGACTCGAACCGCCAACCCTTCAGTCATTGGACGACCTGCTCTACCAACTGAGCCACAGCCGCCCCACAGCGTTCAGTGTTCTCCCAATGATCTTCCAGTGATCTCCACAGTCGCCACGGTCTCCTCAAAGTTGTGACTCGGTCCAAAACAGTCTCTCAACAAACACTCAATGAGCGCTCAAAGATCTCATCAACCTCCCAATGATCTCTCAGCAATCTTTCAATGAACGCCAAATTTTTCCACCCCAAAGGTAGACATGGTTGAGAGGTCAGTGAGGGAATGGATACGACTATCTCGATACCCCCCCACCACCACCACCACCACCTGATCCGACTGACCAGACAGTTTAAAGTAGGGGGCCAAAGGAGAAACGGGTGCACATGGATCTCCCAAACATTTACACACAAACAGCTTTTTCGAGGCGTAGGAGACCATTGGAGATCGGGCCAATTTTTGATCGCTCAGTGGTCACCCAACGATCTCTGTGCTGTGTAAAGGGGCCCTTAATGACATCTTTGTTGAAAAAGTCACTTTTACTTCAGTTTTCTCTATTTTTATATAATAACCTTTCAGTTTAGTTTTCATGAACATCTAAATTAAATATATGAAATTAAACATAGGAAAATACATGATTTACAGGGAAAAATGCAAAATACAGAGAATATTATAATAAATGGTAATAAATCACTTAAGAAAGGTTAAATAGAGAGGAAAAGTTAATTTGGGAACTGACACAAAAGTAGCACTGGGTCCTTATGGATTGAAGCAAAGCAAATATTATCTGACCACATTAAAATGGACTTTCACATGTTTTTGCATGATTTTTATATGATTAATAGGGGTGGTGTCAGCCCTGCATAGAAGTACCCCACCTTCACCCACATATACTTGGGGTGGCTTCTGGCACCCCTGCAACCCTGACAAGGACTAAGAGGTTCTGAAAATGGATATTTGGGGAAATAAATGCACAAGTCATATTTTAGCCTCTCCTGCTCAGTGTGCTCACTTTCTGTCATTTTATTGTGTGAAATGTGCAAACACTTGAAACTAAATTAAAGGCGCACGGGGGCACAGTACTTAGCACTGTCACTTCAGAGCGAAGACGTCCTGGGGGAACCTTTCGGTATGGAGTTTGCATATTTTCTCTGTGCGCTCTGGTTTCCTCTCACCACCCAAAGACATGCACTAATAGGCTAATTGGTCAATCTATATCACCCGCAGATGTCAATATGAGAGTGAATGGTTGTTCATCTGTATGTCAGCTCTATGATGAACCGATGACATGTCTAGGGTGAACCCCGCCTTCACTCAATAGTAGCTGGGATAGGTTCCACCACCCCCACAACCCTCATGGGGATTAAGCAGTTCAGAAATTGAATGAATGAAATGAACAATGTCACCGCTGATCAGAATTTACTGTAATTAGATCTGTCACCAAGCATTGCTTTTTTTTATTATAAAACATTTTTTTTATGTGCAGCATCAGTGCACGTTATTCCTATGGATTCAGCAAGTTAGTCCGTTTTTGTTTTTTGTTTTTTTTTCCTGTAATGATATGCAGCAGACTACAATCCAGTGAAGGTCATTACAAAAAAGGAAAAAAAAAAAAAAAAGCATATCAAGTACCAATTTTTTTTTTTTTTTTTTTTTTACAGTGTGACATTGAAACTATGACAACATCCCTTATAGAAATAAGACAAAAAGTATTAAATATAACTACTTGTTTCATTATGAGAAAAAAATGAGCCAAGATGTTATTGAAGATAGACTTAATAATCTTAAATTGAGAAGTTTTAAAAGTGGTTTCTGAAAATAAGGAAACCAGACTTCATCTGCTTGGTTATTATACAGACTGATGTTTTAGCTTGTTATTGGTCCAGTCTAAGATTTTCTAAAATGAGATTAGCTGCTTGATGTAATTTAAAAAAAAAAAAAAAAAAAAGATATTTCCCCTTTATCCCTTTATTTATTTATTTATTTATTTATTTTAGTGAATAATATCCCTATTTTCAGTGTAACATCACAACAAATCTAATCAGTATTTAATGTGTAGCATCAACATCCTCATATTTATTCCAGATTTACAGCTTGAATTTTCATTTTCATGGCAAATCCCAACTGCTTCTGACAAGAAAGCGAGTCCCTTTATGCGACACAGCAGTGACTCATGGGAGCCTCCATGTTGTCTCATGTGCTGGAAGACTGGATGATGTCCAAGCTGCTTAGCCTGAAGGCAGCCAAACTTTCTCTTTGTGTCCCTGCAGAGGGTGGGCCGAGGATATTGCCTGGCATTAGGCTGACAGAACAGTCCCCTGAACATCTAGCAATTCTACAGTGACTTTATGAAAATTTTATTATACTGACCTTTCCATGCTTATGTGTTTTGTATTTATTAGAGTTGAGAAAAAGCCCACAGAAGCTACAATTAACAAATAACTAAGCGCTCAATCCATCACTCATCCTCCACTGGCTGACACTGTCACTTTAGCCACTCAAGTAAAAAATAATAAAAATCACTGTCCTGCGATCGATACAGAAGCTGTCATCGCAGCAT
The DNA here is from genome assembly GCA_037367295.1 of Apogon hyalosoma. Taxonomy (NCBI): domain Eukaryota; kingdom Metazoa; phylum Chordata; class Actinopteri; order Kurtiformes; family Apogonidae; genus Apogon; species Apogon hyalosoma. The sequence goes on from JAPQRP010000028.1 coordinate 12,212,425, forward strand.
TGATTACTTTTCATTTAGATCTGTTTAAGCTACCAGGGCTTCCCTGTTTTCCCTTCCTTCTGGATTCAGGTCTTTGTTAAAGTCTGAGTAAATTTTAAGCGGCGCCGCAGGACGGTGATGGATTGGTGGGTTGATAGTGAGATTATGCAGGTGAGACAGCTCGGAGCCTTTAATCCCACACTCCTTTCAAGGAAACTATCCGATGGCTGTGCTCAGTTTGCAAGATTCTGTTGATGTTTGTGCCTTTCTTTCTTTAGGAGGAAAGACTAAGCAGGGTACTGCAATTTTATCTACTTTTTTTTTTTTTTTTTTTTGAGCCTCAAAATTGGCAACAACTGTGATAGTGACATCTCCAACATAGAAAACATGAGCAGACCCCGTGTGTTTATGTTGTTCTCGTCAATGTCTCTTTTGATTTGAGGACTGTGACACTCGCTTCCATTCATTAAGAAAGAAAAGAGGGGTTGTTTTTTTCTCTCTCTCTCTTGACAGCTTCTCCTCAGTAGGCTTACTAGTTCAGACTAATTAAATGCAAGAAATTAACTTGACTGAACCTAACATATCGAGAAGGAAAACGTACAGGAGGTGACTGCCAAATACTAGCTTTTTGTCGCTGTGCTTGGTGATTACCAGCGACGTGGTTGTATTGCTTGCAGGGGGGATTTGCAAACGCCAGAAGAAAGGGCATAAAACAGAGCAAGGCAAGAATAAAAAAGACCAGGTTGTGGGCAGGCTTCACCCATGACTGTCAGGGGAATTGACCACTTGGGTTTTGGGTGGGCAAAGTGAGTCGAGTCAGAACTAATCCTGGGCTAAAGGAGCTGCTCCTCTGTAACCAGAGCATGGTAGATGGGGACATTTGCAACCAGAGTTCGTGTAAGACGGCTTCATGGATCTGATGTGCTCAGTTGTTAAAGTCAGGGGCGTCAATACAACCACGAGGAACCCACTGGTCTGTGAACATGTTGAAAACAATTGCTCTGGACTCGTTTTTTGAGGCATTTATTTGATTCACTTCCTTGTTTGTTTTTATGCCTGCTGGAGTTTCTGGATGCAGGGATTTTAGCACGTACATGTGATTTGTTGGGCATGAGTGGGAATGGGCTATGTGAATGAACTAACTTAGCATTGTGGGTGTTACAGAATGAAAGTGAGTTAAGCAGGAATCAATTTTCCTGTCCAGACCTTTATCTTCAATTACCAGCCGGTTTCAGTGAGCTGAGGCTCTGTGAAGGTGACAGGGCACACCTCGCGAATGCTGTCTGGTTGTAATAAAGCATTAACAAGTCAATATGTTATGTAGCTGTACTATACTGAGGCTGGTCTGGTCCCCTTATATGAAAACTGTAAATATGATATGTACCTCTATTATTGTTACGTTACAGCAATACTATGTATGTACATACCTACAACTTAAATAATGGAACTGTAATTTTAACAATTATGTTGTTACCATCTATAAAGGTCAGGTTTGTTATTATAAAATCATCAGACTTGAGACTATCAAGGATCACATACAGACTTCAGAGCTGCACCAATAGTAAGTCACATGAACCCACTGAGAAATGTTCAGTTTATCAGTGTGATTTTGCATTTTTCAGCTCATTTTATGTTTGTGCTTTGTATCTTTGTAAAATGTTATATTTTAGGCAGCTAAATAATGATGAGATATTAGTACATTTGATTAGTGGATACCGATTAAAACTGCTGTGCTTGATCATTTTTAGCATCATTTGGCAAAACTTCCATAATAACCTTTGCGTTTATCATAACTCAGAGTCTGAGAGGACATAAGATTTTACTTTAAGGATCTGCTGCCTGTGATTTCACTGCGATACTAAGATTATGCGTAATTGTATGCATTTTCAGATAGATGGATAGGTAGATGGATCAAATGCATGACTGGCAGCTGTATTTACCAATTGCAGATCAGATTTTGTCAGATGAAACATGGACGTAGCTCTGCTCTACACTTTGTCTCAAAGCAGAAGCCTGTAGACTTGTTTTATGTTTCCGTAACAGCATGAAACGTCTGTATTAACATTAAATCTTGATTTTGGTCCAACAGGAGAGAGCTGCAGAAGAATATATGTTTTCAAATTCTAGTGTTTTTCCCCCTGGTTTCAGCTCCTGCAGCTTTACCCAAAACCAAATAGGAAACTCAGTTTTGACAGACGTTGGGACTAAGCTATAAATACTGACTGTGGAGGAAAATATTTGCTTAAAAGATACAGACCACAATTTATTTATTAATTTCTGAGTTTGAGTTTAGATGTTGAGTTCAAAAGTTTTCCAATCTGCAATAAAGTGAATTGCTGTTCTTTTCAGACATATTTGATACAAATTCAGTCTCAACATTATTTGGGGATGGGGCAGAGATTATACACTATATGGACAAAAGTATTGGGACACACTGAAGTAGGTGTTTCATTGCAGCTGGGCTGCAAAACAGAAATGACAAATACCATACAATAATTTTATGTTGTGATAAAAAAAAAAAGTAAAAAAAAGTGTTCATTTTATCTTTAGAGTTTATTTTGTTTGCATTGTCATCTCTACTTGGTAATGCTTCAGAGTTTGTTTTTGCTTCATTTTACTCTATGATAAATTGTTGTTTTATGACCCGAGTAACCATATGGTTTCCTTAACTTTCAGTCAGGAAGAAAAATCAGTTTTTAAACTTAAGAGAAATATTGATTTGACATGTATGATGATAATGACAACAACTGACATTAACGTTTTGTTTGTTTTTTTTTAATCATGATTATATTTCAAATCAAACAGAATGGGAAGTCCGAAAAGCTGTAGATGTGATATATAGTAACAGCTAAATAATCAGTTATCATCATTTTCCTGCTCAAAACTATTGTTGTTACATTAGATTTGGTGAAATTCACTGCTGGTCCACTTTTAGTACATATATGTTACATGTTTACCCACTGACACCATGTTTTTACTTTGCAGACATCAAAATTTGATACACAAGGACTATGTGTTTTTCAGTATTTGGTAGTGTCTAAGCAGGTCAATGTTGGCATGAAATGATTGCAATTCATTGACAGTAGTTACAGACCAAGATATTTTCTGCACAAGGTCATAATCATGTTCCATGATTGTATAAATGGCTGATTTAGGCTTGAGAATTGAGTCTATTTAGCTATATCCTTTTCGATAAACCTAAAGCTTTCAAGAAATATCTCACACACAGCATTTTATTTCAAGGACCCTATTTTTTTTTTCATTCATCTGACAATTGTTAGAAAGTGATATTTACCTTCATAGCTTAGTGAATTGATTGACCATTTCAAAGTGAAAGGAAAAAAAGCCGATGTGTGCATATTTTCGAGGGCTTTAAAGCTTTCACCGTATGCTCACTGTTGGCTGATGGGGTAATCCAATAAGAGCCCTGTCTCAACACAGTGAAATGCTGAGGGGGAGGAAGGCTCTGTGCCTGAGGGCCTCTGCCTCTAATGAGGGAGGAGAGGGGTGGATGCAAGGTCTTTGCTTCACAGACAGCACAACAGGCGAGTTAACCCTCCTCTCTCTGCTCACAGTACCTAGATCCCACCTCTGCTCTCCTCCTCCCACCTTTCTCCTCTCCACAGCCCCAAGCTTACTCCTCCACAGAGAAAAGACTAAGTCCTGCAGACTGACTGTGCCAGTTTGTACCTAATTTAGAAAGCTGCTGTGTGGAAGTTGCTCATGCTACCCCCCTCTTTGTCTGAAAGCTTATGATTGTCTCAGCAAGTCGACTTCGATACCTGAAACACACTGCATGCTTCTGGAATTTCTGATTGCTGCAGCAGTATCCCTCAAGTCAGTCAGTGCAGCTGATTTTTGTGATGTGTAAGAGACACAATCAAAAGCATGGGGCTTTAATTAACACTCAGTCTGTCTTGAGTACCATAAGCAACCAACTGCTAATTACCTCAAGTGCCAGTGCAGTTTTTTCATGCTTATAAAGCAATATGAAGACCCAACTGATGAAAACAGACCAAGAACTGGACCCAGTGATGAGTAGATGCAGAGAGGGAGCTTTCAACCTCCATCCCTGGGCGTAAATTACGCAACAATATAGTAAAATATTCATGACACACCATAGGGATGGAATCCTGCCTGCTCTGAAGTGCTGAGCAAACACTTAGCCTTCAGCCACTCTAAGACTGTGAGGAGGATAAGGAGAAGCCCAAAAGTAAGGAGCTGAAAACAATTTCAAGCATGAAGCCAATTATACCCAGGAAACAATTTCCTGCCTCACGAGGATGCCAAACTGCACTAACAGTGTCAGCTCCAAAATTATGGTGGGGTATATTATGTTTAGGTAACCTGCTTCTATGAATATGTTCTTTATGTATATTAAATCATCAAGTAGGCATGAAAAATAAATGAAGCAACTCTAACAAAGCACTACATGAAAAAAACAAGGAGTCATAACTCCTGTGCACCAATGGAAATAACAGCACTGCAGCTACTGACCAGAACATTGCAGCTCATAAGTTTTCTGTTTTGTTTTTCATTATTTTTGCAGAAGATGTACAATACCCATCGATCTGGAAACTGCATTATTCGAATACAAAAAGCTCACTGTTTTCATTATCATCCTAAATTTAACTCCAATCCAGCTGCTCAGGTGAGAAAGTAATGGGTTTAAAGAAACCGAGCCTGACTTTTGAAGTCATTAGAGGGAGTGGTGGAACCATTTCTGCCACTCAAGGGAGTCCTACTAACGGTTTTATGTGACTTTAATGATCGAGAAAAGAGCCGGAACCTGCCGAGATACGCCGTGTGAAAGTACAAGCTTAGCTTTACTTATTGGTCAATAACACCATGGCAAGTAATGGCAGTAGAGTGGTTTCTAATGAGTCTTGGAGATGATTCCATATTAAACAGTGTTCAGTTAATGGTATTTAGAATGAGTATTAGTACAAATATATCATATTTGTTGAAAAATGTCAGAGCAAAAGTTAATCAGGGCAGACTGACTATTCTTACACTGAACAATATAACACATTCAGTGCATTGCATCAGGTATTTTGGGATTCAGGGAAATTGTTTTAAAGTCAACAAATGTTCACACATTTCCACAGGGTCTCAGAGAAAATAAAAACTGAAAAAAAAAAAAAATTACCAGATCTATGTAACGTCCCCGTAGTCTGAAATTACTCTGGGAGAAATCACTAGGTTTAATATTTAATATGAACTTTTGCTCACAATGAATGTTGCTCATCTTTATATCATCATTAGTGTAATAATAATAATAATAATAATAATAATAATAATAATAATAAGTGTTTACACAGGTAAAATATGATAATGAAATTGATTCATTCTACTTCACAAGTCATATAAAAAATATCCCAGGACAATGAAACAAATTACATTTGAATAGATTGTTTATGAAGCAGAAGACAGTAGATAGTAGAGCTAAATTAAGCTCAGTGGGAACCATGTACTATCATCTTGTTTTACATTACACTTTCTTGCTCCGAGATTAAAACCTGAAAAACAAACAAAGAAAACGAGGGCATAAATGAACTAGAACATGTATGTGTGTGGCTTTGTGTGTAGAGCAATAAAATCTCCATTCTGCATCAGCTTAATCATCTAGTGGCTTGGGTGAAGTATTTTTAGAAATATTAAACGTAGTATTCTTCTTTTTCCACCTGGGGCCTGTTCTGCACCCCGTACAAATCCCATTAACATGGCCTCTTGTTTCTGTATCAAGTATGATTCATGAAAAAGTGTTCCGGCTGTCAAGTGCAAAAGAGACAATAAGTTGATTAAGGCTTTTGAGGCTTACTGATGTCTACAATGTTTACAAAACACTTCATTAATAAATATCCGATGAATGATGCTTTAAGAAAGTACAACTGTCCATGTTGTATTTTGGTTTGAGAAACATTAGCAGAAATAAAAGAAAGACATCATTCACCTGTTCTCTGTTTAATTATTTACACTGCAGTGAACATATAAAGTGGCTGCTTTGTGACAATGGCTGATGATATGTTAGTCTGACAGATGTTTATTGCATGAACAGATTTACTGTCCATTTAACTTATTAGAGATGCTCCAGGTGTGCCGTTGAAAACATGTGTCTCTCATTTTGAGGTTTCACAAGCTCCTCTTGTTGACTTATTATCAGTGTGTGACAAATGCAGACTATAGAAACAATTAAATGTTTGAGTTTTCCTCATAGTTATGTTTAAGTTGTCCAGTTCATGTATTACTTTTGTGACTGTTCCCAAATTACTTTTTCCTCTCTATTTAACCTTTAAGTGATTTATCACCATTTATTATACCATTATCCTCTGTATTTTCCAGTTTTTCAATGAAAATTCAGTATTTTCCCATATTTAATTCACTGATCATGTAGATGTTCATAAATGCTGAAGTTGATTGTCATAATATCAGAAACAGAGAAAAATGAAGAAAACGTGGCTTTTTTCAACAAAATCTATCATTAACTGAACATATACCAAGTGTGTCCATTCACTGTCATTTATTAAACTCCATGGGTTTTACTGGTGAATTAATGTTGTAGAAGATGACAGTGTTTTCACGTTCACTACAGAGCCTCTGAACGTCCAAGTGGGTCATATCTGATGGCCATGAAAAGATGACAAACTGCATTTTACACCAATTATTTATATGTATTGATAGGATTAGTGGATCAATGGGTATTAAACAGTTTACATCAGCGGATGGATTAGATAGATGGGGGATATTTGGGTCTTTCTGGGTTAAATTATGTTGTAATATATTCTTTGTGCAAGACTTGAGCTGTAGGAAGTAATCAGATGAAACAAAGAACATTCTGCAGCCCTCCTCTTTGCCCTAAAGATGAACACAAGGTAAAGATATACACAAAACTGCTTCTATTACAGAAAAGTGAAGTCTATGTCAAGTTCCTCGGTAGAGACCTTCCTACCGATCGATACATCCACGAATGGAATAGACTAGTGAGTACAGTCTTGAATCATTGAAAAGATCCCGCCCCCAATTTCATGGTTCAGTGGCACATATATTTGATGTTGCTATTAACAGAAATAGAAGATAGAGGAAATGAAAACACAAATGAAGGTGGTAGCCTACTAGCCAACTAATAAATAGATTTACAAGGGCAATAATATGGCGAACCAGCATTCAGCTGTTCTTCTGCAGCATGGAACAAACATAACTTAATGTGGGCATTTTTTATACCCAGCGTAAAATAATTGTCATTTCGTTTGCTTATGGTTGAATGCCTTAACTTGTACCTTATCTTCAATGCACTGTAAGTCTAAATTAATCTTTATTGCCCTGTATGACTTATTGTGGAACACAGTACCTTTTAATCATTTAAATACTTCATGATATTATTCTTATTTAGTATATTCTTTAGTGTTTTGTACTTTTTGTTTTCATCTGGATGTTCTATTTATGTATGTATAAGCATACTGAATAGCAGTTGTCTCCGTTTCGTTAGTGGTATATGCACATAGAATTGGGAAAATTGAATTGTGGGTTTTCCACAGGGGGGGCTTTAAATTAGAAGAGCTGTTGAAACTTTTAGCAAAATGACCCTGAAATACATATATATAAATTAGTGCTGTCAAACGATTAAAATTTTTGCTGTGGAGTAATTTTGATTAATCACAATTAAGTATCATTCATTTTTAATCTATATTGATCACGTTTCATTTTACATGAGCAAACAGACTCAAGAAAGAAGGGAATATATATATATATATATGCACTTAACGTGTTTATTAAACACCTTCAACAGTTTCAACAAAACAACTTGAAATAATTGTTCTGTCTTGGGGGGTTTTTTGTCCTCATACTTCCATCCAGAGGATCAATGTGCTGTTCAGCGTCTTCTATCTTTATTGGTTGGTTCTGCTGCCTGTCACTACTGGATCAACTGCCCATTTGTTCATGCATGATGCTAACTCTATGTGGACAAACTGCCCGAAATGTGATAACAAAGATATTGATATAAATAA
>JAPQRP010000028.1:12264475-12274550 GCA_037367295.1 Apogon hyalosoma
TGCTGTTTCAAGATCAAGATTTCATCTTCAAATAAAAGACTCACAGCCAGTTATTTTGACTGTTATGTAGAGTAACACATCTTTATGTAGGTTACTGCGTCAACTCAACAATCATACTATAGCTCTGGTAACTTAGTTCAGTTTTTAGACAGAAAACAGCCACAGTACAATTACAAATCACCGCTGTTTTCTGTACTGTTTGTGTTGTCAATAGCGGAACTAAAGATGTGTGTGGAATCGATCAAACAAGGTCAGAATTATCACAGTTTAGTGGATCAACAAATGGGCAACTTAGCAAAGATAATGACATCATATAATAACATTAAACCTTCATAAGCCTCATAATTAATTTCACTCATGTAGAAGAAACACTGTGACATCAGCATCACAATTACTGTCATTTAGAGCTGTGTCCGATAGTTAAAACAACAACAGTGCCTCTAAAAGTTGTTTCTTAACAGTTCTCATCCCATCTTGTCATTTTCTGATGCTTTGGTCAAAGGCGTTAGTTTATTTTATTTTAATTTAGTTTAGTTTAGTTTAGTTTTCCTCCTCATGGGAGACTGACAGTGGCTCACTATTCCCTCCAGTTGGACCGTGGGTATTAATAGATTTAGCTCATATCTCTACAACCCAATACATTGGTATCTTTGGCGGAACTTCATAGCTCCATGTGTTTTTGGTGAAATTAGTATACTTTTAACAACATTGACTTTATTTTAAAGGGGTGATAATTTGCTTTTTAGGCATTTTAAAACATTTCCCTGTGGTCTACATGCTTGGGTCTGAATTCTTCATTAATTCAACTCCACAGGTCCATCTTCAACCCTATTTCTGAGTAATGACACCAGAAAGGTTGTTTTGAGCGCTGGCTTTTTAAATGCAAAGGAGCCACTTCACACCCCACCCCCTCCAGGTTGTTGACCGTGCTGCTCTGTCCCGTTCAACTAACAACTGTACATTTTAGATAATCGGCTCGAAGTTTGGACATATTTTCAGTTTTTACTACAACCAATGCTGCTGACAAACAATTACTCAGAGAAATGTTCATTGGAAGTCTTGACCTTATATGTGCAAATGTTGCAACGTAACTAGTTATAGACATAACAAATTAACCAGGAATTGAAACGGATTGTTGAAATCCACTCGATTTTTGCCAAAATGAATATAAAGATAGCTCTGCAGCACCTGGAGGGTTCAAATTCCAATTTTTTTTTTAACTATTAGGGTCCAAATACACTAATAAATGTACCAAAGACTAATAAAAGTGAGTTTAACAAAGTATGACCCCTTTAAATAAATGTTGCAGCTTTGTTTCATATATTTGATAAGGATAATTACCCAAAACAATCTCAAAAAAATCTAAGGTAACTAAAATGTCCTTAGATTATTTACAAACCCCTTTGAAAACCTGGAGAAACCACATAGTGAGGGATTACTTTGAAGGCACATTTCAAGTTTTGTGTGTCTTATATTTGGTGTGAAGTCATTTGAAGTGAGTTTTCCCATTAAAGTCACTTTTTGACATGTATTTCTTTTCTAAGGCGAAAGGATTGAAAAGTGGTTAATTTTAAGTGACAATGCAGAGCAATGGTGTTACTCATTTTGAACTATTAGAATCCATTGCATCAAACGAAAACTATGCAGCTATCAATGTCATTTTTTGATCTTTTGTGATGGGGAGGGTTTGGGATTTTTTCGGCTCCTCAGAACAGTCAAAGAGAAATATGCAGCTGCTCTGTTTTGAAGACAAAATGATGTTTATTTTTGAGATTGTATTTTTAGATCGTTTATTTAATGTAAAAGGGAAAGTCATTTGTCTCGGTAGCTTCGAGCTTATAGTATGTCCTCCGTTGGTTCTTTTGTCATCATTTCATTCATTAAAAAAATCTTATAACCTTTGATGTTATTCCATAATCATATTTCTTAAAGGACAGAACGTATGAGCAGTTTTCATGACTAATGGTAAGTTGAGAGGGCCGATGTGCGCTGGACAAATATTTATGATTTGGTACACGTCCAATAGATAATGTATGTGCACAGTTTGTATGTGTGGTCTTCCATTTACAGCTTTTCCTTACATGGAGCAATTTCAGTATGTGAAGCAATCCATTTCCCACTGATTAAAACAAGATAGATTTTTTTCTCCAGCTGTCGTTGAATCTTTATAGCATGATGTATCTGCGGTCACACGATATATAGCCTACAGCTAGGTTGATCATTTTTCTGATGGTGCAGAACAATTGAAACAACTAGGTTATCTTTGTTCCTGTTAGGTTAGTAAAACATGATCACAGCGAGGCCAAATAATGTCTGCCGTCTCATTATCTCTGAGCTCTGACAGGAAAAGCGTGGGAAGGAGAGCTACAGGCATGGCAATCACAGACATTGACCAGCATATCAATTTAAAAAGACAGGATGCAACACATCACTTCCACAAGGTTCAGACTCCCTAATAGACCACCAAGATAAAAATCTTAAATATTTGTAGTCTCTATATGTTTTGGTTTTTTTTTTCCCTTTACTCTTTTCAGTGGTATGAATTTCTAGCTGAAGTATATTAGCATACTTTTTGTCGTGTAACATAATTCAACAGCTTCTGTGTAATGATGCAACACCTTTGGATGCAGAACAGTAACCGGTTTCTTGGGAATATTCCAGTACAATACACCAAATTAATTCATACAGCAACAGTTGCTTTGACTGGCTATTATTATCCTTTCAAACAGCACCAATGTTGCGACAAAGCTAGCAATTAAGAAACAATCTCCTTAAAGACCGGGCTACATTTCTGAACACCTCTAATTACTGCAGAGAATAAACCTGTTCTATCTGGGGTGCTCCCATTAAAGGTCCACGCTGTTGTTACTACTGTGAGGGCTAGAAAGGTTCTGAGACTGCAGTAATCACTTAAATTTTCTTACACCATACGCATAATCAGGGATTTATTTGTTTTTTGTGAAACAAGGTGGAAAAAAAAAAAAACAAAAAAAAAAAAAAACAAGGACTGATCCACTGTCAAGTAATAAATATGAATGTGTATGGTCTCAATTCAGTAAAAATGGCTCTGCCTGCACTGTTTTCTGCCTTTTCATTAATGGTCTAATGGAAGTGTGAGTCAAGATGGGCACAATGACAAAAAAGAAAACGCTGCAAGCATTGTTGTTCATCTCTTTGAAGTGAGGTTGCTTGGTAATTCTCAGCTCCTAATGGTTTCTCTTGTCCTTAAGCATATGGGCCACAGTGATCCTTTCCTCTTTTGTCACTTTCCATTGGACACTGGACCATCATCAGTCTCAGTGTCTGCAGCAGATGGATGAACCGTCCTGCCGCAGACACAAACAAACACAAGATGCTTGCTCAGTCAACCGGCACACCTGATAAAGTAAACTATGTGCCTGTTTGTGCCCGTGTGTGCATATGATAAGACTTCTGTGGTTATGTAATGACTTCATGATACCATACAGCATCAAAGTTTTAACTAAATTGCATATTTTCTATTCCACCTTCAGGGCTCTCACATCCACGTGCCATACATACAGAGGGAAAATAATGTATTTATGTGTGGAAATAAATGTGTATATGGATGTTTAGATCTATACCTCTCTCGGGAAGCCTTTGCAGTTTTAGCAACACTTAAGTAACCCTCACAGAAATCAACCAAGGTTATCTAATCCACATTCCTGGTGAATTCATGAATGAGAATTTACTATATGTTTCTATAGGTGCATGCAGTAAAAATGATACAATAAAGTCTCTAGGAAGCACGACTATGTAACATTTACTGTAGCTACGTACATGAGAATTGCATCTTGTCTGTGATTCTACTTTGAAAAATCATGCAATTTCCACACTTCATTAATGCCCAACGGGTTTGGAAATGCAATTTCAACCCAGGAACATGCATTTGACATCTGCTTGTCTTCCTCAGAGACTAAAAACCCACTCTGAAACTTTAATGTTTCATCAGATCCTATCTGCCGTAGCATGTACTGGGAGAAGCCACATGCAAAGAGACACTGTGAGGCAACGGGTGCAGTAGCTGATCACGGTACTGTAAAGGTAGAGCCGTCTTAGCATGGAATGCCATCAAGTAGAATAGACATTACTGACATGGATTTTTAGATATTAGCATATTTGACAGGAGAAGGGAAAAGAGCAGAGAGCTAATGTGCTTGCGGTGACATTTCCCCGTGGACTTGCCAGATGAACTCTCTTAACCTCTTTAGCTTTTTTCATCTCCAAGAGTGCTGCTGAGTGCGGGTCAGGTCACCTTCCTTATCTGTCACCGAGACACAAGAGGATGAAACTTGGAAAACAAAAAACTATTCTCTAGTTTTTTTGGTTTTTGAAGTTTGGAGGTATAGATCTGCTGTGCTGTTTTATTAAAAGACTGTTTCTTTCAGTAGCTCTGAAGGCTGTTGCTTTTCGTTCTATAAAAGGTATAACAATAAAAAAAAACATATCAAGTTACTCTTTCAAGGTCGTGTCTGTTGTTCAGAAAGTGAAGACACGAAGTATAATTTTTAATCTTTAGCAACTTTTGATTGAGTCGAGGAGGCTTTGACCCAGAAAATGAAAAACCCTCACCCCTGTGAAAGCACCATGACAGTCTTTTGGTGACATCGCAGTTTACAACAGCGGTGTCAAAAATCATGTAATCTGGAAGGCAAATTTTTATATTTTATAATCACTAAAGTAAAAGGTGTAATCACAAAGGATTTTATCAGCGGTGAAATGATTTCTCAAGAAAGTCACCAAAGAAGAAAGATTAAAACCATAATATGCCTGATATTAGGGAAGCCTTTAAGATGGCTCATAAAGTATAATGGAAAATAATAGGAAGGACGAATTTTAGATCTTCTCTTCAGCAAAGGAGAAAATGTGCTCCAAACCCTAAGTAACAAGGACTTAATGACATCCTACAGGTTACTGTGTATATGGTGGTGGGATTGATGTAAGATCTTCATCTCATTAAGGATGAGTTTGTATTTGTCACTCAATAAATCAATGCTTTTACACTGTTAAGAGTTTTACACCACCTTAATTAATTTCACTTCTGCTGGATGTGTACACCTTGTCCCATTAGGCAGCATGAGTGGATATGAAAGACTGCTGCAAACGCTGATGAAACATGAGCAAACCTTTTAAGCAAACAATGTATTACCTCAAATGTGATGACTTTTATGTGAACGTTATGTTTTTATTTTCATAGAGATTTGTTTTGGGGATATTTGTGCCTGTGATGTGCAATGAAAGTGAAGACAGACAGGAAATGTGAGCAAAGAGAATGTAAGAATGATGCACAGCAAATAGCCCAGGGCTGGAATTGAACTTTGACCTCAGTGGTGTACACTACCAGGTGAGGCAACTGGGAAACCCAGACTGTTATTTATATTTAACATGTTTTACGTGTGTTGCTTAGGAACTCATGGCGTGATTTTGTAGTGATATAATACATTAGTGTCCACTCAAATAAAGGGGCTGTATATCATCCCCTATGCACTGCAGGCAAATTATATATTAAAAAGAAAAACAACAAATACTTTATATATCAAAGCCATTCATTTTGGCATTGCTGGAAGTTACACATAATGTAAAACCAGCACAAAAACTTTATATAGACAATATTTTTTGATCGTCCATTGAGGAGCGAAACAAACTTCAGCTCTTTTTAAGTTGTGTTTGTTTCTCAGAATAAAAGTTTCCATTGTTTTACATTTTGACAATTTCAAACCTATATGGGTGGGATTTAAAAAAAAAACAAAAACACACAGAATAGATTATTTCTCAGTGTAACCATCAGTGCATGTGTAAAAAGACAAAAATAATGCACAAAGAAGCAACAAGAGAAAATAGATGAAAGATGATTTGACTTTGGAGGAAACACGTCATAATGTTTTAAGTTGTTATACACAAGAGAGAATTTTTTATACATATAGTAAATTGTATTCTTTTAATTTTATTCAATAGAATAGTGTAATGATGTGAGGTTCAGTTAGCTTTGCATAAAAATTACATTCTATACATTTCAGAGCCTGTCCTTTTTCACTTTACTTCAGTAAAAATAAGACCAATCAATAGTTTGGCATATTCTCTTCAGTATTTATTTATACCTCTACTTAAGTAAAGAATATATTTTTGCCACATCTGTTTAGCTGTGACTCTTTAAGTTTTATGACTGTTCAGACCTTCCACCAACATCCATCCTAAGAGGCATAAAAGCATAAAAAAAAAACTGTCCAGCTCTAAGTGCATCTGTTCACACCGGGCATTAGAATCCACCACCAGATGATCACTTCTAATCGTATCTCACCTCCCTGCTTCATATGCAAAAAGCTCATCTACAGCCTATAATACAGCCCCCACAGACACATCCAGTTTAATAAGCTGGCTTTGTAATGTGTCTTTACAAATTTATTTCCTTGAGCTGCTTAAAGGCAATCAGCAGTAGCTTTTAAGGTGGAGTGTGTTCCGCGACACTGTGAATCATTCAGTACACCTTAAATATCGATATGACAACTGTGACCTTTCTGTTTGTTTTTGAGATACGCTGTAGAGTTAATTGAATCTCTGAGTGCTTTAAAATATGTACATGATTTTCTACTGGCTCATACAAAGTGTGAATATTTTATTTCCTCATTGAGGAAAAATCCAACAGCAAAGGCATAGCATCATACAGTGGCATGATCAGGCACCACATTTGCACATCTTTAGAATTTTTAACCCATAAAGATCCAAACATCTGCTGACGATCAAAAGCATCCACTGATGTACATTTGTAATGTACAGGTCTGTTAGTTGAATTGGTGTATAGTTTTATAAGCTTTATCTTTTCAGTAGAGTTATATTTTGTTGATCTCTTTTAAGGGCCCTATAACTCTATGGTAATTTCAGCAAATATTAAATATTGGGCCAATCCCATGCCTTAGTAGTAAGGTCAAGAAGCATGTTGGTTTTTATAACACTACATTGATTCAGAGAGATTTTATACAAATTGTGAAGCTGTAAATAGTTTATGACCTGATAACAGTTGTTTTATTGCTTGTGTATACTTTTTTAGCAAGTGCTGCTCGGATGTTTTATGGCAAGAGGAGCGAGACTGTGGTCACGCCAATACATCCATTTTGTCAGAACTTTAAACCTGTGTTTTGTGCTTTGACTGCTTGGTCCACGACATTTGGACCAAGGATGTATGAGTGTGTGTGTGT
Organism: Apogon hyalosoma; assembly: GCA_037367295.1. Taxonomy (NCBI): domain Eukaryota; kingdom Metazoa; phylum Chordata; class Actinopteri; order Kurtiformes; family Apogonidae; genus Apogon; species Apogon hyalosoma. The sequence continues at coordinate 12,271,687 of JAPQRP010000028.1, forward strand.
GTGTGTGTGTGTGAATGGGTCAATGCGAGGCTTTGTAAAGCACTTTGGGCACCATGAAGGTGTGGAAAAGCACTATATAAGTGCAGTCCATTTACCATGTAAAATGTTTAATAACTGTTGATCCACTAATCCTATCAATCCATGTAAATAACTGGTGTAAAATGCAGTTTTTCATTTTTTCATCGTCATCAGATATGACCCATCTGGATGTTCAGCGGCTCCATAGTGAACGTGGAAACACCATCATCTTCCACAACATTGATTCACCAGTAAAACCCATGGAGTTGGATCAATGACAGTGGACGGACACACTTGGTTTTACAGTCAGTTACAGATATCTTTGCTGTAAAAGTCACTTTTCCTTCAGTTTCCTCTGCTTCTGATATAATAACCCTCAACTTTAACCTGAGCTTTTTATGAAACTCTACATGATCAGTAAATTCAATATGGTGAAATACATGATTTTCACGTAAAAAAATGCAAAATACTGAGGATATTATAATAAAGGATGATAAATTAATTAAGAAAGGTTAATTTGAGGAAAAAAATAGTAATTTGGGAACTACCACAACAGTTGCTCTGGGTCTTTATGGGTTAAATACGATGCCAGAGCAGAGCATGTCCGCTGAGCAGACGGTCCTTCAGTGTATACCAGAACTAATACCAGCTCAGACTACCGCAGATTGCGGACAAATGCATCCCAGACCACCTACAAATGTGTATTGAAATGCATGCGTTCAGAATTTGCTTTAGAGGCATGTGATGGGAATTGCCAGGATGGATTTGAATACAAGGTCTGAGCAGGGCCTAAGAGAGAATCTTCTGAATGTTTGTGAATTCAACCCCAAATGATTTCACTAATTAGTTCCTCCTCCCTTCTCATCTCTTTATCCTGTCGTTGAAATCACCCGGTATAATATGAAAGCTCTCTGCCCTCCGTGACATGGGGATTTGACATGCAAGGATTTATACTACAGGTTATCCTATTTCTCGACGCAGAAACATTCATGTGTTCAAATACGAAACTGTTCAAAGTCGCGGAGAGACGATCCCTTAGGAATCACGTCTTGTGGTGGATTTCCCTTTGAGAACCTGTTACCCTCCTGCTTTGCATTTTGAAATCATGCTATGCATTCTCATGACATGCCGTGTGCCAAAGTGTGCACCATAAAGGAGCTTTCGTGTTTTAATATTTGATGTTTCCTATGGGGTCCAATGTATGAGGATCAAAGATGAAGACAACCTTGAAATGCCTCCCTCAATTTACACTTATCAGTGGCAGGAAGTAGGCTAAAAGGGAAGGCTGACAGAGTTGAGGAGAGAATGAGTTGTGTATAAGTAAAAGGAGGGGACTCACAACCTCAGACCTCATACTGGTAGCTAATTAAAGCTGTTAGGTCTTTATTTATCACTTTTGAGCTCATGCCTGTGTTCTTTACAGCTGTAAAAAGCTTGTCCTCCCCTTTTCCAAAATGACTGCATGCTGGTCAAATGTGTTTTTTATCCTTGCACAAAGAATAACAATTTCTTTTTCCTTCTTTCTTGAGGTTAATTAGCACATGTTTACAGAATTTTAACTATGTTGTTCAACCTTTCTTTAAACTCGTACTCAGCTGAATTCAATGTCACAGTTAATTTAGGCTTAAGTGACGATTAAAGATCTGCATGGGCTGAGGTTGTAAGGATGGTTGTTTCCTGTTCTTAGAAATCATTAGCCAAGGTGAAACTGTTAATTTCAGCTTTGCATCTGTGTTTTTTTATGTCATGTCATTATCATTATGTGCGCCATCATCCTTGATTGTGAAAACTTGAAAACAGATGTGTTGAAAAGCACAAAAATGAACAATATATGGGACATCTTTTAAAGTACCATAAGAACTATAATATGTGTCATTAATTTGCTTGTTAATTTTTATTTAACAGACAAAAGCCCAAGGCAAAGATTTTCGGTGTCTGACAGCAAATTTCGATTTTTGCCAAAAACAGCTGAGAGAGAGCTAAAGTAAGACTGAAATGCTTATAGTGTATACAAGGAGCACTATTATAGACAAATCAGCAGTTAATGGGTTAAGTGGTGACTGGTGAAGGATCGTGATTGGACATTAAATCAGCATCCACTAAAGGTTAAGTCTTTGCAGGCAAGGAACTGAAAAAGATCACTTCAAAAAGAATAATTATTAGAAGAAAATTGTAAATAACCATTACCATCTACACAACACAATAGTGTGTAAAGATTCAGGGAGTTCGGACAAATCTTGTTGCATAAAGGCTAAGAAGGAAAACCACTGACAAATGTGCGTGACCTTCAAGCCCTCAGGTGATATTGCATGAGATATCGTCATGCTACCGTGATGAATATATTCGTATGGGCTCAGGAATACTCTGGAAAACCATTGTCACTTAACACAGTGTGCTGCTACATTTAGAAATGCAACCTGCATTATGCAAGAAGGAAGCCCTATATCTGTTCTGTAAAGAAATACTGAGCTCTCTGTGCAGTGGAAATGTGTGTTGTGATCAGACGAGTCCACATTTCAGGTTAATTTCAGCTTCTGTACATCAAAGATAAAAAAGACTATCCTGACTGTTAGTGGCAAAAGGTGCAAAAACAGCATCTGTGATGGTATGGGGGTGCATTGGTGCCCATGGATGGATGACCAGCATACAGTCACGGAAAAAAATATTAGATCATCAAAAGTCATCAGAAACAGTGGTAATGCAATTAAGTGCTAACTCCTGTGTGTATCATGTGACTAAAACAGACAGAAAAGAAAACATGAAATGCCAAAAAGCACTGTTTTTGTCAGTACAATGGCATAGATATTGATGTAAGAACTGAAGTGATTTTGGTTATTATCAAGAAA
>JAPQRP010000028.1:12282193-12312391 GCA_037367295.1 Apogon hyalosoma
CCATGTTTTCTTTTCTGTCTGTTTTAGTCACATGATACACACAGGAGTTAGTACTGGATTGTATAACCATTGTTTTTGACGACTTTGGATGGTCTAATAATTTTTTCCCTGACTGTAAAAGTGTAATTAACACTTTGTCATATATACATTGAGAACATCAGCTAACCAGCACATTTTGTCTTTTGTTTTCCCATTAATCTTATTAAAGTATGTAAGATTTAGCATATTTAATCCCCAAGGCAGGCAATTTCTCAAAAAAAAGTAGTACAGAGCATATTGAATATTTGCCTCGTTGTGCAGTCAAAGGGAGAAAAAAAAAAAAAAAAAACACCCAAAGCATTCCTGAGACATTGCATTTGTAAGAATGGACAGACATGGGGTCACAGCAACTTTGACCTCTGAGTTCACGTGAATGTTTGAAGGCTTTCTATCAAAGATTTACATAGTAGGAGCTTCTTGTGATGGTTGCAAAAACAGTCAGTCCAAGTTAATGTGAGTTTATGTAACTATATAAGTAATGTATTTGTTGACAGTTAGTTAGACCAAAAAGAGAAGGAGCTCCCTGGCAAACAAATGCCATACATACATGTAGCTGGGTATCTGAAAGAGCTGATTTTCTTTACATTTTTGCCTTTCATCCCCATGAAAACTCTGGTTTTGGTCATTGAAAATGATTTTATCGTCCAAAATGGATATTTTGAAAAACTTAGTCTTTGGGCTTTCTTGTGTACAGAGGGAAAGTGAGTTTTAGGGTTTAGAACGTCACAGTATGAAACAAAAAAATGCATCATCTGTGCAAGCGCTTTTTTTTTTTTCTTCAATCCTAACCCTAATCCTATGATGGTACTCTACTGTGTATTCATGCAGGTTTGTGTAGATGGAAACTTTTCTGAAAACGATCTGTTGTGTACAATGTTATTAAAAATGGAGATGAGACATATCTGTTTCTATAAATACTCAGCTATGTGTGTTCATGGCCAAAGTGAATCAGGGCTCAGTCATTGACAGCTCGTCTTTTTGCACTGCAAATTATTTGGTTGTTACCAAAAGTAAAAATAACATAGATTTAGAAGTGTTAGATAATTTATCTTGTTTTAAGAGTTAATTTCTTATTTTAAGCGTTCATACATTTGTAGACATGCTTATTTCTAGATTTCACAATCTTTTTTTTTTTTTTTACATAAACTTTTATTGGTTTTTCAACAAACAAAGAAACAAACAAACAAAAAAAAAGGCCAATGCTTTGACTTACATATCGATATAGATACCTATATAAAGTGTGTAGGAAAAAAATTTTAATAAAATAAGAAAAAAAAATTACAACAAGAGAGGGATTCATGTAGCTCATTGAGGTGAGGGTCCAAAGGATAAAATCAACAAAATCAAGGCCACTGGGACCATCTATCTGACATGGACCAAAGGAAACATAGAACATTCATGTTGCTCCAGTTTGATTTAACAATCTTAATTCAAGAAATCTTGCCAAGTGAAATTATCTTGCTGCATGGACAGATATTTCACTTGTTTTGATTACCTTAGACACCCCTTTTTTGCAGTGTATCTGTCTGGCTTCTGATTGGCCAAACCGGCTGATGTTCTCATCTTGTGTTATTGCACAGAGTCACTTATTTATCACTTAGTTTAACAGAGTTTAAATTTGCCCAAAGAGTCTGTTTGAAGACTAAAAAACAGTCGCTACAGGGGTCTTAAAAGCAGCAGCTGTGTTTAAAAAAAAAATCCCTAAATCAGCAACAAAAGCCTAGATCTCAACACAACACACACTGAAAGTCAAAAACACCTATGAATCATACATATTAAACCCCCAAGTGGATTTAATGATTTTATGCAAAAACATTATATATTTTTTAGCTTGAGTTGAGTGATTTATTGTGGGATGTGGTTTCAGTGTCTCTCTGCTGCTGTTAACTGTGAAAGAACAGCCTTTTTTTTTGTGTGTGTGTGAATGAGGGAAGAAATAATGACTGAAATAAAGTCCAGGAAAGACACTTGATACTAAAGACCAAGACAAAGAAAGGAAAGAAGAGGAACGGTGCAATCCTTCCTTTGCCTCAGCTGAGAACTCACAGAGGAAGTTTCAATCTGTCAGAGACTAGATATAATCTTCTACATTGTGACGCATGGGGCGATCATGGTGCCCTGTCACCGGTAGTCCTTGTCGTTGATTAAGGCTTTTCATCCTCCATTGGGCTTAGCTGTGGACCACCCGCACTTTGTCTTGTGACATGCGTAATTTCCTCCCCACAGTCTCCCCATCTTGATAGTGAGCTAATAGGAACTCTCTCCAGATCCGTTCCTAATGAAGACAGATCCTCAGATGGCCAAGCAGTCTCATTTATATTACCAGTCTATCAACTTGTTTTAAGTAGATTAGGCGTGTTCTGTGCGACAAGCAAGGGGAGAAATGCAAGTGTATAAAAGCGATTCACAAAGGGATTTTACAGAGCATTATTTTTGTTTAAGCCATATCATAGCTCAACTGAAAGTCTGCTTGATCTCACAAAGAGGAGATGAAAGCGCTGTCAAAAGGGACCGAACATGTGATCAGATTGTAGAGGATTCTCACTGAATGCTGTGGATTTTCCGGTGGTGATGACAGGTTTAGGATAACAAAGTTGTTTCCACGCTGAATGATCAAGTTTGTTGAAAAGAAATAAAGTGGCTATGTAAATGTTGTGACTGTGGTTATATAGACTGCAAATTAAATGTAAAATGTGGCTTTTTAGTGATCTAACATTTTATTTTCAGCTTACAACAAAAGCAGGGTGAGAGAAATGTAAATCAAACAGCCAGTAGTAAGATAAAAAAAAATATATTAAACAAAGACCATATGGTGCAGGATGTAACCGTTCATGAGGCAACACAAGAATAAACCCTTGACAGTTTGGCCTGTCACCCTTTGACGGTGTATATTTTCATTACTACAGGAGCTGACCTGCACCAGACTGGCATTAGCCTCTAATGATCTAGTGCATCCCACTCAATAAGCTTGAGGGAACAAACAACTTTCTCTGGCAGAGCCACTGGTTTATGGGTTTATTAACCAACAGTATTTAGAATGAAGTGCGACATCATTTAAATATGTAAAATGACATTTGTTGTTCTCTTTGGATCTGTTTTATACCGTATGTCCAGGTCTGTTGTGTGCTATTGTAGAACCTCGTGATGCTAAGCATTTTTTAAACAATTTATTTCCTGGGGATGTGTTTTTGTAGGGCATCTCGTAGGTGATGTGTCTTAATCTTAGGTTTTATGGGTTTTTTTTCTTTCTTTTTTTTTTTTTTGTTTCAAGGCTTTTAGTATTATTTTTTTTTTTTTTTAACTTCAGCTATTTCTTTAATCTGCCTTGGATCACCGTCGAACAGCACTGAACTTTGTGTAGGAGATATTAGACTAAAAATATTTTCCTTAAATGTTCAGTAAAGTATGACTGATTAGTTTGAATATATGCAGGTCACTTATTCATTTATTTTAGCTTATTTTTACTTAGGAGCACTGGAAGATTAGAAGGTAGATGGATGTGCAGTGTGACCACTCATCCTGTTTATACTGATTTTCATGTTTAATCAGCAGGTCATATCCATTTCTCATATTGCACACAGGTTCGGTGTGCAGCAGCTACAAGCTCACTGTGATTATTACATTATACTAAGTGAGACAAGAAACTCAATCAGACTCTGGCAGTAATATTTGGAGAGTCATCCACAAATAAACAGCTCTGAGTTTAATAACATATTTACACTTGCAGACTCTTAGTTTTGGTTCCCCAAGTTGTCGCATCAGCTTATCCAAGTAGCTGGAAAGTAGTGATTTATTTTGCACCTTGTGGGCAAATTCAGTGGTCCAAAATTCCAATAAACATCTAAGCTGTGCCATTACATGCAATCCCACCCATCTGTTGGTGAAGATTATTTGAGAATCCAACCCTGTGGTCATTTATGTAGAGTGCAACTTTGGAGCAGAGTGGTGTGTGTTGGACTTGCAAGATGCTAAACCCTGCAAACACATTAACATCAAAGAAACTAGGCAATACGCATACATTAAACATCAGCCACTAGTTTTTCATTCAGGAGTGTTGCAGAAAGAAAAAAAAAAAAAAAAACGCTACTCACGGTGGAAAAATACACACAGGGTAATTTTGAACCTTTGATAAAAAAAATCCATAAAACGGACAATCACGATGTGACTTCTTGATGAACTTTCGGCAGCGATTCTCCTCCTTCTCATGATTGAAACAATGGTGCTGGATAGCAGACGTCAATGGCACATAATGCATAACAGAGCAATGAATGTATGAGGTTTAATAGATCGTGAAAATGGCAGTGTGATGACAGAGATGGAGCATTTCATTAGAAAGCCTGAATTGAGTCTGTACGGGTGGTTGCTGTTGCTCTGTAATACACTGTGATGAAAGAGTGCCCACACAGTACACCTGGAAGGATGGCCTTTTGTTCCCTCAAGACCTTTAATTAAAGCTATTCAAGTCTATTTTGGATGTGTGCATCAGTGAAACTTAATCTGCAACTTTCTGAAAAATCTCACTTTTATTTTCCCGTTTCTGGACTGGCGTATACACCATTTAAGTTCATACAACTAGATCCTAGTACAGTGCAACAGGGGAAGGATCAACAAACATCCACTAAGGAAGAGGTAGAATTTTAACTGTGGTTGAAGCTTATTTAAAAAATCATCGGTCAAAAAGTAATCAGTGGGAGCAGAGCGGTTGTCATCAGGCAAACAGATCCGACAAAGCACAGGAAGACAGATGTGCAGCAGGTTAAAAACACTTCACCAGAACAGGCAGGTGAAAACTGAAACATGAACAAAAGCAAGGAGGAAAAGCTGGGCCGCTGTGGCATTAAGTAAGATAGACAGTCTGGCAACGAGAACAAGAAAGTAGTTGGGATTTATACGCTGCAGGGCCGAGAGGAGAGGTCAGTATGAAGAGAGACCAGGGAGACAACCATGACACCAATCAGAATACAAAGCAAGAAAGCAGTGACACAAATCAAGCATTTCCAGTTTTTGGTTGTATTCATGTAATATTAGAGCACCTCAAATCTGATCTGGATTTAATAAGCTGATACGTCACTGGATTCAGATGTGACTGAATGCAATCAAACCTTCACATGCACAAACATTTTAAATATGTGCTGCTTATTTATTATTTATTGATTGAAAATCCATATATTCTAATCCATGTGGGCTAAAGTACAAAATGTTGGTGGTACCACTGGAGCTAAATCTAGTGGAACGTCCCAATATATCAAATGCACTCCATGCCATGTACTAATATTTCTCTACATGGATAAGACATCCAGGGAAGCATAGCCTAAGGCTTTGTAGCACTGCCGCTGTGTGTGTGTATGTGTGTGTGTGTGTGCGTGTGTGTGTGTGTGTGTGTGTGTGCGTGCGTGCGTGCGTGCGTGCGTGTGTGTGTGTGTGCATCTTAGTGTGTGTGCTTCATGCAGCCAAGTTAGGAAGCAGCTAGGGTTGAGAATAGTGTTTGTATTGACCGAGGAAAAACTACAGAGCCCCCATTACAGTCATGTTGTAAACAAAGGCAGGACACCACAAGTGAGTCAGACGGGGATGTCTGAGGTATCTCAAATCAGGAAACAAATACGACTTACAACACCTCATTCAGTATGCTTGACATGTCTGTCTCTGTTTGCAAATCTGGAGGAAATACCACACGATAGGATGAAAGCAAGCTTGCAAACATAGGAATAATATTACAGCTGCATACTTTTTTTTTTTTTTAGTCCAACGGCCTGAAGGCTTCAATGGACTATTGGTATCAGTTGTCGTCCGTCTGTCTACCGTCCATCCGTCGCCTGTCCATAACAATTTTTCAAGAATCTTCTTCTCCGAAACTGTCAGTCAGAATGACTTGATATTTGTTGTGGAACATCTTTGAGGTAACGTTTACTAAGTTTGTTCAAAGAATTGGAAAATATTTATTTCTGAATTTTTTTAATGAATTTTTTACATTTTAAAAATCCCCATTGATTTATAATTTTGAAAATTTCAAAGTGCTTAAAGTTGAAAATAGTTGAAGATATTGATATAATTACTTTGGCAATAGATAGGAAGTCACAGATGGGCTTTCATTTGGTGCCATGACCTTTGACCTTGAGTAACCTTGAGAGGTCAAACGAATGTCAGTTAGTGTCTTTAAATATGCTGTTGGACTACAGGACCCTTGGTCCTATCGTTATTTGTTTATATAGACTATTGCATGTTCGTTTTTCTGAGTTTCAAGGAAAGGAATGTTAAGTTCTTGCTTTTTCTTTTACCTTTAGTAGCACCTGCTTTGCAAAGTCCATACTGTTGAATACAGTGAATAAAATTCAGACTTATTACTTCGTCAGAACTTCATACATGCCTTGAGCCTTGACCCTGTCACTCCTGTATTTATTGCCGTCCTTGGTGTGAAAAATGAAGAGAAAAGAAGAAGCATGCGATTTGTGTCATTTAATGTTGCCTTGACGACACAACCCAATGCAGGTCTTCCATTGTACAGAAGACTGTAAGTCAGAACAGACACATAAAGATGCCTCTCATACTGCAAAATAGTATGGGAGATGCAGTACAACATCCAGGTATTTTATGCATACTACATTTGGAACACACTGCACGATACATTTTTACTGGATACAACATGCTGTATTCTAGAGTATACATCACCACAAAGCTTATCATCATGTATACAATTACCAATCAGCAGTTTGCAGATGTTAGAGATGTATTTTATGCAAAACTCAGTGAAATCATTGAATACAGATGAGATTGTTCCTGTAACTGATGGTTTCCATGGAGGATCAGCTTGTTTGAGTGTTTCAAGCTACAACAAAAAAAAAGTTGCCACCTGATTTAACCTAGAAAATCAATAAGATCGTCCCATTAGACAATTACTGCAGTGATTAATATGTTTCAGCTGTTGTAGTCAGTACCATCATTTTGGTAGGGAGCATAAAGATTGGACCCTGTTTCAATGGAAGAAGGTCATGTGGCCTGATGAGTCCAGACTGACCCTGTTGTAAAGTGATGGATGAAAGGAGGTGGATGAAGCGACTACCCATCATGCCTAGTGCCTACAGTACAAGCCTGTGGGGGCAGTGTTATGATCTGGGGTTGCTTCAGTTGGTCACATCTAGGTTTATCAGCGTAACGTGCTCAAATAATGATGGAAATAAATGTGGCATTGCATTAGCTTATTGAAATAATATACATGCTAATTTTGCTACACATCCATTTGCAATTGGTTAACTGGTCAATCTAAATCCCCTATAGGTGTGAATGTGAGAGTGAATAGTTGTTTATCTGTATATATCAGCTCTGTGGTGAACTGCCAACATATTCAGGGTGTACCCCCCCTCCACCCCCACCCCCAACGATGATGGATGGATATTCATTTACACATGTAGTCACTCATCTTCCCTGCAGCACCTGCCCCTTTTTGACTATGTTTCTTAAGCTGTATGTTCATATTTTTAATGTTCATAGATTGGCCCAAACTCCAGGAGAACAGATGGTGGCAGTGCACAAATCACACCAACTGTAATTTAATAAAAGAAGAAGAGGATGATCACAGCAGTATTATCCAGAATACTGAGAAAACAAGTGTTGCCAGGCGCAACAAACCCAGCCCCTCGCATGTATTGTAGCTTATTTTGGCATCGATCCAGCTAATTTCATCATATCTATGCATGTATGTCAGCATGTCAAGTGCCTTTATATATGTGGCAAGTATAAAGTAAATTGAAACAAAATTTATGTTTTTATAGACATTTGAAATTTTGCCCATTATAAGTAAATGGGAGAAGAAAGAAGATTTTAAAAATTCTTAAAAAAATTGAACCTTTTACCTACGCTTCCCAAAATGTAATCACATCTATTCTGTATCACTGACAATCCACAAACCCAATTTGGCATGAATTCAGCTAATAGTTTTGTTGCTACAGACATTTGAAATTTTGTCTATTATAAGTAAATGGGGAAAAAAAGGATTTTAAAAATTCATAAAAACCTTTGAACTTTGACCTACTGTTTCCAAAATTTACTTAGATCTATTTTGGGTCACTGGCAATGTATAAACCCAATTTGGTATGAATTCAACAAGTAGTTTTACTGCTAGAGTGTTAAACAAAGAAACAAACAACCAAACCATAAACAACACCCCCTCCCTCCCCTTTTGGGGGGCTGGGTAATATTCAGTATACATCCAGGTAACTTGGTACACTGCCGATTTTTCAGATTTGTCTCATACTGCATACTACTAAGTACTTTTGGTCAAGATCACTATACTAATAGTATGTAGTGGGCTATTTCAAACACAGCCTATATCTTTTTCAGTCATACTATTATGGGAAATGGTTACTCAAGTAAATATAGTATGAGGCGGGCCTGTGTAGGACTGTTTGCCTTTACTCACACAATCTCCTTTTCCTTAGGGCAAAAACTGAATAATAAATTGGACCTAAAGTGTATTTTTTAGAATAAGCACACACCTTCTATAGCGATACTGCTCTCTTAGCCTCCCACCATCCACGTAATCCACAAACTAAAGCTCAGTGTTGCTTTATATGGCAGGCAAGGTCACTCAAATCATATTCAATTGGATAAATTTATGCAACCTCTGGAGTTCAAGATGAGCCCGGCAGTATATTTTACAGCTGGAAAACAGAGAGAGATTTTAATGTAAAAATACTCAAAAGCTATTTTTAACACGCGTTCAAGCATGAAAGAAGAGAGAGAAGGGCTCAGTGACATTGGATTACAACTGTGCATTATAGTCAAAGTATATAAAGTATAGAAGTACATTTTCTAAACGCCATAAGACATAGAAATAGCCGACTTTCAATTTGCCACCGATAGTGACTGTTTTGTCAGAGCAGCCCACAGGAGCCCACTCTGTGTGTGCACATGTTAGCAGTATGAGTAAGCATGATTTAATTTCCCGCTTTCAGGTGTCAGACATGAAAGCTGGAAGTGGCAGACACGATATCCCATATCGCTGCCTCTGCATTGGAAATCAGGACGGGGTGTAAATACAGACATCTCATTACTGGTGAGCTGAAGTGTAGTACTGAGAAAGGGCAAGGGCAATGACAAGGATTCTTAGAGTAATGGGCTCTAACAGATCAGCACACCATTAAGTGGGCCTGTGGTGCAAGTAGTAGCCCTACAGGCTCATTACAAAGAACAACACAAGCATGTGAGACAACTAAAGCCTCTAATGGCAGTCTCCATTTACATGTTTCCATTAGTGTTAAGCACAATTCTTTGGATATTTGGAGAAGCACAGTAGTCCACAATAGACCAAGCATGTTTACATAAAGCATTTTCTTTTATTGCATGCATTTGTTTTAGTTTGAATTAATTATCCAGCATATTTACCTTAACCCATAAAAGCCCAAACAGCCACCAGCGACACAAACCATCGCCTGATCTAAACTGTTTAATACCTGTTGATCCACTAATTCTATCAATACATGTCAGTAATTGGTGCAAAATGCAGTTTGTCATCTTTTCATGGTCATCAGATATGACCCATTTGGATTCTCAGAGGCTCAGTCGTTACCATGGAAACACCGTCACCTTCTACAACATCGATTCACCAGTAAAACCCATGGAGTCGGCTCAATGACAGTTGATGGACGCACTTGTTTTTACATTCAATTAGCAATGTCTTTGTTAAAAAGTAAGTTATTCTTCATTTTTCTCTGTTTTGCTTTTATTAACTTTCAACTGACTCTGACTTTTTATGAGCATCTATAAGATCTGTGAATTAAATATCGGAAAATACATGATTTACACCAAAAAAGGCAAAATACATAGGATAATATATAGAAAAAACTGGTGATAAATCAGTTAAGAAGGGCAGAAATGGAGAAAAATAATGAATTAACGAACTCAAGTGGCTGAACGGGACAGAGCAGCACAGTCAACAACCCAGAAGGGGGGTGGGGTCATTTCGATTTAAAGGGCCAGCGCTCAAAATGACCTGTCTCGTGTCATTACTCAAAAATAGGGTTGAAGATGGACCTGTGGAGTTTAATTAATGAAGAATTCTGACCCAAGCAGAGCATTTACAGTTTATTTAGAACACAGAGAAACATTTTAAAATTCATAGATCCAGTTACAAAAACGCAAAATATCACACCTTTAATTTGTCTAACTAACTTGCGTATAACTTACATGCATCCCTGCATAGTCAATTAAGGAACTGGATTTGGAAGCAGTGTCACTATACTTCCTCATACTGATCCTACGCTTCCATTCTGACTTTGTTCATGTTCGATTGTGGATCCGAACAAAACAAGCAGGCATGGGATTGCAATTAATCATGTCCAGTGTCTGCCAATAGTAATACCTATATTGGTGTTTAAAGTCAGTGCAGGATGAAAGCTTCTTGCATTCATCTTTTCTTCAAAGCACTGGCAGGCTAATGAGAAAATTTGATCTGAGTGGTGGATCTATATGTACTGGTGGAGACGCTGAAGCAAAATAAGATTACAGCACTGGTTCACGTTGTTTGTACAGGATTTGCAATGAGTGGCTCTGCTTTTACAACCTTTCGCATCATAAAAACTGTGCACGTTTAGAATATGTTTTGAATGGTGGTGTAGGGCTTTATATTAATTTACAGTTTTCTGTGTCTCTGCAGTAAACTCACGCATCACATCCAGCTGCACATGTAATTGAATATTTCCATGTGGCCCTGTCTTTTGAGCCAACCACTGTGGCACACAAATTGTAATCAGGGCCAGGAACAGTGCACAGAGAGCTGGGTGGCTGTTGACTACAGGATTTAGGAACTCGGCTGTGCCTTCCCATTGCTGCTGGCAATAGATTTCTGCCAGGCACTGGTGTGCAGAACAAGAACTAATCTGGAGTGGTCTGTTGCAGCTAAAAGGAACTGGCCCTGAAGTCATGCATGATGGGAAGAGTAGGGATATTTTTTCCACTCATTTTTACAATTTTCTGCTGTAGACCTATGTAGAACATTTCACTTTTACTTGTCTTATCAAGAGTCGTGTAGTTCATGGCATACTACTGCTGAGTAGATTCATTCAGTCAGTCTTATCAGCTAATATTTTCATCATCCCAATATCATTGCCTTATATTATCACGTCCTTTTTAAATAAGCTGCAAAACTACATCTATGTTCTCATATGTAAATTATATTTGCTAAGTTCACATGTGACCAAAGACGGAAAAGAAGCAATAACAGTTTCTTCTGGAGTTTGTGGCTGTGATGTGTGATTACATAAAGATTTCATTTTTAAAGCGCTGTGGGGTGGGTTCGTCTCTTTAAGATATGCTCGCACATATGAATATAGGATAAAGAAATCCACACATTGTGAATATAAATGAAAAATACAGAATGGAGCAGTCTTTTGGAAAGCATTATGCAGAGAAAATGAAGGACAGTAAATGTCAGCATCAACACACAAGGTTGCAAGTCAATACAAAGCTTTTACCTTTCGAGACATGACCCACTGAGAGGCATCACAACCCCTCATACCACATATGGAAACATGAAGAGGCAATATGTTGAATTATACATGCACGCATGACCTGTGTATAATGTGCATTTGAGGTACACTTGAGTATTCCTATATAACCACAAGAATCAACATAACATGTTAAATCTATCTGAAACCAAATGCAGTTTGAAGGTACACTCTGCACATGACACACTGCATTACATCTGGGTCTGGAAAAACAATAACCTCTCAAATTACAAAAAAAATAAAAAATAAAAAAAACTGATTTAGTCCACCTGTGATGGTCATCTGGGATGGTTTGGGTGTTTCTGTGTTTGCAAATGGATCAATCAGTGATGGGGACATAATTGTGGTTTCTAAGGGAACGTGCACAGCTAAACATAAAATGAAAAGAAGCAATTATCAGCTGTAGAAATGAGACTGATAAGCTGATGAAACCAGACCAACATTGGTTTTATAACCACTACAAGCCCAATAATGCACATTTAAAAAAAAAAAAAAAAAAAAAAAAGGCCTTAAGCAATATCTCAATCAGTCTTAAATACAGAACATAGAAAAATATTAATCTTCTCTGCCTTTTTGGAAAGTGGATTGATGGGGAAAAAAAGGAAAGAGACACTTTCAAAGAAATTCATCCAAAAGTTGAATCAGTTACAACACTGGTCATTTTTGCTTTAACTAGGCACATTTTTGATGGAGAAACATTGTTTAGTTACTATTCAGTACAATAATAATTAATAAAACTAACAAACTAATTATATAGTGAAACAGTCCCCTATATGGAAATTCAGTATAGGTCGTTTCCTACTAATTCATTTTATACTATATCAGTTATAATATGTGTATTTACTGCGTGTCTCCACTACTTTTTCATTTTATTGAAATGTATTTTGCTTGTTAAGAGTGACAAATTCAAGCATCATTTGAAAATGATAATTAAAACCACATTTTGCTGAGGAGAGCTTGTCGCCTTATCACCTTTTCAAAGAACTGCAAGGGCACTCGGTGAGAGCACACCTCCACCAAGGCCCCACACTCCTGTAATTCAATCAACGCCCTATCTCTTAATGCTCGAGAAAGTGATAAAAAATTCCAGACTCAGCCCGTTTCTTTTTTTTTTTTTTTTTTTGATCCTCGTGTATTCAGCGTTAGTCTTATCCTTCCACCAGGTTTCATTAAAGTGGGCGTTGTCGTTTTTGCATAACAAGTAAACACAATCACAGGCCATCCTCGGTGGTGGTAATGATGAATTCAGCAATTTGTCAAATGTCATTTTTACGAGGAACTATCTTCTTGAAATGGAAAGATTATTTGCTTCGTTGTTTGTGTTGTAATTTTGTAAATTAAGTGGAGTGTCAGTGAATGTCATCTCTGATTAGCATCAACAGTCCTCTAATGAAGATCTTCAACCTGTAGGCGTGTTGCAGCGCCCATGCACTGACTCTGCAGTTCGAGACTTCATTTGCACTGTGGTTCTTACGCACGAGAGCATATGCACTTTAAAACTTCCTCCCAAGAAGACATTAAAGCGAAAACTGCCACACTCTGCAGCCTTTCGATGAAAACAGTTTTACCCAAAGACACATATGGCAGAAATGATTAAGCTGTAAAAAAAGAAAAAAAAATGGAAAGCTTGTTAAAGGATTGCCAAGAAGGAGAATCAGCAGTTTGGAAAATAGGATTGTGTCAAGAGTGTAGAAAGGATCTGCTGTTGTTTTGGAGATCATCAGACTGTGGTCAGTGCGGCAAGGCCACACAGACGGACCCCTGATGAACAGATGGACAGCCAGGAGGAGCAGCAGAGGAGGTGATTCTGTATGTGGATGCTATGATCAGGAAACAACACATATCTAAAGCTCCACCAACACACAGGGAAAAAAAACAACTGTGAACACTGCCTGTATGCGCGTCTGCCTGTCTGTCTGTCTGTCTGCCTGCCTGCCTGCCTGCCTGTCTGTCTGTCATTCTGTCTGTCTGTCTCCACTGCTGAATGCCCCTGAATTTCAGCGCTGACGTCTGTTCTTGCTTTCAGCTCGGTCTGAAAAGAAAAGGAAGAGACGTCGACGGAGGAGGATAATTCATCCCACCCCGTTCCTCTAATGTCACACTAACTCACAGCAGCTCGGGAAATGAATTAGAGAAGACACCGAAAAAGACAGTAAACATACACCGATTTTTCTGGGTGAAAAGCGGGACATTATCAGGTTCGGAACAGATTACAGTATGAGCAAACTCATTTGGATGTAAAGGTCAAAACTAACCGGCTTTGTGCTGACAGTCACTCTTTTACTCTGTTTACTGGGTCTTTTCCAAGCTTTGCATCTTAATGAGACAGTTCGTGTTTCTGGGAGAGAGTTGTTAATGATCAGAAAATTCAGAATACTAGGCTTTGCTTTAAGAGAATCTCACATAATCAGGCACTTAAAGGGTTTTGTGAAGCCAGCATTTTTCAGCAACTGTCAACAATAAAATTTGCTGTAATTGTTTCTTTTCCAGAAATGGGCCTCCAGGGCAGCACCTCCATCCAGACTAAACACAAATTGCATCTTGGATTGGCAGGTCCTAAAATGAACTATGACCTGAACTCTAACCTCAATAACCAAAACCAAACTGAGTCATTTAATTGGTGGATTTTCTGGAGGGGGGGGGGGACACAGGCAGCCTCGAGGGAGCACCACAAAGGGGGATCAGTTTGGAAAGGAGGGTTGTCGTCACAGATTTTTCAGCCTTTCTGGGATTCTTTTGGACAATTTAGCGAAACCTCTATTTTATTCCTGAAGTGCACTGCAAAGCACCTTCATCTAAAGTTGAAAAGAAGCACAATCACGACATAAGTGCAGTTAAAGCTCTGATTTAAAAATAACATCTAATAACACTAACAGTGGAATACAAACATGTCATGGAGAAATGTGATCACTGTAACATGATGGGTGAAAGGAATTTGTATTGACAGACAGAATAATATGTCTGCTTTGACCTCTGTAATGTAAAATGATCACTTTGTTATAGCTATAACAATAAGGAATCCCCTTCATACAAAGGGCTGATTTAATAATGGCATATGCAATAATGAGGTCCAGCAAAGGTGGAGAAATCTAATCTTTTTCTCCTTGCATAATCACATATACATACATACCATGACTGATACAGATACTGATACATTTCACTGTATTCTTGCCCAAAGGGAAAAGACTGGGATAGAATTTGCACTACACAGATTCAGTGAGTCTGTGAGAGCCAATAAAAGCAAAATGAATGTAGACATGGAGCTCGGAATACAAACAGCGATAGGTGTTATTGCAGCAAAGCGCTTGTTTTAGGGCTTGAAAAGATCGATTTGCCTGGTTTTTCAGACACAAAATGCTGCTTAAATTAAATATTTAGTAGCTGTGATTACAGCTGTGAAGTGTTTCAGGAGAAAGTGGTTTATTTTAACCAACAATGCAAGAGTTTAAATTATTCTCTGCTCATTTGTTTTTTTTTTTATTTTTTATTAATTTTTTTTGCGTCACATGATGCTTTGGATTTGAGGAGTACCACCTCAGTTAGGTAATTTTCCTAATTGAAATCCAGTGAGGCGTTTTAAGTAGATGTGGATGGTAAACTTGGGAGATCGGGAGGGTTTATAAAGTGGAAAAAGCAGACTGCTGTAAGAAAAAAAAAACAGCTAAAAGAGCAACTAAAGCAAGACCTGTGCACCTCTATCTGGCACAGCAAATCCAGAAGCATCTAAAATAATGTGTCTTATAATAACAATGATTGAAACTCTCCAGAGAAAGTGTTTATTTTCCACTCTGTCTGTCAAGGGGTGCACATTTACAGTGTATTCTTGGGAAAGAAATGGTTAAATGAATTGAAACAAAAGTCTGTTGTATCTAATAGTCTTATAATCAACATTAAAAAAAAAAAAAAAAGAGCAGCAATTAGTGCATTCTGTGACAGTGGATGCATAATGAAGTGAGGCGTCACTGAGCTGTATGACCCACCAGGGCGTCATGTCTCTGATTAAATGCAAAGATGGATTGCCACCAATTCATTCAGTGACACAAAATAAAGAACCCGGGATCAGATTTCTGGTTTCATTGCTTCGAAAGGACGGCGCCTACGCAGCCCATATCCACCGTCTTAATTGATTTGCATTAGTTTACAATGGCCCGTCTTCATGGGTGCATTTGTGAAACCTACTCCTTTGCTTAGTGTGAGTCACAACAGCCAGCCAGGGGAGCGGAAAGGAGAGAGAGAGAAAGAGAGAGAGAGGGGGGCTTGCAGAAGGGGCGCCCACAGATAGACGCCGATGAAGGGGCTCATTGTGTTTCCAAGTCTCCCCCATCAGCTCCACGAGACACATCAGCCTCATGCCTGCTCAAAAAGCCTTTCACAAAAAAAACAAAAAAAAAAATAATGTGATTCATCTGTTGAGTGTGATCAAACCACAGCTCCCAACAAAGCCCCTCCAACACCACGCGCACACATTATTGAAATAACACACGAATATTCACGCGTAAATAGTTTCTTTAAAGTCCGTGTGAGCGAATGGCAAGACGGGACGTGGATTGTTCCTACTTTTTTCCTCTCGTAAGCATCATGAGCACATCCAGTTCGTATTATTTGACGCCAAAGCACACCCAACATGCCTCCAAGTAGCTTAATAAAGCAGACTACTGTCATATTTGTGCAGCATACTCTCACAGACAGAACAGCTGCGCAACTCCAGTACATGCCCATCAACACACTCCTCAACCCATTTATCCCATAATATGACAGTGCAAAAGAAAAGAAACATCCTCACCTTTAAATCCCGCTCTTTTAAGTTAGTCTGTGGTGGGGAAAAAGGAACTTCTGCAATGTCCGACGCCGTCCAGTTTTTTTCCTCTTCTTCCTGCGTCTTTGTTTGCCAGCACCAGCTCCAGCTCCAGTCAAGCTCTGGACTCGCCTGTTGTTGGAACGCGGCTTGCCAACCCCTCCACGCACACGAAAAACAGCAACACACGTGTGGGGGTTTGTCAAAATGCCAGGGTTAATTCATAAATGTTGGAAATCACTCCCATTTCCAGTCCGTGAACGCATCTCCTGTTTGTCGACCAGACGCTGTCCAGTACCAGTGGTGCTGAATGGATGAGACTCCAGGGGTTGCGGTGATTTCCTACTTTTCTTCCGCTGCTTCTCCTTTCTTTTGTTTGACTGTCCAAATTTTCCCTCCCGCCGTGGAGGATTGGAAATGATCTCTCTCCCTTCCTTTTTTTTTTTTTTTTTTCTCCCCCGTCTTCAAGTGCTACAAATTAGACCTCTATAACCATTGGAAAGCTTTGACAGTACCGGCAATACATTCCACAGCGAAATTTAGCAGAATGGAACTGGCTGCGTAAAATCGATGCAGGGAAAAAAAAAAAAAATTACATCGAAATCAGCTGTATGTTAAAAGCAGATCAATAAGTTAACCCCGAGGTCGAACCTAATGAAACTTTCATTGGGAATAAGCCAAAAAGAAGACTGACGCTTCCAGGTTGCACCACAGGGTCTGCTGTGGAAGTCATTGTAAGTTTTGTCTGTCGTCACCAGTAGCCAAAGGATGGGACGCACTGTTGAGAGAAATGATGCGTCTGTGATGCTGTAGATCTAAAAGTGCACTTTTCTCGGTTTTCATCGCACCTTCCTCATAGGCGGCCCTGCTGTCGTCATCTGGCTCAGTTTGTGGGATCTGTACATTCAGGCTGAGTAACTGGTGAGTGCAAAGTGGAGCACGATGCGAGGACAACACTCAAGAAATTATTTGGAGCTATATAACGCACTGAAGCGTCTCGGTTACGAGCGCAATAACGCAAATAAAGTGTATGCTTGGCTGCGCTGGAATCAGCACTGTGCGTCATTGTGTGGCTCCTTGTATCTGATATTTATAGGGATTTTTGAGGGATTAAAAGAGACATTTCCACGGGTGCACTGAGTTAAACAAACCCAGTTTCTTGGAAATCTTTGAGTGCAGAGTGTTGAGATTCTGATGCCACCTTAGAGCATTACATTTCATTCTTAAGGCGCCGACTAGCGCTTCTTTGGCTTCACTGCTGCTGCTGTTTCAGTGTGAGTCGAACTGAATGGACCTAATGAGTCCACCAAGTTCTGCACCAGAAATTGCATCCAAAAGACGCATGGACGCACAAAGTTCAATCACAGGCGCACGACTCGCTCCCGACGTTTATGTACTGTTCCGCGTTTAGAGATTACCGCCGATCATCCCTCGGGTAATTTGGAGTTGTTCATTGGAATCGCTTTTCTTTATATGTTTATCATTACCGTACTGATTGCCGTTATTGATTCACCAGTCTAATCAGTTGCCTTGCGCTCCCCCGGTAATGAATGAGGAAAGCCGCTCCTTATACATCCATCTCCAAAGCCGCGGTTTGTTGATCCACCGGGAGTGCCAAAAGTCTCAACCAACAACAACAACAACAACAACAACAGCAGCAGCAGCAGCAGCAGCAGAGCCATAGAGACGTGAAACTGGTGTTGCAGTGACATTTGGGATTTTAACAAACACCCCAAACCAGCATTACAAGATCAGGATGGAGTTTAATTCTCTTTTCAGGTGTGAAGTCATTGTGTTTTTCAAATGGTGAAGGTGTTTGGTGCAGATGTTACCTTTGACAGATTAAGTATCTGCAGTGGTAGATCTATAGTCTGTGCTACAGCCTTTGTTTGGAGACAACCACAAAGGACTGGAGGATAAAACAGTCATATTAATAATGATGTCATTTTAGATCAGATCAGATCAGATAAGATAAGATCAGATAAGATAAGATAAGATAAGATAAGATAAGCCTTTATTAGTCCCACAAGGGGAAATTCCAGATTTACAGCAGCAAAGCACACAAGAGCAAAAGAAGTGCAAAGTAAAAAACAAAGACAAATCAAAAAAGTTATATATACTATTTACAGCTGTGCAAATTCTGATCATGCCACAGGTTGGATAGGGAAATATAAATAAATATCATTAGGTTTTGTTTTGTGTATAGGCCTGGGTGTCAAATATATGGCTAGCAGGCCAAAACTAAACCAAAGGGTCCAATCCAGCCCATGAGATAAAAGTGTGAAATGCAAAAAAATTTCACTGAGATTTTAACAATCAAGGGTGTCAAATTCATCTTAATACAGCAACTAAATACTGCGCAATTTGATCTCAAGTGGGTCGGACCAGTAAAATAGCATCATAATAACCTATAAATAATGTCAACTCCAAATTTTTGTCTTTGTTTTCATGTAAAAAAGTAAAATTATATGAAAATATTTACATTTACAAACTGTCCTCTCATTAAAAAAAATGTGAACAACCTGAACAAATATAAACAAGTGTCTCAAGAGAAGTGCAGTTTTAACAATATTATGCCTGTTAATAATAGTTTTTATGCCTTTCTGGGTCCACTGTGATCTGTAAGATGTAATGCACATGTGCAAATAATACACAAAGACACAATGTTGTTAATATTCACATTCACATATTAGTTTGCAGATGTAAACATACAATGTAAAAATAAACCTTTAGAATCTACTCAGTGAAAGAGACAATTTACATTCATTTTGATTGAGTAGATTTTACCCTATATTTTGAGTCAAATGTAACTAAATTTAACAGCTATAACACACTAAAAGAAATTAGGTAAAATTCACCTAACATGATCCCAATAGATTACACCAGAAATTATTCATAAAAAGTGAGTAATATTAATTCTTAATTGTTATTAGGAATATGTTCATCTGTTTAAGTGTTATTATTAACAACGAATCGGTATAACTAATTAACCATTACTTAGTCAAGGAGGGTAAGTTTTACTTGAAAAACTGTCAGAAAAAGGAGGTATTCATTCTTCAGGCTCAAACCCTAACTCTAATGAGTATGTGAAGAATCAGAAATGGGGAGTTCAAGCTCATATTTTCTGTTTAACAATGCCTGTTTTTGACCACCATTACACAGGTGAAACAAAGGAGCAACTTCGCTCACAGTGCAAGAATATGTAACTCAAAAGAAATATTCATTCCAAAAAAAAAAAAGAACAAAAAGGATAAAACGCACCATAACTCTGAACTCTTCATATCAACACATAACACTGTAAAACACATAAAAACTGTCCCAACTAGTTTGTCCCAATGCATGCTGGGAAACTCCCCCCAGCTGCCCCTCCAACACGTCATAATATTATGGGGTAGATTTTTATTATATCATTTTAAGTAGCAGTAGTTAATGTTAACAAATAGGTAGTGTATGTAATTTAACCAGTCATAATAGATTTCACTGGCTAAGTATTACTATTGTTTTAAATGGTTAGTTTGAATTTACCAACCCCTAAAATCTTTTTTTTTTTTTTTTTTTTTACAGTGTATTCATAATGTAATTAGCCTTTTGAATTAAAAAAAAAAAAAAAAAAAAAAGTGTGTAGTTTGCATTATTTATAGGTTATCATGTTATCAAATTACTGGTCTGACCCATTGAGATCATATTGGGCTGAATGTGACCCCTGAACTAAAATGAGCTTGACTCCCACAGTTTAGAGTTTAATTTATTTATATTTTCAGCTAAATCATAATAAGGATGTTTCCGTTTTCCCAATAGTATGATGATGAAAAAGGATTGAATTGTGTTAAGTGATCCATCGTGTGTCAGTTCTTCACATTCATACCACAAATAACCCTCTTTTACACTGTTTCCGTCTTGTTGAAGAAGAACACAGATTGCGCTCATTTTATTTACTTTGAATATTTATACATCTTCCTCCATCCCTGGGGCTGCTCCCATTTTTATTTCTGTGCCCACATGTGTAAAAACCAAAAAGCAATATGATCTGAGCTCTCAGAACATCCTACAAAAGTGGTTCCCAGATTTAGAACTGAGTTGATCTCAATACGCTGCCCCTTCTTTAGAGAATGATTCACAGGCCGGGTCATTATTGAAAATGAGAATCAGTTTGCAACTAACCTGGTTAAATAAATAAATTAGTAAGGAGGGAAGATGCACCTAAAACATTCAGAACTTCTTATTTCAGAGGAATTTAAGCCTGTTGTAAAGAATTAAGGAATCATTATTGTTGGTCAGTGATAGTCGTTGAACTTCTCCTTATTAATCCTGCATTTTCTGAAGATTTTCTTAATTATATATAAAAGCCAATGAACAAAACAAGCACAAAATCAGACAGAGTTGTGTTTTCGTCTTGTTACGTTTTGTTACATTATTTTTGTCTTGTATCATCATTTGAGACAAAAAATGACTTTAGTTCAGGAGCAAAAAAATCAGCCTTTAAATTAGGAGGATTGTCATAATCATCAAATAGACTGATAGATTATTTTTCATCATTGCATTATTTACCCTGTGTTTCCTCCCACTTATATCAGTAGGACTTTTTGAAGTGTTTATATGTAATTTCTGGTTGAGCCATGACTAGATATCAGTGTTTTTCATTGTATCAGTGTTGTTTTTTTATTTCATTATCATGTGCTTTATAAATTATGCATAAAGTTACCTGTGATGCATGTGAAGATGAAGTCATCCTAACAAAGACAAGACCGTTTTCTTATCTACATGTGTAGTTTATTGAAACAAAGCCATTAAGAAAGGAACAGGCTGTCATCTAGAACATCTTGGAGCATGTACTGGCATCCCTGTGGCCACAGTGGAAAAACACTGTGATAAACAACTTTGGAAAGCCTCATGTTTTTTTCTGCGCTTGTTAGTGCAAAATTCATGAGAAACTGCCAAATATGAAAAGGGTTGTCAGCAGTTATTTTTCTAATTTAGGGAGACTGGTTTTCCTATGTTTCTCACAACCTGAAATGCACAAGGTAGCACAGAAGCACATCATTTGTTCTAATATATCGTAATACTATTAATCAGTTTTTTACAGCATTCACTGCAATTACAGCAGTGATATAAACTTGCAATGATAAAATCACTAACTCAATTATAGCAAGCCCAAAGAACAAATGCAACAGATTTATAATTATGTAAGGTGTTATATCTGAGCTGTGTTTTTTCTTTTCCATTTGACTGGAACAATTATAGGCTAAATGTTTTTCTTCCCCTGAGAGTTTTCTCACTTTGCAATAATGAATAACACAATGAGGAAATCAGACTGAGTTTTATACATTAAAAAAAAATGTAAAGCTAACTTTAATGGTTCATAGACTCAATTATTGAACAAATGAAGTCATATAGAGGATTCATAAATAATCTGGGCTGTATAAAAGGTCATTCGTTTCGTTTTCACCTTGGACAGTCACATGCTCTTAGGGGTCCATGAATTATACCGTTGTTCCCTTCCCGTGATCCATCCAAATTGGGTGGGCAGCAGGGTTTGATTAGCTCTCCTGTAGTCCTGCAGTAACAGACTCACAGAGACCAGATAGTGATGTAGTGTCAGTGAATGCACAGGCACACCCTTGTTAAAAAGCCAAATAAATATAAATTAAAGTGAATTGTGTTCTGCTATGCCTTTGGAATAAAACAGGTAATTGCTGGATGGGGTGTAATGTTGCTTACAGCGGTTACAGACCAAATGAGACGCCGTTATTTGTAGGTGCTCAGTATTCCTGCTCATATTTATGGCTATCTATCCCCTGCCAGGGTTGTGATGCAGTGCAGGCTGAAGGAACTGGCCTAACAGGGCTCCCTAATGAAAGTACCAAGAGAGCTGCAACTCAGAATCTGTCTTCACCCGGAAAACCTCTACATCATTGGATGTGGATGTGCTGCTCTCTTGGCACAGCTCTGTTCAGAACAGGATGCACATAATCTTAATAAGTCATGGATACAAATGCAAGTCAAAATATACATGTTTACAAATGGATAAAAGCTTATACTGACACTGAAACCTGGTAGGAGTGAATCACTGTATTTTAATGCACTGGGTCACAAATTTTTTAGGGCTGCATGTGTTCACAGAACCCAAATTTACCAAAGTAGTCAAGTCAAGAAAACTTTACTATCTCTAAAGGCAAAATGTTTGTTCAGCCAACATATGTATGTGACGTGCAAACCAACATTCAACACAAACAACAATATAAAGTAATAAAAATAAAATAACATTTGGGTGCTTCTGTGAAACTGGGTTCATTTTGGTACCTGGCACAGGATGTACCTAATGATGACCTCAGATAAATGCAAAATAATTATATTCTTGCTCTGAACCATCCCAAAATTAATTATTTTTTAATAAAATACTGGGGCCAAAAATAGGACCAAAATTGGGACATGAAAAGTTACCTAGGTGTCAGTGCATTTGATCTGGAAAACATGGCTTGAAATGGTCTTATTTACCGCTATAAACAAAGACTCTATGTTAAATTTCATGATCTTAGTGGTTTTTCTAATCCAGACATGCAGGTTTTTCATGAATCTCAGTCTCATTCCAGGTTTTGTATGTAACCTATCGTGTCCACTGGTGTTACATGCAGAACCTGCCCATTTAAACACATATAAATCACCAGTGATTTTGCAACAGCAGTTATTTTTGTGAAACACTCTGCCTTGAATAATTAGTTTGATTCCCAAAATGTATCTGTGAGAGAATGAAAAGATATTTTTAAAAATAGTAGCAAGTAATTTTCTTGTCCTTTTTACCGTGTTACGTGGATATTTGTATAAAAATACTATAAAAATATATAAAAATGTGTTTTATCTGAAAAATAGTTCCTCTTTTATCTCAGTAAATATTTCTTTTTAAAATAGACCCAAAGTGCTTCCAAACTTGCTTCATAAAATTAGTCTACATCTGGTTTGAATTTTTAGCCCCCATGTCCTGTTTTTAGGGACCAGTTTCATAGAAGAACCCATTTACAGTCACATTGAGGCAAATGAGTTCTTAAATCCACTGGTCCTGCATGCATATATATATCAGGAATTGTCCTAATGTGTATATTTTTACTGACTTTTCCTTCATTAAAATAATATTGGATTAAATGCACTTTGTTGGAATGACACAACATCATTCAGTGATAGCATCAACAACTGATTCTAAGACCGACAAGAAATGTTAGCTCCAGCAACACACTGACACCAGCTGACCGACAGACAAAACTAACAGTTAAAATGGTCAAAACACATTCACACGCACACGCACACGCACACTCACACACACACACACACACACACACACACACGCACTCGCACACACACTCGCACATACACACACACTCGCACACACACACACACACACACACACACGCACACGCACACACACGCACACACTTTTTACTCTTTTTACTGTCTGTGCCTGAAAGCTTCTGTTTTATAGTGTTGTCTTCTTCTTCTATCATTCATCATTTTAGTCTTTTTATATCTTTTACACCTCTTGTTTCACATGGCTTCGGTGAGGTCGACAACTCTCCAGTTTTTTCCTGTTTCAAAGGGAAATTACATTTCTTTTACTCGACCGTGAACTGTGAAGTTCAACTGTGAACATGTGAACTGACATTTACAGCAATTTTATCTCCATAAATACTTTCAACTCAAAAACCTGACTGATGTGACTTTGACCATGATAAGAGGTGCTTTTAACGCAGGCTGTGACAAGTATTTGTATTATGTGTTTGTTTTATTAACTGCATTTTTATTCTATTCTATTCTATTCTATTCTATTCTATTCTATGATGTAGTAAAATTTCTATTCTATTTTGTTAAGATGCAATAAATATCTATTCTGTTCTCATCTTAAATGTAATACATTTCTATTCTGTTCTGTTCTGTTCTGTTCTATTTTATTGTAGATGTAATAGATATCCATTCTGTTCTGTTCTGAAATGTAATACATTTCTTTTCTGTTCTGTTTTATTCTGCTCTATTCTGTTCTATTCTATTCTATTCTATTCTATTCTATTATATTATATTATATTATATTATATTATATTATATTATATGTAGTAAAATTTTCCTTCCCTTCTATTCTGTTCTATTCTGTTCAGTACTGAAACGTAATACATTTCTATTCTATTCTATTCTATTCTATTCTATTCTATTCTATTCTGTTCAGTAGTGTGTGCCACTTTGGCCAGATAATTATCTATTTGTCCCAAATGAGAACATGTTTCTCTCCACTGTTGGTAAATGTGTTCACACATATCATTCTTGCTAAAAGGGTTAAAGTGGCTGAAAAAAAGCACTGATCCAGTAAATCAGTTTGTAAACAAAGCTGACAGTTTGGCGTCACTGTGCACAGATCCAGCAGATGACAGTATCCATCTGTGATTGCACCTCACTGTAATCGCAGATGGATCAGTAATGCGCTAGCATTACATAACCCACACATTAACACAAATTAATGAGGTTCTGCAGGAGTGAAACATCGAAAAACTCTGACATGAGGTGAATCTTTACACTGTCTTGGGTAAAGTCTATTGGTAATACACACATTCTGTCGAAACACACACACTGTGCAAACAACAAACAAGACAATTAGGCGGTGTGAAGTGGAGATGGAGGCTACAGTAGCAGCCGGGGCGGGACGGGTGGTGTGAGCCCGGG
Source organism: Apogon hyalosoma (assembly GCA_037367295.1). Classification (NCBI taxonomy): domain Eukaryota; kingdom Metazoa; phylum Chordata; class Actinopteri; order Kurtiformes; family Apogonidae; genus Apogon; species Apogon hyalosoma. The sequence continues at coordinate 12,307,226 of JAPQRP010000028.1, forward strand.
GACCGAGCCGCACAGTTCTGGGCGTTGGGCCATGGATCTGTCTGGCCCACTGTCCTTCCTGGCAGCACCGCAGCTCTCCACAGATGTAAATGTAACTTTGCATTAAGCATTTTCAACAGCAAACCCTCTGCCCTCAAAGGTGTGATTTGTATTACTGACTGTGTGTGCATTTTCTACACTCCAGCCTTTTTGGCCTGAGGTTTCAGAATGAACATTTTCTATTATTGCTCTTTTAGGGCAAAGCTGTCGAAGAATAACAGAGAAAGTTAAAGAAGAGCGTCTCAACTTCCAGAGAAGACATCGGATAAAACATAGTGTCCTCATCAGAACTGATTTCGCTGCGGCGTTAGACATGATTGGACATAATACTTATCTGTGCAGCAGCTGCTTGTGACAAATTGTCCTTTTCTTTTTAGTTTAAACCAGGGATTTTAAACTCAAATTCACTTTCATACATACACATACCAATTTGATCTTAACTGGGTCAAACCAGTAAAAGAATAACAATGACCTATAAATAATTATAATGTTAATGATATAATAATGATGATCCAAATTTTTACCCCACCCTCCAAAAGGGAGGCAAGGGGTAATGTTGTTGCTTATGTTTGTTTGTCTCTTTGTTTGTTAACGCTCTAGTAGCAAAAGTATTGGTTGAATTCATACTAAATTTGGTTTATAGATTGCCAGTAACCCAGAATAGATGTGATCACATTTTGGGAAAAATAAGTCAAAGTTCAAATTTTTAATGAATTTTTTAAATCTTTTTTTCCCATTTACTTATAATGGGTGACATTTTAAATGTCTGTAGCAACAAAATTATTGGTTGAATTCATACCAAATTGTGTTTATAGACTGCCAGTGACCCAGAATAGATGTCATTACTTTTTGGGAAAAGTAGGTCAAAGTCCAAATTTTTTATGAATTTTTGCATCTTTTTTCTTCTGCCATTTACTTATAATGAGAGAAATTTTACATGTCTATAAAAACATAAATTTTGGTTCAATTTACTTCAAACTTGGCACATATATAGAGGCAATTGATATACTGACATCAGCACATGCGTAGACATGATGACATCAGCTGGATCGATGCCAAAATAAGCTACAATATGTGCGAGGGGCGGGGCTTGTTGTCTTTGTTTTAATGTAAAAAAAGAACAATTACATGAAACTGTTTACATTTGCAAACTATTCTATCCCAAAAAATGTTTATCAACCTGAAATGTTTTAAGAGAAGTAAGTACAACTTTAACAATATTCTGCCAGTTTCTAAATGTTATGTATATAGATCCACTGTGATCTGTAAGTTATAATGCTTGTGTGTAAATAATAAGTTGACCCATTACATTGTTAAAATTGCACTTATTCTTCTTAACAAATTTCAGGTTGTTAATGTTATTCATAATATTTAAAGGATATTTACATGTACAAACTATCCTTTTACAAAAAAAAGAAAAAGAAGTGCAAGTACAATATTGTGCCTCAACTTATCATTTATACATGTGCATTACAGTAGATCTACAAATGCACAAACAGTTTAGTAACAGGCATCATGTTGTCAAAATTGTGCAGTTTGAAACTAAACTAAAACAAAGATAAAAATTTGGAGTTGTCATTATTTCTAGCTTATTAACCCATAAAGACCCAAACAGCCACTATTGACCAAAGTCATCTACTGATCTAAACTGTTTAATACCTGTTGATCCACTAATCCTATCAAGACGTGTAAATAATTGGTGTAAAATACAGTTTGTCATCTTTTCATGGTCATCAGATATGACCCATTTGGGTGTTCAGAGGCTCCATAGTTACCGTGGAAACACCATCATCTTCTACAACATTAATTCAGCAGTAAAACCCATGGAGTTGGATCAATGACAGTGGATGGACACACTTCTTTTTATGTTCGGTTAATGATAACTGAGCTGAAAAAGGCACTTTTTCTTCAGTTTTCTCTGTTTCTGATATAATAACCCTTACCTTAAACCTGAGCTTTTATGAACATCTACATGATCAGCGAATTAAATATAGGAAAATACACGATTTACACTGAAAAAACACAAAATTAGGAAGATAATAATACAATTAATGGTGATGAATCACTTAAGAAAGGTTAAATATAGAGGAAAAAATTATTTGGAAACTGACACATGAGTAGCACCGGGTCTTTATGGGTTAAGAGATTAAATTGGGCTGTATGTGACCCCTGAACTAACTGACTGTTAATATATTTAGTATCACTTTTGCACTTCACAAATTCATCCAGACAGTTATTTGACACCCCTGGCTTAAACAGTTGTCAGGGGTTTATTTATATATATATATATATATATATATATATATTACATCCCAGGCATCTGTGATTTACTGCCGCAGCATTTTATTTTTGAACCACTATATTTTGCAGCATTAATAATGTAATTTCACGTGTGAACCCTAACAGTTTTATACTTAATAAGTTTTCAGTGTACTTAATGTATCACTGAACACAATTTTTTTCTTTAATTCATTAATTTCACCCATCTTGCAATAAAGAATGTTAAGACAAGTTTCTTTATGTTACCATTCATCAAGAGTACAGTATGTCTCAAAGGACTACAGGGACTGAGGCTACAAATCAATCACACAACAGCACTGTGTAAAACACTATGCAGTGAAATAAAACACAACCAGCACCAGGTACAAGACAAAAAAACAACCAACTGAGGAGATAGCATTAAAGTTTTTTAATGTAGTGTATAAGACAAATACACAGGGTTTAACTTTGCTAAATGTGCAGCATGTCTGCAGAGTTTATGGCCGCAGGAGCTATTTCTATTCGACAAGTAGCCGTTTGTTTGCCAGTGAGAACCTGAAAGCACCAAATATCCAACACTGCTGCTGTATATTTGGGGTGATTCATGGAAGTATAATGTGAAAAAGCTGTTTCAATTTGCATATAATTAGTTTTGTTTACAGTTATAGTATTACAAACACTTAACTGATGCGGTTCATTGTAGTATTTTGGTGTTAAAAGCTGCAGGTTGTGACACTCATCTACATACATACATAAATTTGTTGGATCTAAATTAAAATCAGGACAGAAATTTTTATTAAAATTGCTTCAAGGCTTAATAAGAAATGCAAAGTTTTTTACATATTTAGGTTGCAATTATTACTGTTTGGCCACTTGGGGGCAGCAGAAGCAAGACGTGTTAACACCTTGTAAGTTGTTACAATGGCAAATTTATTGGAAAAGAATTATATCCAGCAGATACAGATAATATTAGCATTAATTCAGATTAATTTTCATGAGCAGTGTTGTGAATTTTTATTTTGTTTGTTCATCATCTACCCTCTTACTTTGTCTGTTTGGTGTTAGTTATTAACATATTGTAGGTTTATTAGGCTTTTGCTTTTGCTGAAAACAATAAATGTTGAATTCATTATCTATTAACAAGACATGGATGATAAATGCATCTTTGAAACATTTGTGGGCATTTTATGCATAAAGTCACTTTCATGCTGTTACTTGTTAGTTTGTAAAATAGCAGCGCATTTGGTGAAAAGACAAATGTCAAAGCGAAGAGGCACCATAGTTAACAGTAAAAACTCTTCTTATATTTAATATATGTGCTCTTATTTGTCTGTAATGAGCTTTCTGCTTCAGCTGTCAGCCTTTTATTCCAATACAGTGAACATCTCATACATACGTTCAAGCCGGACATCCATGAGGATAATGAAAATGCTCTATCACCTCAACTAACCAAATTGCTATGAGGTAAAACTGCGTTAATGAAATGGACAACGGCAGTTGCTTTCACTTTGAATTATACTCTTAAGTAATTTTGGATTCTAACTTGTAAGCTTAAAATTTGTTTTGCTCCTTCCTCACACATCTTTCCTTTCACTTGTATAGTAGAGTGTAATCCTATTTTAATGCTTCTTAAGTTATTAACATAACAGCTTGGCCTCAAGAAAATAAACAATGATAAACTGAGGCTTAAATACTTAATTTATACATTTAAGTCTGACCCATACCTGTTGAGTGAGCTTTGAAACAAACAAAAGGTGACTTTAAAATTTAAACAGCAGCAAAACTACTGAATAAGTAAAGTCTGACAGTGTGTTTAGGAAGTGTCGAACAGATGACTCCCAGTGAAGTGTAGGGTTACTCTTCCGTTTTACAAATCAGCTTTAACATTTACCTGTGTCCCCGGTGGGCAGTTGGCTATACAACCGGAACTAATTACTTAGAAATACAATATATACATGTATTAAAAGTACAAAAAGGCTACCGGACATAAAGAACAATAAGAGGATCTGGAAAATTTTACGTGAATCGGTAAGAAGTCTGTGCAGGATGGTATGGGAGGATGGTTTGTAAGAGTCCCTCTATATACTGTTGCTCATAAAGTTGAAATAAAATATTTTTACCTCTTTCCATGAGGTGATTGTGGCAGTGGGATTTAAATGAAAATGAAATGAAAAGGGTTTGATTTCAATAAAACAAGAAAAGAGTAGAGTTTCTAACACTGACACATTATACTGGGTATGTACTTTATTAAGAAATACATATATTACAGAAGGATTTAATGGTAAAGAACTAATCAGACTCTGTTGCCCATGAAGTTGAAATAAAATATTTTTTCTTCATCTTATGAAATGATTCTGACAGTGTGATTTATTCTTGATAGATAAAGTGTAACTGGGATACAGTATGTCATCATTACATCTGGTAAAAGGGGATTACTTATGTGTATGGCGGAAAACAAAATGATTCCAACTTTATGGGCAACAGTGTGTATGTAAATGGATGCAGTAAAGGTCCCCAAAAATACTGTTAACCCATAAAGACCTAGTGCTACCTCTGTGTCAGTTCCCAAATAATTTTTTCTCGAGATTTAACTTTTCTTAAGTGATTTATTTCCATTTATTAATATTATCCTCTGTCTGTGTTTTTTAGGTGAAAATCAGGTATTTCCTTAGATTTAATTCATGGGTCGTGTAGATGTCGATAAAATTTCAGATTAAAGTTGAGGGTAATTGAAACAGAAACAGAGAAAACTGACTCAAAAAGTGACTTTTTCAGCAAAGATACCATTAATTGAACATAAAAAGAAGTGTGTCCATCCACTGTCATTGATCCAACTCCATGGGTTTTACTGGTGAATCAATGTTGTAG
>JAPQRP010000028.1:12316498-12341386 GCA_037367295.1 Apogon hyalosoma
TTTGTTTATTTATTTATTATTTTTGCATCATCTCCTTTATCCATTGCTGCAGTTTATCTAGGATGAGGATGTTGTCTCATATATTGTGTGAATGTAATCCAATTCAGAGAAACGTTCGCAGCTGCAGCCAAGAGTCTTTGTTATCCACTGAAACACCCTATCTGGAGGAAGCCACCAAAACCGCCTATACAATCACAGCGTGCGGAATAAGTCATGTTTGGTTTTAATCCTCAGAAGCAGTTGCAGTCAGAACACAACTACAATGCATTTTATAGCAAATGAACCTGTACTGTGTGGGAGAGAAGGCTGCCTAAGACGAACTCACAAAAATATTTACACATGAAAATGATGTTTATTCAACAGGATTATCAATGGCCGGCTGAAGAAAAAAAAAAAAACCTTTGAGGTTATATTTGAAAAATATGCACAGATTTAGCTACTGTCTGAATGCGTGTGTGTGCACAGTTTGCCTGCAGCGTTTCATAATCGTGCGAAACCCAAAACTAAAACCCTCATGGTCACAAAGAAATGTTTAAATAGAGTTACCGCTCGGACTAAACATGCAAAAAGTGCATTGAATTTTTTAGCTTATCATAATTGCTTTTGCCTCTAATCAAATGAAAGCTTCTTTTGCAGTTGCAGTGTTGACAATAACTTAGTTTGTGTTCTTAGAGTTGCTTCTAAGCCAAAGGGTGTTTCACATACCACAAAGTGATTCACTTGAGCCTCTGGTCTCTGACTCTTGCTGATCTGTTACTGGATGGCAACAAAAGAATTAACTGTCTCTCACCTCAACCTACCGACAGTAAAGATCCATGTGCTCATCCCAAAAGCTGCAGGATGGCAAAAATTAATGACCTATGAAGTGGTGAAAAGTTTTTATACACACTGCAAAGAGTGAGAATAGTTTGAGTTAATACTTAGTCACTAAATAACACACCATGTAAAATAGGATAAATGAAGTTTGGAGGAATTTAATGTTGAATTTAATATATTTAAGTCATGTATTGATATGATTTTAATCAGTGTTTGTATTAAAAATATACTGTGTTGGCAGTAATTGTTTTAAGTCCTTATTTTAGTCGACTTTTAGTTGAACTTGAATTTCAACCAATCTTATTTTCTTCTATTTTAAAATAAAAGGTCATAATTGAAATGGCATAAATTTAATGATGTATTCATGATTCCATTTAAATTTGGGGTTGTTATTGAGTGAAAATAATTAACCTGTGGCAAAGAAAAATAAGTTAATGGGGAAAAAAAAAGCCAGAACGTTTCCTTTCCTGTGTCTTAGAAAGTGGAACAGGCTAAATTTAAAACAAATCAGCCCAGAATTTCAGAATAAGTGCATCCAAGTAATATTTAATAGATCCCTTAAATATACTTAAATTATATAACGCATAAATTCTAAACCTCCAGATCAATTAATCCAAATAATTTTTGGTGAAATATTTCTATCATTGAACTAAATTTGTTTGAATCATTTGAGTTTTAAGAAATAGAAGAATTGCATTTACAGAATATTATTTCATATATTTCAACACAAATGTAGAATATAAAAGAAAAAGTTGTAAAATGGTACCTTGCATATGAATTAATTGCTCTGGAAGTATGTTTGTATTGATTTCTATGCGCGGTATTCAGTTGTGGAGTTATTATTGGTGTTTTCTTTTCGGCTGTTGTGTGTTTTCAGTCTCTAATTAGCCCAGCTGTTCTTTTGCTTAATATAAACACAGGCTTGGATCCATTGCTTTGTGTTCAGTAATAAGCATTACTGAGGGAAAAGGGCCAGCTTCATTACCAGCTTTATCAAAGAATATACTGCAAGGAACGATATTGCACTTTCACCACTGATTCTATACAAGCTTCATGAAATGAATTCACTGTAGTCATCTATTTCCATTCAATTGAACTGCAGCTTCAGACAAGGAGTTCAATATCCCCACTCCTGTTTTCTACTGTACACAGCCTCCCTCTGCTGACAGTCTTGAAATTGGTATCAAAAGCAGGATTTATTTTGTAAAATAAGTTATTGAATGATGCCACGGTTTGTTCTGTTTTGTGTGGGTCCAGTATCTGGAAATTCTCAATATATTTTATATGTTATCATTCAAATACGGAGAAAAGAATATGGAGAAAAATGTCTACAAGCAAAACAGGCTCGAACTCATATGTACTGTAAGAGGACTACGCAGATAAAAGGAAATGCATGTGGTTGCTATGCATCCAATTTAAATGTGATAAATATACTTTCTATAAGAGCACAGTTAAATGTTTTCACAGCCTGTTGTTTTTGATCAAGTCCCCTATCGCGCACATAATGCCACCTGTTCTACTGTGAAACAAAGACACAGTAGCTATATTTATTCTGTTGTTCCCATGGAAATTTTTGCTAAAGCCAGTTTATTCCTTTAGTGAGACAAAATCACAGTTTAATATGTGAATTTAACAAGCATAAAAATCTCAGGTTATAAAATTCACCGTTTATTTATACCAACTCACACGGAAAGCTGCAGAAACAGAGCATATATTGGTTATATTCTGCAGCGCATCAAGTTGAACTTTGGTGAAAAGTAAAGCTAAAGGCGTTGCAGTCTCTTCCCCTCTGTGACCAAATCCTCCTCCAATTACTGTCTTGTCTCTCCTTTCTTTTGTTCTCATTTATTACATCAACTGTGACCTTTCTGTTGGAAAGTGGCAGCAGTCAAACTTCAGTGTGTTATCATATCATTGATAGAAGGATGGGGGTCATTACTAGCTGTAGTCTTGGAGAGAGCTGTAATCTGCCGTAAAGCTAAGGCCAGAGCGCGACTGTTGGAGTTGGTTTAATTACTGACCGGGCCTAATTGGCTCCTTGTATGGGCTGTGATGCAAGCAAGATGTGACACTTAAGGCTAGATTTCCTCCACTGTCTGCCCTTTGTGTCAGTCCCGTTAACCTTTCCCTTCCACCTTGTCCTCTGCCTTTTTATGTTCAATTAAAGGCACTATTTAAATGAGCTGCCGCGCTAAGAGCTTTGTCACGGGCCATGTGAAAGGAAATAATTGCACCCTAAATTACTATTCCGAGCGAGTTTGGCATGTGAGAGGTGAAATCCTCTGAGTTGATTTTAGCTAGTTGTTTAATGCTTGAATTTGCATCAAGTCAAAGTTTGCAGTTGCAGCTACATTAACTTGCATGTCTTTGTGGTCTGCACATCACATATAATCATAATTAGTTGTGTCAGCAAAATTGTAAAAATGTCAAAGGAACAATACTTGAGAAGGAAGCTGAAATCGGCAAAGTAAAGCAGTGCTTTTATTTGCCCTTTGGGATATTGTGAGCTTTGGTGTACTGTACATTGTCAGAACTGTGTAATTAATCATACACCTTACTGTATTCACAGGGGCCCCTTTGGTTAATTGGACTGCAGCTGCAGAATGGACTAAGCGATGATTTATTCAGCAAGCAGGTGTAACGCCACCCTGCTCCCTTTCCGGGTACCCAGGATGGATGGCTCAGTCCTGCACCCCGCTACTCCCTGTGCTCCTCCATCCCTCAGGCCAATCGACTCCGAGGGCACATTTACAAGACAGGCGTCAGAGTGACAAAATGAGAATGAGGAAGGCTAGGGTGGGATCAGTTTTATTCCCTTTTTCCTCAGGCTTTTGCCGTAGGAGGAGTGGGGCAACAGACAAAGCTATTGACCATCTGCAGTGAGGGTAACAAGTGACCTCCCTCAGCCCTCCTGTTGGTGAGTTAAAATAAACATTAAAGCCACCCAGAGGTGAGGCCCTTTGTAGACATTCACTGCCCTCAGCACTTCGCAGGTCTCTGTTTCATTTGCTGGCAGTATTGAGGATCACACCGGTGGTAACTATATCATTTCAAGCTTGCTGGCAAGTCTAGCTTCTGTGCCAAGGCATTTTACTCCATTAAATGCAAGGTTAGTGCTATTTGGTCCCACAAAGTAAAGTGTGTGTGCACTTAAGACAAAGAGGCACTTTATAGTCAGAGTAACCAAATGTCAGAAGTGAATGGCAAAGTAAACCAAAAGAAGTGGCTAAGAGTAGTTGGCATTCAGGTTTAATTACATCTAGATGCAAGTCAGTCTGAAAATGTAACATCCCCTTTGTTTTTAAATAAGAGATGTCTGTTTACCTGTTTGTTTACCTTTTAAACAATTTGAGACATTTCACTAATAATTAGTTAGATGTGCTAATGGGCCCTGCAGTGTATTCTACAGAAACAGGCCCTGTACATCACCGTTAGAATTACTTTCTCTTGATATAGTTTGTTTCAGGGCTGCTGGCGTACCATTACCCTGAGATAACCACACTTTAATAGTTAATGTCGCTGTGGAGCCCCCTCTGCATTACAAATGGACCCATCCGTCTCAACTAGACCCCTGCGGGTGGCAGCATCACCGTCCATCTTCAGCAACTCAAATCATTCATCAATAGACAGCTATCTGACACCCAGTCATACAGGATACCAAACACTGTGATGTGGTCAAGGCCAGAGACGGACATCCTGGTGTCAGGGAGGGATCTGTCAACTGATCACCGCTGTGGGACGTCTTGGCTACAACAGCTGGAGTGCAGGGTCCAGGTAAAGCAGCATAGATAAAACCACCACTTATTCTGTCTAGACGCTGAGCAAGGAAGTGTCTATGTTATTTATCAAAGGTTTTGAAACATATTTACATCATATTCGGTGTATGTGTCTAGAGGAAAAAGACTCCAGACTGTTTTTGCACAAACCTTCCCTAATATGTCTTTCAGTCAGGTAACAGATGAATTAGCCCTACTGGCTCGTCAATATTGTGCCACAAAAATACAGTAGGTAACACTATATACTCTTAAAATGTAAAATATAAAGTGTCTCTATTTTCAGTCCAATTGTTTTTGCTCTGGTGTAGAAGTAGATGTGCTCTCCTTCCAATTTGCCTGCACAGGGAATGCCAGTCAAAATGCAATCAATAAGACAAATGCTGAAGTGACTCAACTCTGCAGCTGAGCCAAGCACCTGTTTTGTAGAGGAGTTTGTAAACCTTTTATCCTCAACTGTAAAGCCTGACTCTTATTTGTTGTTGTGGTCATCACATCAGCACTCTGAGAGAATCTGCTCTCGGTTCCCACTGGAAATAAAAACAGTGATAAAACTCTACACAGATCGCCTCTATAGGGGACCGGCACAGATGTGGCCCAGACCGCTGGCTTTCTCCAGGGACTGCAGCTGCCACGGCGGAATGTGACAGGTCCAAAATGGGTAGGCAGGCCTCTTCTCTTTTGATCAATCAGGTAAGACAGAGAGGGGTAGCGTGAATTCTAAAACTCCAGATGCACTGTCACCAAGGTGACTCTCATCTATTACCCCTCCCATCCGCTGTGAACATACGCTCATCTGTCAGACTGACAGAGTTCCTTTGCTTGCTCTACTTTAGTTGGATTTAGACCTGATGAGGGTCATTTGAATTAATTAGTAACTTAATTCAGCTTCCCCTGTTTGTCATTTCTAGAGCTCAGGCTTTAAATCAAAAGAAGAATCTGGAGTCTGCTCTATTTTTTATGAGCGTTAATGAAGAAACTGAGAATACCTGTAAAATGGTTCCTTAAAACAACCTGCATTTTGCATAAGCTTCTCTTTAATTCAACATAAATTTCTAAAGGTGATCAATGACCTATCTGGCTTTATGGTTCAGAAACTATACTGCCAATGTGATTAATTTTATTGATGTGTGTGTTTACTGCTTTTTTTTTTTAGTTCTGCAGAGATGGGAAACCTCCTTTACCTATAATCTCAGTGCTGCTTTTCTCAGGATAAGACTACCCTCTGCTGGACATCACTGTCGTCTGTGCTCAGCTGCCAGCAGGACACCTCGACAGCAGCAGCTGAGGTGTGTTTTATTCCTGAGATGCACGGAAGGGTGACAACAACAAAAACACTTCAGCAGAGGCAAGTCTCGGGAGAAAATCCGATGTCAGTGGGGGGTGATGGTGAGATGGAGAGGAGGTGGGGTGATAATTGTTCTCCTTCCCTGGAGTGTAAATAAGCAGTAAATAATTTCTTAAGGAAAATAAATATATTCTCACCCAGATACTGTTTATGTGCAGGGAAAGCCACCAGATGGTGTCAGTTCTCAAGGATGTCACGTTTTCCAAAGCTAATCTCCTTCTGCCACCTATTGGTGAACAAGCAGACTGTGCTTTTCCAACCATCCACATGCACTGAAATGGGTAAACTTCAGGTAGGAGATGTGGTAACAAAACTAAATTCCCTATTAAGTCTTCCAATCACCATTCATCAAGAAAGAACAGTAGCTTTACATGCATGATATAGTAGTTTTTTTAAGATAACCAGTCCAGATTTATCATAAATATTTCATATTTAAGAAGCTACGGCGACATTCATCTGTCATCTTGAGAGGGCGTGCACCTCAGACGACCCTGACCTCTGACCTTTCCGTGGAGAAGCTACACAAAATGAACTGTCATTCACAGATGAAGACATCAAGACCTGCAGAAGCTCCATAGATCACTGTGGAAATGCATATATAGTACAAGGTGCGATATAAAAATGTAAATACTATTGTAGTTTTCAAAGGCTAAAAGTGAAGATGAATTACACTTCAATTGACATGTTGAGACATTTGTTGCTGAAGGAAATTTTAAATATGGCAATGTTTTCATTCTCAGAAATTGCAAACACTTGAGTCACACAGTATGACTGATGCACCCGCTGGACACCGGTCCAAAAATCTCAGGATGTGGAAGGAGGTGAAACTATTTGAAAGGGAGAGTGAAACTGTGACTCAGTGACCGATGTACGGAGGAGAAATTGGGTCGTTTAAGTACCTCTATTATCCCATTCATATAGGAGTCTCACATAAATACAGTGCTGTGTTCACTAAACAAGCAGCACGCGCTACTTCCTGTGTTTGTGTGAGTCAGATACTACTCATGAGCACACTGAATCAGCCGGGCCCCATCCCCCGCCCACTAACCTCTATCCGCCCCCTCACAGAAGTATAAAAGACACCCACACACATATTCTCATCCCCGCCCACCTTGCCTTTCAACTTGCTCCCACACTTTTCCTCTCCCCTCCCAGTGGATTTTCTCTCTGTGTCCCTCACTCCCGCTTCTTTCTCGCTTTTTTTTTTTTTTTTCCTTCATCTCCTCTTTGGAGGACGACAGGGAGGATGTGAGTGGCGTGTGTGTGTGTGTGTGTGTTAGTCATGTTCAGGCTCATCCAGGGCCAACAGCAGCACAAGCAGGGGGAAACCCAGGCACAGGCAGGAATAGGATGTTTTGTCCACATCTGTTAGTTGGTTTGGCTGCAGACGTCTTGCGGTTTATACAGCGCCTAAAAATGGATTGCTAGAATGAGCTATAGAGCGTGCTGTAGGGGAGGACTGATGAGCATATAGTAGGAGAAAAAAAAGGGCAGGAGGACAGGCGTGGGGGAAGGGTTAGCATGCCAAAGTGGGTCAAGACCCCCCCCCCAATGGTTAATAGGATTCTGTCTGCCCTGAGCTGCCATGAGTTCATGAGCCAGGAGACAGCTCTGAAGAGGATGGCTGATATGGAAGTGTTTGTCTCCTGTAAGATTTGATTAGCATTTAAATTCTAAGTGGTTCACAGTTCAGGCATTTTGTTGTTCCACAGGTTAAGATTTGGCTGAAGAAACAAACACAAAAGAATTGCAAAATAATCCCAAGGAAGCAGAAGGGAGTGGGTAGAAACACACCTGGAGCATTCAGTGCAAGTCAGGGTCACACTTTTGGTTATTATGTTGGTTCAAGAAGTTTAATCTCATCCTGAAAAAAAAAACAAAAACAAAAAACACTTCACCAAAAACAAAAGCGTATTATGGATAAAACTGCTGACGTATCTATTTTGTATCACTATATAGTGATAACATTGTGGTTTGAGTGGATATTCAATCAAATTCAGCAAATTGAACATCTTTAATGAGGAATTAATTCACAGAATTGTGTCATTATATCGTCACCTTCCTAAAATAATTACCTACATCATTTTTTGACAAAAATGACTTTTTTGCCTAAATGATTAAATACTCAGCATGTGGCAATTTTTTTGTGTTTCCTGAAAAAATTATTTTAGGAAGATGACAATATCCTCTCGTGCATTTTTCATTTTTCATCGGGTTTGTTTCGATACTAAATCTAAAATTCTCACTTTTATTTTGTATTATCATACTATCCAGTCCCCTCATCGGTCTCCAGGTGGTGCCAGTGGTTGAAAAGGACAACATTCCTCACGCAAACACACACACACATGCACACACACTGAGCGGACCTATTTCCCTGTCTCCATCCACAGAGTGAGGGGCTGGGTATGGCAGAGATGTGTGAGGGTGTGGGGGATGGGGCTGAAGTATTTGGGGAAGACAGAGAGGAAGGAAGTGAATAGAGTGAGAAATGGGGTGGGAGAGGGGTGGCATGCCAGGCAAGCACATGCTGAGCAGAACATTGGACTCATTGAGAAAAGCGCTCTCTCATTCATACCCTATGCAATCTCCTTTTCACTAACTCCCTCCGTTCCCTCATCATCATGTATGTACAGTACATTGATATCTAAGTGCTATCTGCAGGCGCCAACGGAGCTATGGTGCAGAAAGTATGTAATGTGTTCATTTGCATTGCATTATGTAGGTTTTCACATGGCAGACGGGACGGAAGGATGAAATACAAACATACGTAAAACCGTGTTTCAACCACTCTACATTCTCAGTATCTGTTTTCAATTGCGTAAAGGACCCATCAACTCCAGATGGGCAGCTCATTTACATCAAAAACCCTTGTGTGAAAGTACCAGTAGGTGGTTTGATTAGAGCACAGTTTCAAGCTTCTTTTAGTGTACCTTCTTGCCTCGTCTCCTCTAAATACACCTCAACCAAGCAACACACATCACATGTTTTTCTTTTTCACATGTAAAGGCTTCACAGACTCCTGATAGGGCCAACATAAAGGTTCCATTCCTGGTGTATGAATGTAAGAGGCAGAGGTGCTTAACATAGTAGCTGAATTACTTATTAACTGACCCAGAGTTATATTTAAGACTGAATGATCCACAATGCACTGCTGCAGAGACACGTGAACTTTTGTTAAAAACGAAAACAGACTTTTTAAACTATGTTATAATGACTTACCCGTTGTTTTTTGTTAACATTAAATTTGTGGGCTGTTTTCTACAACTTAATTAGCTATTTTCATTAAATAAGACAAGAGCTCATTACAGAATGTATTGTGTAACAAGTACGCAAATATGCAACAGTTTACAATAAATCGGACAATGAACAAATGCATCATGTTTTTCTTATTATGTAAAACTGTATGCAATGATGCACAACACACACAGGCTGGAAAAAGTGCATTTATTATTCCAAACTCCAAAATATAGCTTATTTTTATACTGAAAGGAATACATTTGTTAGAAATATAATTTAAATAAAGGTATAAGTAATGTCAGTGTCAGCATTTCTAAATCACTTAGAGCGTGTATTATAATAATAATAATAATAATGACGAATTAAGCAAAAAGTTTGTAGCAAACTTCAAATCAAACAGAATTTTTCAGATGAGTTGCACACATTTATACATTTTATAGTGTGTACTATAAAAGTCAAAAGGAATTTGTTTTCTACAAACTTTTTCAAGCAACAAAAGTTAAATTTCACTTTTCATTTCAGTGAGGGATCATTACCGTTTGCTTGTGGTGATCTTAACCCCCACCACCACCACCACCATCACCACCACCACCTGCCCGCAAAAATAAATTGCTATAATGTAATTCATATTGGCTAATGAATGTAACTCAAATCTGCACAGTTAAGTTAGACTTAATAATCAAAATGTATGTACATAACCAAATCATGTGGATAGAAATTCAACAATATTTTCCTGTTGAAAATCACAAACATGCACTTACATTACTTTAAAGTATCGGGTTGAATCTACATATTCTTTTTAGGACTCCTCTGCATTATTACCCCTCTGTTAAGTTACATAACTTCAATGAAATCCTGAAAATAACTTTAACCTGTTACCTCAAAACGAACCTTCTACCACACCTACACTACATTTTTACCTGCTGTTTTATTTACACACCAGTGTTTACTTTCTTTAGCATGAAAACACGCTGTGAAATATTTGCAAATGGTCCTACAAGGATAACATTTAAGAGAAAGCTTTGTACCAGCTTGGAAAAGTGTTTGTTTATGTAGGGGGAGGTCACAGTTCACACACCATTTTTACTCATCTCTATGGAAACTGCTTTGGCTTTTTGGCAGGATGGCAAACTCATGCATCATCAGCCATATTGTACTTTTGCATTGTATACATTTTATTGGTTACAGTAGAGTTGGAAAAACTGTTGCACATTTTTTGGGTGTTTTGGGATCAACCTGGGGGGAGAGGGGCCCAAAAGGAGGGGGTGTGGGCTCCTCTAGTACTGTTGGTGGCCCATTTATCATATCTCCGCCCTCCAGTGTTTCTGCTCCCATGAGGGCGGCTCTTTAAATTGCCCCCAAAACTCCTCCTGGCTGGCGCCTTTTTCCTTTATCTGCAGGAGACAAGACGCACATGCTATATTTAGGACGTCGTTGGAATAAACTCCTCAACCTGCTGGTAAATATCACACGCATTTTTTTTTTTTTTTTTTTTTTTTTTTTTTTGTGGTATTTATTTTTTTTTTATTATTTTTATTTTTTCATATCTTCGTTTCCGATTCATAACTGTGTTTTTAAACACTGCATGAGCTGGGATTTTAAAGGGGCGGGCTGTGTGTTGTCTGACGAATAAAAGCTGTAGCCTATAGATCGGTGCAAGGCTTTTTAACCGGGTATAACCAGCCAGGCTTAAAGGAAACATTTCGCCTTATTATTATTTCCTATTGAAGGAGGTGAGTGCATGTAAAGCGACGTCGACTGAGTTAACTTTGCATGCACAAGTCGCTTTAATATGTTTTACAGGAGCTCCGGAGAGGAGAGGCTGCACGCCGGAGATTTGAATCCGCCTTTTGTTGCCCTCGCTCGGGCTTTTTTTTTTTTTTTTTCCCTCCCTCTACCGCCGCCGCCGCTTTCGGTTCAACCCATTCTCTTTGCATGTCGTAGGCTTCTTCCTTCCCCGTTTAAAAAAAAAAAATAAAAACTGGATCGTTCGTGCAAGGTTGGAGGATTTAAACCCCAATGGAGGAAGCGCACGCCGGCTATTGTGTGCGTAACGGCGCTGATCTCCCTCCACGGCCCCCGGCGTGCAGACATGCCGTGGGATAGTTTCATGTGCAGGCCCCGTTACCGGACAAGCCGAACCGAAATCGGGCCTGCAAACACGGTTTTAGATGAGTCGGCTTTGCAGGTCTGTGCAGGCCTCCGACCGCCTACTGAGGCTTTGCTATATCATCGGAGCCGGTTTGGTGTCAATCCCTTGTTTGTGCGGCTCCGTTGTACCATGTAATGGAGACAGAAATAGACCTGGAAATCAGCGCGGATTAATTGAGTTAAACGCGTTACCGATGTGCGGTTCACCTCAGTCGCTTTTTTTTTTTTTTTTTTTTGTCTTTGTTGCGGTCAGTGAGTTTAATGGCCCCGGGTATTTACTGTGCGTAAACCCGACACTTTGTCTTGCTTGCGCGTCTGACCAGTGTGATTTATTTCCTAGGTCTGAAAGCTAAGCAAACATGAGCGACAAGGGGACAGTCTCACCGAAAGAGAAGGAGGGAACCGAGAAGAGGGGGCGTGGAAGACCCCGTAAGCAGCCCCAGGTAAAATCCTCTGACGTGAGTAGAGCTATTATTTATTTTTTTCTCTCTCTCTTCATTTGCATATGTGCAGAGAATGTGTGCCATTATAAAAGGTTTGCATGTCCATTAAAACATCACTGACCCAGATCTGCTAAGGTGAGATCCACCTTAGGGAATAGAATAATGCATGTTTAAATCCAGGTTGTTGCAGGTAAGATGCTCATGTGTGCATTTCACTAATCCTGCAATGAAATGAAGACTCCAGACATGGCTGTAACAGGCCCTTGTGACCATTTGCTAACCCTGATCAGTGTAAATGTAGACATCCTCGACACACTTCCTGTGAGTTTCATTGGATTGTAAGCAACCTGTAATCCAACACCTTTAAACCGGTTTTAACCCCCCTCGCTGCCCACCTCTGCTCGTCATTTAATGGATGACATAGCAGAGTCAAAGCGCAGACTGGCTCATATAGCTGTCACTCAACGCCCTGTGTTTTCGTATTGAATTGCTCGGTTGCTATGAGCTGCGGTTGTAAACATGGTGGAAATGCAACAGGAGATGAGTCTGCCATGACATAGCTCGCAGCCACAAATTATCACAAGAATAAGATGCCTTATCTCACACTTAAGATGCCTTATCTTACTCAGCCCCTTTTTGCATGTTTGGTTTGATGGTCACATCGCATCCAAATGTGCCTCATGTGTTGTATTTTAACGTGTTGTTCTCCTAAATGCATGCGGTGTGTTCGAGACAACAGTATTTTCCATAGTTTGTTTTCATGTCAGACCATGGCAACCTGTGGCACTGACCACCTGTCAGCCTTTAAGTACGTGTCAGTTACACCGACCTTGAATTAGCTGACTTAGTGTCATGTAGGAGAATACTCACTGTTTGACTCGAACTGACAAATCTAAAAATAAACTGAAAAATTAGTGTTTGTTTGTTTTTTTTCCGTCATGCTAACATTGTGATTGACTGTCTTGGCTTTCCAGGAGCCCAGTGGTTCACCCACTCCAAAGAGGCCCAGAGGACGGCCGAAGGGCAGCAAAAACAAGACGAGCAACAAGGGCAAAGTAAGTCAATGTTGTCTGTAGGGTTGTGTTTTTGTTTTTTTTGCTTTTCCACATCATGTTCCTCATGTCAGCTAAGACTCATCCTGAACACACATACAGCCCTGCGATTGTAATAATAGTTGCCATCTTATCTCGCAAGTGTTTCCTTTTTGCAACCCCTGATTTCTTTTAGTTAATCAAAATTTCAACGGTAGCTAACCTCATCCTCTCAAAAGGATGTCCTGTTGTTACTAGTGATTTATTGGTTGGCTGCAATTTAGCCCCCCGTGTCAAAAATAGCCAGGTTAGGGTTTCCCATTGTAAAGACCTTGCTTTATTGCCTTCCAGTTTGTTTTTTTTTTCTTCTTCTTTTTTCCTTCTGAGTGATGCTCGCTCATGTACTTCCTGTCCTCCAGCTTCCTGCAGCTTGTCATGCACAGTGCGGTGCAGGTGCAGAGGCCGCAAGACTGTTTCCAAGCTGACACTAAGCACCCCTCCGCCCCCACCCAGCACACAGCCCTAGTTCTTCTCTGCCTGTCGTCTCCATAGCAACAACTGATTTTCTCCTTCGCCCCAACCCTCCAGCTCCCCCGTGCGCTCTGTCTTTGCAGCTATGTATGGTAGAAGCAGAGAGGGAGAGAGACTGCGAGTGAACGCGCATACATGTATGATATAGATTTGGTAGCGAGGGTCAAGCCGTGGAGGTTTTGTCTCTGCTCGGTTCCACCAGCTGTCTCTGAGCCTCAGACCAGGTGGCCAGCGAACTGGAGTGCCCTGTGTGCAGTTCCTGTCGGCCTTCCAGATAATAGCCAATGAACCCAATGCCCCCTTTCCATCTGGCTTATTACAGAGGTACTACTGCCATCTCCAGGCAAACAGAGGCAGAGCTCTACAAAAATTACACTGTTTATACCAGTTTTTTTTAAAATACTGATCACCAAAATCAGCCTTCGATATAACCAGAGGTCTGCGTGGCCCTGTAGGTGTAGAGCACAGCAACACATGGACTGTAACAGCCCATCCTGCTTGTTGATGTGTTTCCTTTCTCAATTTCATTCACAGAAGGCAACAACAACTGCATCTGCAGGAGGAAAGCGCAGAGGAAGACCTAAGAAGGAGGTAAGAACCCTCTGACCACGTTACATCAATGCTCACATTTGTTATGCCATTCCTCTCCCAATTGAATTATGATTGGTATGACTGTCTGCAGGGCGAAATCGCATTTTCCTAATTCTCTTTCCTGCCCCCTTCTTCTCCTTCCTCCTCCTCCTCTTTTGACGAGTCCATTTTTTATTTATTTTTTTTTTACTCATCACAGCCATTTTCACTCTTGTGTTTTCATTTAGGTTCTTCTCTTGTTTGTAACATGTACAATCTGAGAGTTTGTTAATAATTCAAGTCTTGTGCAGCTGACAGCTTGGGATGTTTTTGTTTGTTTTTGTTCCCTTTTTTTTTTTTTTTTTTGGTTTTTTTTAATACGCTGCAGAAGTAGTTGCCTGACCATGCACAGCCGGTCAAAAAGCATGTGTTTAATCTAGGAAGAAATTGCGGTCTTGTAGTAACATTCTGTCATGTGCATGAGCGGTTAGGGCGTACTCTAAAAGAAGTCTGGATTGCATTAGTCACAGAAGGGAATGACCCAAAGTTACCCTCCTTAGTAGCCTCTCATATTTTTATGAATGAACATCTTGGGCAGTAGTGAGTTTGTGGAAGAAAAAGCAGGATGTCTCATTGTGACTCACTGCTCTGAATCACTTTTTCACTACAGATGGCTCACTCTTCCCCTGGGTGTTCTTCATGCCATAGTGGTTTATCAAAGGGATTTATATTAACATTTGTTTTTTTTTTTTTCATGTCTGTTCTTGAAGTTAAAAACAGTCATGTCGAGACGTGAATCACAGGCAGCTATTGTTGCTGAATGTTAATGGCACTTGGAGCATTTGAGAAGCATTTTCCTGGTGGGTGTAGCTGAGGTGTGACTAAGGGATTTTTTTTTTTTTTATTCTCACTTTCTGCTGCAGGAGAAGG
Source organism: Apogon hyalosoma (assembly GCA_037367295.1). Taxonomy (NCBI): domain Eukaryota; kingdom Metazoa; phylum Chordata; class Actinopteri; order Kurtiformes; family Apogonidae; genus Apogon; species Apogon hyalosoma. The sequence goes on from JAPQRP010000028.1 coordinate 12,331,329, forward strand.
AGGAAAAGGCGTCCCAGGAATCATCTGAGGAAGAAGAGGAAGAGGACCAGTAATTCACAACGCATGCTACCTCACTCAACATACTGACTTACTGTTAACCCTCCTTTGGCAAGAGAGCTTTGTTGTGAACAGTGGTCATGTGCTGGAACTGGTGTTGGACATGCAGCCCAGTTCTGGTTAATACAGTACATATATCATGCAACAGCACTGGATAGAACGATGGACCTTGCTCAAGCATAGATCTAAGAATTACATGAAAGGTAACAGCCCTTTTCTCTACATGTCATGTTATCACAAGTCTTTTATACTGGACAAAAGTGTGCTCCATGGAGCCTGGACATTTCTTCCCCTCTCCTCCCAGTAAAGATGGTTTCTCTGCTTAATGTTACTTATTTGTTGTACCTGCATCTGAGATGGTAGGGCATATAGATTTTCTCCATGTTTTGTACTGGACAAAGGTGAATTTTACCTAAACTTGCTGTTTTTTTTTTTTTTTTGTTTTTTTTTTTGTTTTGTGTGTTGTGTGAAGTGGTTAACCTATCCTTTTGCATCGTATTCTAGACAAGTTGGGCTTCAGAGTTTAGGATGAGAATAGGTAACTGGCGGTAGAAATGTCTCTTTATGTCTGGTCTGATCTAATCTATCCCCCTTCTCCACCTTAAATCTGTCACCAGTAGAGCAAAGTAATCTTACCAGTTTCACCCTTCTTCCTGTAGATGAGTTTTAAGTTTAGTTGCTCTAACTTCCTTTTCAGTTTTCAGCGTGTAGTGGGGAGATTGTATTGTTAATAATCCGAATAGTCCAAACATACTTACTGTTTTTGTTCCTCTGGGTTACATACCATTTTAAAACATGTGTGCTGCTTTTTTTTTTTTTTTTCTCCATATGATAATAAAGCTCAAATCTTTTTGGTAATGGTATTTTTAAGGATAAGGTGGCAGAACTTTTGGCTGAGAGCATCCATGTCGTTTCTTCAGGGAGCTTTTACAAATGCTGTTACATTGCCGTCTTTGTCTTCACACAGTCCTCCGTTTTCCAAATGCTCGCTCAATCGCTCGTAAGGCGAACTGCTACCGGTCAAACAAGGAGTGTGATTGTAAAAAAAAAAGAAAAAAAAAAGATAGTTAGCGGCACTACTATCCAACAGGGCTGTTTGTTGTTCATTCCATCTAGCTCTCACTGCTTCACTTAGCTTAGTCTTTCTGTCATCACTTAGTACATTAATATACTTTCTTAGTCTTTAAAGATGTGTTGTATGCTGTCTGCTACAGGAAAATAAAAGATGTGCGTGTATTTCTAAGTGTCAGGGAACTCTTGGTCACAGTCCACTTAACTGGGTTTTTCACACACCTAAGCTGCTACAACCTCAGTTACGAAACCCGGAAAACTGCAAACAGGCCATTCAAGGCCTGGGACTTCATACCTCACTCAACAGCTTACTTTACCTAATAATTGCATTTAACTGGTTTTCTGTTGTTTAATGTAACCTCTGGCATGAGTTGGAAAGATGTCGTTATTACATAGTTTGTGTACATTTTTTTTTTTTTTTTTTTTAACCTGACTGTATTGAGGTGTCTACGATGCCAGGTTTGTGAGTGTGTGCATGCGCAGCAGATCTTGGCTCATTCATAAACAGAACTTGCAGACAGGTTGTTTTTAATGTGTGAAGCAAGTCAGGGAGACCTGTCAGCTTGACAACTGTGTTCGCTGACTGTGGTAGATTAGCAGGTGTGTTTTTATCCTTTTTTTTTTTTTTTTTTTTTTTTTTTAAAATATTGTTGTGGTGCACTGAAATGTTGGTTCCAATTTTCATGGACAAAATGTGTGTTTGTGATAGACTGGGCGCTCTTTCCACTTAAACTGTTGGCCACTGTGTATTTGGCACTACCACACACCCTCGCCATAATCATAACGGTCATACACTCATAATGCTCATCTCACCTCTTTCTACATTCTCCAACTACTCTCGACGGTATCGGTGTCATTTTACATACAACATCTTGCATCCGTTCATTTATATACTGTAAACTCAATAGGATGGGATCATTCTTTTTAATGTACACCGTATATAAATGTACAATGTCTATATTTCTATGGTGCCCTACAACAATTTGTATCAGAAATGGTCAATAAAGAGAAATTTTCTTTGTCATTTTGTCTGCATATATCGACTGATTCACAGCTGCACCTGACAAAGACATAATAGTATTTATTTTACAGCCTCAGTGCTTAAATCAACAGCATATTGATCTCTCCCAACACAGCAAAAAATTGTACAACGGTTTGTAACTTCATACCAGTGCTTCTAAATTCACATTTACATCAGTAGTTTGATTCTTACAGTGCAACCTAACAGCAAAACTTCTTTTTTTTTTTTTTTTTTACACTTGTGAAAAATTATGTCCTATAAGATGTAACCTTCATAAAGTTTAAATGACAAGTGGCTTGTTTCAGTAGCTACACATGAACAATGATGTGAACACAGTATGGGAGCACCCAATGATTAAGTCTATGATAAAATGTCTTCACATTCAAGGTGGACTTAAACATGTACATGTTAAAGTTCAGTCTTGGGTTGAAACACCCTAAATGTTAAACCTTTTGCAGCAAAACAAGAATTGATTGCAGGTCTTCAGACAGTTCCAATGGTTTCATTGTACTAAGTTTAAATTCAAAGCAAATAAAGGTCAGAGAAGATTAAAATTCATCTCATGAAAAAGAAAAAAAAAATGGATTAAGTTTTTCCTGAGTGGTGATACAGTCAGACCTATGGTATTCATCTGAACAGATTATTTACCTCGAGGTAAATCTGTGCTGGTGCCATTTCTTCTAAACAGGACATATTTAGGGCACTAGTCACGACTCATTTTAAGGATGTGAGGAGGTTGGTGTTATTTACTTCCATATCTGGCCTTTCATACCATTGATAAGACTCATAGGATTTGGCAAAACCACAATGAGATCCGGATGGTGGGGCGGATTGTTAAAAAATGCGAGCAATTAAAGTGGGCATGTTCAATCACTGGACTCAAGATGAAACTGAAATGCATTTGAATGGCTGATTTGAAGTGCTTTACATCAGTATGAAACTTTAAATGCTTAACATTTTGGGTCTCACACTGAAAATAATCTACACAAACCCTCTCAATGCAGAAATGATTGTATCTAAAAGCTGCTGACCATATCCAAACTATAACACTATTAAATATCAGAGTAAACCATTAGCGACTGCTCTAAAGCTATATCACCAAATACCACTGTAAAAAATAAGTTGAATAAATACTCTAATAAATAACTTTAAGGTACTGCGTCTGTTAGGCACAAAGGATTGGCATTAGAATCTCACAAATGAACAGTCACTGTCTTTTCGCAAGGCAGGAAATGCAGAAATGCTGATTGTTGCTGATGCATTGAAAATTAAAGGGTCAATGGTTGTAGAAAAGAAAACTGTGAGAACATAGTACATGACTCTGAAAATTAGTGATTGCTCTGGCTGGGTGTCATCACCAAACTGTAAATAATCTGCCAGTTCATCAGCATCATGCATTGACATCTTTGGTCAGCAGAGGGCGTCGTTGTTGATAACTTCTGGCCCAGCCTTGTACAATCTGAGGACAAAACGAAGCATGCAAGAGTGAGGATTTTACAGTTTTGTCAAAGGATAAGAGTTATGGGCAGTGATAAAGAGTGTGTGTAAAACTGATGATATGTGTGACAGTGCAAAGGTGGCAGTTTACGTTTTAATTGTTGAAACTGTCCCATATGTATCAGCACCTGGTACATCTGCCACTATTGTAATACAATGAAAGTATAATTCAATTTGTGTTGCTTATATGATTAAAAACAAAAAGACTTGCAGCATTGATCTATAGGGATAATGCCCTTGCTAAAGTGCATAATCTACAACCCACAGTGTAAGCAGATCTAACCAATTCGATTTCCATTGAGATTATTCATCATGAGGTTCATATGAAAACAGCTGAGAGTTTACTCTATGGATTTTCCAGTACTTCTAGACTGTCATGTCTGTTTTGAATGATAGAAAAAATGCTCACTGTATTGGACAGTGGGATAACACCAGCAGAGGAAAAATCTCACTATAAATAAAACTATGCTAATGGTGGTTTGAGTGCATTGGCAATGAAACTGCACCAAAGAACTGAACATAATGGCTCAGATGTTCCAATGTCTAAAGATGATAAATGGGGATAAAACTCATTTAAGAACTTTTAAGCATGGGTAATAATGCCACCTAGTGTTTCTGATCACCCAGTGCATCATTTTATAGTTTCAACTGTGCTTTTGCTATCATTTATCCACTTGTCTTCAAGTTTTTTGGATCATTTCTTCTACAACAAATTACTACCATGCTTCAAACAGCACTTATTGTGGCTTGTTCTTGTGTGAGAGAGTATGTGAGTAATGAATTGAGCAACTGGCGCTCTTTTTGAGAAAGTGTTGCAACCATACTTCACAAAACTGTGGGTAACACATCAACAGTAATGGAAATGTTACTGGAACGTGACTTCCCCAATCACCAATTTGCATGTGTTCCTCTAACTTCACTTAGAATGAAGCTTTACACTTGCTTAAAAAACAAAAACCCAAAATCCCAAAATCCCTGACTGATCGTACCCTTGTGTCCTCCTCTCTCCATAACATCTCCTGTTCAGCTTCATTCAGCTCCTCTGATGGATCATATGAGTAAACCGGTAACAGCTGATGGCGCAGCCTATCAAGTCTAAGGGAACAAATCAAACAATATGTTAATGAAATCACTTTCAGACAAGCATGTTGGGCCATGAAATCAATAGTAAGTCATTTCATGGCACAAAATAGCTGTAACAGGAGCAGCAGGAGATGATAGTCTTACCTTCTTTTCTTACGGATATACATGACCTGAAAAAAACACAATAAAGTATATTATTACACATTTGCAGTGTAAGTAGGCCACTAAATCGGTCTCATCATAGCACATTTTAGCCTCTGCCATAAAGTAATGAAGTTCTATTAGTGCAGTCATAATAGAAATCTCTATATAACAGTTTGCAGACAGTCTTAAAGTTTTCTATAAATCATTGTGGTGTCAATTATCCTGTGGACACTTACCACAGCTGCAGCAATTCCAATAATAGTGATGAGGAAAAATGGCACCAGTACATAAGCGACGGCCACATCCCCATCAGTGGTGGCAGGGGCCTCAGTGGTGCTGTTCATTGCATAAGTTCAGGGTGGAAGGGGTTGACAGGGGGCTGCTTGTGTCAGGCCTTTACAAGCAGCAAACCCCCTCCCCTTGGAAAACGCGGTGCAGTGGCTCTCTCCTCAAACTGCCCCCTTGTTGTTTATGCCTCATCCTTGTCGTTCATGTGACTTGCACATGGTATCTCTGCCCTCCCTAATCAGCAAGAAATCTGAGGGAACACAGTATGACAAGAATTTACACGTTTCCTGTTAAAATAAGCGTGTCAAGAAGGTGTAAATGTCACGTAATGGTGGCAAATCTGAATTAAACATAAGGAAAACAGTCATGGAAATAGGAGCAACGCTAAAATAATTTATCTATCTATGACTGGATCATCTGAGCACGTTATTTTCATCATTACAGTTAACACAGGAGTCTCAAAAATACTTAGAACAGTTAAACAAAAAAAAAAAAGGAATATTGTTTAACTCAGTTCCTGTCTTGTGATTTGTGTTATGTAGTTAGCCGGTATGTGCGGTAGCTAGGTAAGTCCAAAACACATTTACTTGTTGCGGTCAACTTATAATACTACCTCGCATTAAACTAAATTTTAAAAACCCTGCAGTTTTTAACTCAGAAAGTCATCACTTAATCAGTAAAAACTCATCATAAACCGAGTAACACCAACATTAGCTACTAACTGTAAACAGGTACCGTTAGCTGCACCGAGACCAGAGTCATGCATTATAAACAGCCTTATAAGTTCAGACACACCACCTCCAATAAGATATATTCAACACGACTATCATTGTACTATATTATATTTGTGAATAATTAAAATAAATGTTCACTCACCGTATAAAATGAGCTTCCTCTTAACGTTATGTTTTGAGATTTATGTTCCGCAAACACCTCACTTTTCTTCCGCTAGCTTCATCAACACTCACGCTTCCGGTCAAACCCTTTTCACAATAAAAGCGATATGACCGTGCAAAAAAAGAGAGGATCACGCCACTGGATTAGCAAGAAAAACTGAAGACTGCAACGACCAGTGGTGTAATCTACGTGATACGCAGGTATACGCCGTATATCTACTAGAAAAGGTCCCGAATTTCTATATAACCACTGAAAAATGTGCAAAGATACGTATCAGCATGGTTTTGTGCCATAACTTTCCTTTTCCCGTTCATAAATGCGCCTACTCTGTGTTACAAAGCGAACACTTTGGACCTTAGGGGCTTCCGTTGAGCGTGAAGTGAACTCACCGTGTTTTCAGGGCCTTTGTTATATCGTGGAAAAATGTATTATTTTGTTTTTATAGACACCCCAAAAAAGGAAGAAAAACACCTTTTTATAATTAATTTGTTTATCTTACTTGCACAATTTTTCATTCACAAATGTAAGTTCTGTAACACAAAACCAAATATTATTTATTTTTTGAAAGATGTTGAACTTTATTTAAAGCTTTTAGATACATCTGGAAGCAAAAAGGCTATAAAAAGCATCAATATTTGCTCTGATTTAAACATATTATAATAATTATATTACACTTCCTCCTGGCAAACTTACTATTTTCTTGTTTTGTTTGTATACTCCACTGAATAAAGTTAAAAATAAAAAAAATTAAAAAAAAAAAAAAAAAAAAGAAGAAGAAAAGGTAAGCACCATACAACATCTTCCAGTGCTCCTCTGAGAAACATACATGAAGAGTCATGTGCATCCCTGCTTATACATTTGTTATTTGGAGCCTTGAAGTAACAAACTACATGAAACTGAACTAGTATTTAAGCTATATTTTGATTGTGGGACTGGTCACTTTTTGCATTTTTTTTAATATACTTAACTACTCAAACTATGTATTTTGGTCCTGGAGGATGAGGAAATGCAACTGTCTCTAAATGTAAGTCAACATGTTGATCTTTGAGGATGCATACTTCTGTGTCTCTGATCAGAAATGTCCACAACAGTTGTACATTTTGAACAAACGGTAAAGAGGAACACTTGATGGACCTCCAGGCAAGAATGAAAAATAGTAATGAAAAATGGTAAAAGAGGTGCTCTTTGGTGAAGGGACCGTCAATGCGCAAAAAATACAAAAACCAAGGCATTCTCTTATAATTTTAAATTGCCATTACCAATTATGGCATGTATTAATGGACCTCACCGAGCCCCATCATGTTTCAGCCTGCTGGCCTTCACCAGGGGGGCAAACAAGATTCAAATGTCCCTTGTGAGCATATACAAGAATTCCATCAATAGGGCTTCTCCACCTGTCAAAGGAAGCGTAGTAAACCTATGTGGAAAGTGACTAAAAAAACACCACCAGATGGTGGTGTTAACCCTAATACAAAATGACAAAATTTAAAAACAGTGAATAATCAAGAGAAAAGTATAAAATTCTATAAAAACACAGTGAAATCAACTTCTTCATTTAATCTAGGGTGTTTAGTGGCTTGAAGTTTGTATACCCAGAACGTTTCCCCTTGCTGCAGTTTTCTAAGCCTGTTTCCTTTTCGTATTGTGTCCAGTATGTGGTCTATTCCATGTACTCGGAGGCTAGCCAGATTGTTATTGTGAAAGTCCTAAAAGTGTTTGGCCATAGGATAGTTGGTGTTACTTGTGTGGACAGTGTATTTATGTTCCACCAGTCTGTCCTGTTGGCGCCTTTTGGTCATTCTGATGTAGAATACTTTGCAAATTTAGCAGACCAGTTTGTAAACAACAGAAGTTGCTTCACAGGTGATGAATTGCTTTATGGTGTACTCCTTGTTTGAATGATAGTCCAGAAATGTTCTTGTTTGACAAATATTGTTGCAGTGGTTACAGCTGTTGCACTTATTGGAGTCCTTTTGGAAACAGGGGGCTGGTATCTGTGGACCAGTTTATCCTGGAGGGTGGGGCATCTTTTGAGGTTAACAAACGGTAGCTCTGGACAAATGTATTTTAGAGTATCATCACTTTCAATAATACTCCAGTTTCTTTTAATGGTTTGTTTTATTCTGTTAGCCTCATAGCTATGTGTTGTACTAAAACCAACACACTCCCTACTAGTTTTCAATGGATTTCTTTCCAGAAGGGAGTCCCTGTTAAAATTTTTGACCCTGTGGTATGCTTCTTTCAGAGTGGTCTTGTTGTACCCTCTAACTTGGAACCTGGCTAACATCTCCCCACATTTGGTCTCATAAAGTCAGTGTCCCAGTCACAGATTCTACGGACCCTTCGTAGTTGACCAAATGGTTTATTGTCTTTAAGCCACTTGGGATGACAGCTTTTGCCATGTAAGAAAGTATTTCTAGCAGTGGGCTATCTAAAAATAATAGTATACAAATTTAATCTCAGTTTATTAACACAATTTACAGATCATAGTGGATCTACAAATACACAAAACATTTAGGAACAGGCAGAATATTGTTAAAATTGCACATTTCAGTTTATTTGTATTTACTTTTATTTATTTGTATTTTATTGTGAGAGGATAGCTTGTTCATGTAAATATTTTAATAATGTAATGTTATTTTTTCGCAGAGGCAACAGTCTAAGCAGCAATGCCCAAAGTTCCTTCTCCCCATACACTTCCAGGGGGACCCCAAGGCATTCCCAGGCCAGTTGAGAGACAAGGACCTGTTTCCACTACATGGAACCGGCTCAACTCAGGTACCAGGTCCTATTCCTGAAAATCATTTCCATTGGGATACTACTGACTTTAAAATACCTGGCTGTCATAGCGATGCGGCGCATTACTTCCGTGTCGTCTGCTCAGAGACTTCCTGATAAACTCGCTCATTGCATGTTGTCCTGTCAAGCTCATGCTGAATTTTTACGTCGGCCACCAAAGACTGAATCTCCTTGACCGATCGTGGTGTAGTTTTGCGGGCTGTCATCATGTGGATTAACCTACCGCTATATTTACTGTCAACTTCTGCATCTGTTGTTTGTAAAACAGTGGGTCACGGAGACAACTGCACTGGTAGTTGGATTTACTGGCTAGTCCCCTAAAGCCCAGTCCAGCAGGCCCAAATGTGGGGTTCTTTTCTGCCGGTGTTGTGCCAAATGAGACCATGCTGTGTTTTCTGGTCCCTGTAGCCCATGTTTAACTTCTTTAATTTGTTTGACAGTGTCCCTCCAAGTTGTCTTGGACTTCGCATGAAGACCACAGAGCCAGAAAGTACTGGGTCTCCTCTGTCCACTGCTGCATGGTTTTGCCATCTATAACTCTTTCTCTAAAAACTAAACTAAAAACCCATTGGTTTTAGTTTTAAAAATACTGGTTCATAGCCTTTGCTGTTCCTGTTTGGGTCTGTAACCCCCGCCCACCAATGACGCAGGGGGTTGCGTCATTGGTTCTTAGTTTGGCCCTGGTTCAACCCAGCTTAAAGTTGGTGCCTGCCTGTTTGGAACCTCTATGGAACCAGTTTGGCCGGTGCTTGGGCAGTGGAAACACAAAGAACTTCACACAAAGATGTTCTGTGACGCTGCGTTCTCATTGGCTGACGTACTTTGACACTGCTCTCTCATTGGCTGGTGTTCTGTGATGCTGCACTCTCATTGGCTGATGTTCTGTGACACTGCGCTCTCATTGGCTGACGTTCGGAGACGCTGCACTCTCACTGGCTGGCGTTCTGTGACGCTGCGATCTCATTGGCTGATGTTCTATGATGCTATGCTCTCACTGGCTGCTGTTCTGTGACATTGTGATCTCATTGGCTGACGTTCTGTGACGCTGCGCTCTGACACTTCACCGGCTCTGAACCAGCTCTGCAACCAGTTTGGTGGAAAAGAGGTAAAAGAGAAGGGAGTTAGCCAGCAAAGTAAAGTAAAAAAGATAGATAGATAGATAGATAGATAGATAGATAGATAGATAGATAGATAGATAGAT
>JAPQRP010000028.1:12347997-12359832 GCA_037367295.1 Apogon hyalosoma
GAAATTGTTGCATCCATATACTCAGATTTTCAATTATGTCTCCATATCCCTCATGGAGGAACATGGCATTTTCTCATGTTGTCAACCCTTCTGTTGTTGGTACATTGACAGTTTTTGGTGTCTGTGGACAGTCCTGACCTGGAGGAAGCATCCTAGGTGAGGAAAAAAGCACCATGTGTGAAATAGTGCTGTTGTATTTTTGTCTTTCGTGTGCTCGCTGATGAAAGGGTTAAAGGCTGCTGTTCTACTGTTAAGAGAGGAGATAGTGGTGTCTGACAAGGTGTGAAAAAAGAGAGAGGGAGTCTGAAGGGCAGCCTCTGTCTCATTTCTCTCAGTGCAGAGTAGAACACACACAGGGGAAGACTCTATCCTTGGCAGAAGATTTATGACACTGGAGATTATCAAAAGCATCCAGAGCACCTTTCAGAAAACAAAAACAACCTCTACTTTATCTGTGAATCTGTTTGCTTCCTTATGTGAGAGAAAAACAGAAGTACATTTAATATTCATTCAGTTAGTTTTAGACTATTTGTCTTTGAGGAGTATTTCCTTTTTCACAGTAGTATGAATGAGGTGTGTGTCACCTGGAGTTTGACCACAACATGTCAGTGTTTGCTCACTCATACTGTATGTAGCTGTGGCTTAACCTGAGGCTCCAGCACAGGCTGAGCACTGAGTCACTATCTCTCATGATCTTTTAGGTCCTTCAAAATGGAGTCCCACTGTGCACATCTGTTGTGGGGTTTGAATGGATTTCCGATCAATACTGCTCTAAATGATTTAATGGCAACATCAGTTGGCTTTGTTTATGCGTCGTCTTTTAGCAGTTAATTGAATGTACCCGCAGTTTCAGGTCAATTCTTTGGACACTTGAGGGTGTGTTTCTTGTGGACTGATTCAGAATTCATGTGACATTTAAAGAGAACCCACAGATAATTTCATCACCTATGCATGGAGCTAAGATAAAAAATGATCAGAAACTCTGTCCAACTGTTAAATAATTCACAATCCATGCTGGGATTTCTTCATTAAAACTGCTGATCTCGGTCTCCTTCAAAATCATGACCAGTCATAGGTGAAAAACCCTGTGGCTTCGACTGACCATGACTCAGCGTTTTTACATATGAGTGAGTTGCTGTTAACCGCGATGCCATTAAACCATCGCACGGAGCTTATAGTTGACTTTGCTTTATGACCTTTTCGCCAGAAATTCACTCCTTCTATTATTAAAACCACTTAAGACACTGGTCAGGAGATGAGGTGTATATCCACAATTAAAACACTGACTTATTGCATTACACTTTTAAAGACAGACTAACCATAGGACATAACTGCTTATATTAGGAGTGACAAGGAGCTGTAACAAGCACTTATTTTCTCTTATTTCAGTATCTTCATATTTTTCTGTCACTGTCATTTTCCTGTCTCCGTCTAAACCTTTACCAACCAATTAATGACCAACCAAAACAGCCATTTTCCCCATTTAAACCTGCACTACTTCATAGTTTTTCAGCATCATTTGACAAAAAAAATTCCACAATTACCTTTGAGCTTATTGTATTTCAAGTGGTTGGAGAGCATTCTGTATTTTGAAAATCTGCCCTGTGATGCCATGATTGTCTATGATTATAGGTGTTTTCAGACAGACAGTAGTTAAATTCTTGACTGACAGCGGCAATTACATATCACTGATTCTGTCAGATGTGACCTGGACACATGGAAGCTCAGGAAAGTGGCTTCATTTTCTTCTATAGCACAATGACACAATGTCATGTCATCTTTATTTAGTCTTTTTATTTGGACAGAGAGGAGACAGCTGCATATATCATACTGTTCACCTCAGACAGTTTTGCACATTTGACATATGTATCATATTGTTTACCCATACATTGCACATTTATGTAAATATATTTGTTCTCTTAGTAATAGTAGTTTATATTTTATATTTTATGCTCATTCTCTTTTACATGCTACTCTTAAATGTCACTTTGTTTTGTTCGTTTTAAGTTCCCAGTTAACTTATTCTATTTCTATTTTTATACATCTTAAATTCTCTTGGCATTCTGTCACAAAAACCTGTTTCTTTACTTTACACATAACAATAAAACACTTTGAATCTTGAATCTTTAAATCTTGCAGAAGGAAGTTGTTGTCAAATTCTGGTGGGGGTTTTTTTCACCTGATTTCAGCTTCTGCACCTTCAAGAGTGAAAATAGTTATTTCTTAAATCAGGGATGGGTAGGGGGTACAAATAATGGCTGATTTAGAAATAATTTTCCTGTATTTTTAGAAGTTATTTGTTCTGCAAAATGTCACAGAACTGTAAATCAGAATCCTATAGCACAAGAAAAGTTGCCTCAAATGTCTTGTTTATACAGATAGAAAAGCACCGAGTACATTTCTATGTAAATCCTGGAAACAGTGACTTAAGTGGGATTTGTGTATGAAGTCTAAATTTAGATATTAAATAAAACACCAAAATTGTCACAGAAAAAACAGAAAGTAGAATAATTCCTGGAAAAACGGAGCTGTGATCTATGCAAGGATTCCCAGGGGTCTGAAACAGTAATGGTGTCTGGATTGTGGTATGTTGTTGTTGTATTTAAACATATTAACCTAATTCCAAATTGAAGTAACTCATGCAGACGGTAGCGTTGTAGAAATGTGTCTTTTCTTGCTTATTTTAGATTTTAATGCCCTTTAAATGCATGCTTGGATGAATATAGGAGACATTATTCCAGTGCTGGTGTGTGTTCATAGTCTTAGATTTACAGCCTCTTATGCTTATTTTATTGCTGCTTTTTTGTTTGTTTGTTTGTTTGTTTGTTTTGCAGTGTGGCTTAGCAGTATGTGTTGTCTTTTGCTTAATGTGGGCTGCATATTTTGCTACTTATTGCTGTCAACGAAAAGGTTATCGAATTTCAATTATTCATGCCCGCATTATCATCTGCAACAACCAGGTGCATGTAAACAAATTAAGATTCAACATGACTGGGGATCAGTTAGTTTGATAGAAGGAAAGAAATGCAAAGCAAAGCAATTTCATGAAATCTTCTCCCCTCAATACCAATTTTAATGGATTTTTGATTATGAAAGTTCCAACTGAAATGTCTCAATCGTGTTAACTTTGTAAGAATAATTGCTGTTTTGACAGATTGTTTCAAATTTGTGTGATTGGATTTCTTTTTTATTCCCCTTAACAGCAGTTTAAAGGCTTGTAATCTCAATAATAAAAGGTCTAACTCTAAAATCTTTTTGGTGTGTCTGCAGGTGATCTCCTTCAGGGGACAACAGCTCTGTGGAAGGTTTATGGAAACCTGACCTCCCTTTGGTGGAGAAGGTACGTTGTCGCTGTCTGAGCTGTTTGTCCTCTAAAAATGATGGACACTGTTCGGTTTAAAGTCACCTTAGGAGATGCTGCAAAGACAATAGCGCCAAACTGGATGCATTTTTAGAATTCTTTGTTTAATGCGTACTTCCAGATGCACCAGTCAAGGAAATTAATAGCTCTTCGGCAGTGGCTTTAATATTTTATGAGGCTGCCCGTGTCTGTCAATAGCCAACACTGGGATGGGTCATTTAGTTGCCTATTTGAGATCTCCACATTGGATTGCTCTTCTTGTGACCTGCTCTGTGTATGAGTAGTCATCATATTGATTTACTGTGTCAGAATTGCATTTCATCCCCTTCTTTCCATATCGTGTCTGCGTAGGTCTCTTTAGTCATTGTTGGTCTGTATAAGCATTAGTAACATTTTGTCTCACTGGTTTTTGGAAGAGATTATCGCAGACTGTAATGTATTTTCAGACCTCTTACAGGTAAGGATAATAACCCAGGACAGTATTTTTTTTTTTGTTTGATCTCTGTAACGAGTTCATTATGACCAGATCTCTCTGTAGCTGCTGTTTGATGTGTACTGTTGTTGTGCGTTCAAGACAGCTCATCTGAACATGATGGCCCAGTTCGTAACATGCGGTTTCTCCAGGGATCCTGCCCAGTTTGGACTGGGAAAAAAAAAAAAAAAAGATGGATTATAGGACTACAGCCTGAGGATTTATTTATGGGTAAAGAGTAGTAGTTTAGTTAATATAGCTGCAAAGACATAAACAACTATCAGCTGTATTTTCACCATAACCAGTATTGTCCCGACTCTATTTTGTGCTATAGCCACTGCCTCCTAGATCAACTTTCATCATGAATGTTCTTTTAGGACTTCAGATCACCACTTTACCATGCAATGACTCATAGATCTGGACATTTTTTATTATTATTTTTTTTATACTTACTGGAGGACAGACTGTACCCATTTACTTTGACTTCTCACAATGTTGCCATGACATTATTTTATAATCAACAAATACACATTGACGTCATGCTTTTTGATCAGGTTTACACTTTTTACATCACCACACAGCACAGAGCTGTTATAGTGAAAGTCAAGACATTCTTCAGCGTGCCTATCCAGTCACTATTCACAAAGCTTTAAACCACAAATCAAGACACAGATTTTTGCCGTAATCATTGTGTTACCATAATACAGTCGCTAAAAAAATGATCAGACCACCCTTGTTTTCTTCAGTTTCTTGTTCATTTTAATGCCTGGTACAACAAATGGTACAAAAAATTTGTTTGGACAAATATAATGATAACAACAAAAATACCTCATAAGAGTTTAATTTAAGAGCTGATATTTATTAATTTTCCATGTTTTCTTGATGATAACTAAAATCACTTCAGTTCTTACATCAATAGCTATTGCTTTGTACTGACAAAAGTGCTTTTAGGCATTCCGTGTTTTCTTTTCTGTCTGTTTTAGTCACATGATACACACAGGAGTTAGTACTTGTTTGCATAATCTTTGTTTTTGATGACTTTTGATGGTCTAATTTTTTTTTTCCGTGACTGTATATTGTTTCTCTATGCAATGCAAAGCAAATTACCATCTATATGAAGCTGTAGTGTTTATAAAAATAAAAATGGCTCTATTAATGAAAATGAAAAGAAGGAAGCAGTGGTTGCTCCAAGTCAAGTAACAAAAAGCATAAATAGTTGCCTAACACGGCTCATTGATTATATTATTCATTTGTTATCTGAACTCAAAAACCCTCTGCTGCATATTTGGAAAGCCGTAGTCTAATTTCCTGAAGTCAGATTTAGAATGGATCCTCTTGGTGCCAGCTGGGGGAGGTCGCCAAAGATTGTTGGCTTGTTTAGGCTGCTTAGCTGATGCTTACAGAGAAACATTTACACCACAGTTATTTATTATTTCCTCTCTTCTCCCTATTTAACAGCCACCAGCGTTACTTAGATGACGCATATCCATCGCAAATATCCACGCCAAACTGGCAGTGTCTCTTGTTAAGACTGTCCAAAATAAGCAAAGTAGAGATATACGCCAAGTCCACGTATGGTACGGAGGCAAGTGAAAGTTTGAGTGATTTTCAACTTCTTGCCGCAGTTTTGCTCAGTGGAGTCAGATCAGGTCTGTACTTTCAAGTGCTGAGTCACATCTCATCCAGACAAGTCACAAGTGAGTCAAGTTAGCAGTTCCAGCTCTGATATTTGCAACCTTTTCTTCTCAATCAGTCAGAGTAACTGTCTAATCCATCTCTGTCACAATGAAGTGAGACACTTACACGTCTAACTGGGCTCTGGGTATTAGAGGTGGGTATAAATAGGGATGTAAGGTGATTACAGTCTGGATGTGTGGTTGACGTAGCTCTGGGTAAACTGGTGTAGTTACTCGCTGTCAGTCTTGTTGCATACTGTACATTTCAAAGTGTGAGTGTCTGGTTGGTAGCCAGCACCAGCTATCTGTTATTATTAGTTATTATATGAGTTATTATTTGTGTTTTGTGTTTTGTAATTCAGTAACAGAAAATATTGGCTTATAACCGTTCATCAGACGCACTGTATATTCCTCTGTAGTTATGCTAAAATCATTTCTAGCACACTTTCCTTTAACTCCTCCTCCCACTGCTTCCACTTCTCGAAAATTCACACACACACACAAGCCTTTGAAGGCGGCCAATCAGTATTCAGTGCAGCATCAGGCAGCGAAACAGTAAAAAGGCGGAAAGCTGGTGCGTTTGAAGAGCTGCATTCCCAGATTGACTGTTGCCTTGCTCATTTACTCCCCTTCTTCCTCGTCTCCCTCTGTCATCCTGGACATCAGGAAAAACTGGAGTGGAACCAGAGTCCTGTCTGCTCCATCTCACATCCACTGCTGCATGTCTGCATTTCTTTCCTTCATCAGCACCCATCACAATATGTCTGTCTCCCCCTCCTCTGCTCTGCTCTCCCTCTCCTGTCCTTCTCTCTCTCCCCTCCCCCTGCCATTTTTCCCCCTGTCTTCACCACACTGTCACCAGTAGGCTTGTGGCAAGAGGCTTCACAGTTACATAACCACTGCAGCAGCGCTTGGGACACTGTGTTAAATCACAACACAGTCACAAGTGTGTGTACGTATGTGTTTATGGGCGCTGCCCATTATGAGATTTATTTTCTGCCAAGTTTGGGGATGGATCCAGCAGCCTCCATTCAAGAGCCTCTTCCTGCCTCAGTGTCACTCTCAGTCTGCCACGTCGTTTATCTCCACCAGTCTGATCTTAAAGGAGGATTTGAGGCCCACATCTTCACAAATCGTCTGACATGACTGGTTTACTGTGTAGCAGCATGTTAGTGGACAGGGTTGTGTTCTTTTCTACTTGAAAACAACAAGTATCTTTAGGATGATTTTACTTTGGGTTCATATTATGGCTCCATGAACTGATAGCATTTATTTTTTTTTTTACAAAGCTTTAACTTCATCCTCTTATCTCTAACTATTCATCATTAGCCACAGAATGTTAACCTCTGTGTTTCTCATTACTGTGTTCATTAGGATTAGTATTCACCCTTTCAGTGAACCACATTTGTTTTAGTGGATGCTCTCATAATGTGGACCAGTGATTCAACAGTGACAGTCAGTCATCCAGGAGCTGAAAATGTTCCAATTGCCAGTCAACAAACTTTGTCTGTGCAGAAAATAAACAGAACATTTACTTCTGGATCCCTGCATGCCTGATGTTATCTTCCTCTCCCCTTTGTATATGCACACATAGTGTTGGGAAGGTCAGGATTACTAGTTACACTGCAACAAATGTACTAAATGATCTTGAATTATTTAATGAAAGTACAATGAAACTTAGTATCATTTCTGAACATAGAGGCAGCTCTGTAAACCATCCTACTGTTGCACTCACTGTGTCTGACTGACCCATGTTGTTCAGAAATCTGCCAAAAGACGGCCTCCCTGCGCTGTGAAAGGTTGCAAAACAAACTGAATAAATATTATGTTAAACATTTTAGCTAAAGGACTATATTCAGTTACTTTCTGTCATGATCCACATTTTCATTAATACGTTTAATTTCATCATACATTTCTGCACAGTAACTGTAATGGATTACAACGATATTCTTTTTGAAATGTGTTTACATGATATGGTTGCATGCAACATGTTACTCCTCGACATTCTGCGTACACATACACATGCAAACATGTCAGCATCTGTTCATCTCCTCTATGTAATGGAGTCATGTTGTTATAGTTGCAGATGCTATAAGCAGGTATGACTATTAAATCATCCCTTTGCATTATGTTTAAGTACTGAACTGTACAGCAGTGTAATATCCACTGGCAGTAAATCTATCTTGTGAGGTTACAATAAGGTGGGAGGGAAGCGAGGCAGCATGCGCACACAGACCAACAGTTGGATGTGATGAGCCAGTCTGGATCCCACAGAGACATCTGACTTATATGACTCACTGCATTGAAAAGGATTGATTTTTAATTCTTTCTGTGCTTGAATGTAGTGTATTGAAGAGAATCAGCCAAAGGGCACAAAGAAAATGAGGTCATTGCTTTCTCTTGAGTCACTTTTAAAGGTAGACTAAGGTAGTAGTTTAGTCAGCATTATCATTTTATTTTTATCCTTGTAAGTCAGTTTGCAGCCAGAAGTAAATTTTAACACACCAGATATTTGGACTGGGGAATACCACCAAATCATACTTTGATATAGATCACTTCATATTCAGATAAAAACATATATAACACATTTTCTATAAAACAAAGAAACAAATTGTTCATATTAATGAGCTATAGGGCAGCCATGGCCTAGATGGCTGGAGAGTCGGCTGGAGTGTTGACTTGTGACTGAAGGGTCGGCAGTTCAATTCCCTGGACTGCTGGAGAGTTGTTGGCTAATGCACCCTTGAGCAAAGCACTTTGCTCCCTGGGCACTATATATGACGAGCCCACTGTTCCTACCACGCAGTGTGTGAGATTCATGATCTGGTGATGGGTTAAAGGCAGAAGACAAATTTCAGTGTGTGGTGCATGTTTATGTGTGTGAACCCCAACTGACAAAATAAAGATTCTATTCTGTTCTATTCTATTCTATTAACTATATGATTAAAATGGTAAAAGTTACCTACTCATATTCATACTTATACTTACTCATGTTTATATTAAATATAAATATACAGCATATAAAGCGATATTTGTTCATACACCTCTTAATATCCTCTGTCATAATGTTTACAGTAGAAATGTTGTTTGCCAAAAAAAAAAAAAATATGGGCATCTCTTCTGAGCATCCATCTCTAAAAGAGATGATCTTTTTTCTTTATTCCAGCTGAATGTAAACACTGGCCTGCAGTAAAATGCGCAAATTAGATTCAATTTCCAAAGTTGCTTTGTACAAGTCGAAGAATCCTCATTAAACCGGAAAACTACTTGCATATCCCACATATCTTAATGAGAAGATGCTTTACCTGGAAAAAGGCCTAATTTAGGAAAATACAAGTGTAAAAAGAAAACACTTTTAGCTGACAACATAACCCTATATTGTGAATATGATCAAAAATATGTACACCAAACATATGTAACTACTCCTTTAATACTTTGATCAGTTTGCAGGTTCATGTGGAAAAACGCAAAGCACCACGGGAAAAAATGACTGTAAAGTGGGATTTCATGTCATATTGCACAGCCATATCAGATACTAAAGACAAAAACCAAACACAAACATGATTTACAGGCTGTTAGATGAACAACTAACAGCTCCATAAGACCCTGATCTCTGACCTTTGTTTGAGTTTGGGGCAAGAAAACCAAAAACCAAAACAGCAGTCCAGTATGTTAATACATCTGTTTTATTTTTTTGTAACTTTAGATGCTGGTGGATTATTGTGTGGTCTGTTCCTTTGCAAGCAGCACCACCTCTGACTCACAGCTACACCAAATAGATATTGATTAGAAATGGGCAGAAGGAAAGGAAATCCCTTCTCAAGGAACAAACAGTGATGTGCAAACTTAATCTGTGTGCAGCGACCCTGAGCACCACTGCAGGAATCCAGGTTCAGATAGCTGAGTCATCCTGGGTTTGTTTAGAAATCATGGCCATCTATGAACCTGGTGCATTAATTATGAAATATGGACCTCACCGTGGGGATACGATATCGTACATCGAGAGACAGTGTAGCGTCGAGTGGCTGTTTTGTTGTTTCGGAGACATTTTCAGTTGCCGAATATGAGTTCGATGAGAAAGACAGACACTGAATGACGTCAGAAAAACCCGTCCCTCATCAGCTCCTCTACAGTTCTCCAATACTTTGATCAGTTTAACCTGTACATGCAAAAACTTGGGATGGGATAGAAAAAGGCAAACACCACAGACTATAATGTTGTAAGGAGTTTAAACATTGGTTGTGTGTTTTAGGGGTTTCCTTGGTCAGCCAGCTTAGCTGATAAAAAAAAAAAAAAAAAAAAAAAAAAAAACAGAGAGAGAGGATGAGAGGGGGTTATTTTTTTCTCTCCAAACTCCCATCTGGATCAACATGTCAGTTCACATTTGACTCTCCTGCTCCATGCCCCAGCGAGCTGTAAAAAGGGCTCAGAGCGCTACACATTCGGCTGATAAATACAACACAAAGCACGCCCCACCCTCACATCCACCGCCTCTGTCTCTATTATAACGCCTGTTTTTAGTTTATTTCCCACCGCTGCACATTTCTAATGCTCTTTTCACATCCTTTTAACATCCTTGAGGACATCTTATTAGTGGAATATTTGATAGATAGCTGACACTCCGTCATCAAAGCAACCTTGCCTCCTGTCCAACGCATGCATCACATGACCGACTTAATGATGGCCTCGGCTGTTAGGACGTATGTGAAATCTGTGCGAGGCTGCTCCGTCTCCTGGCAACATCCAACGGCCTGTTTATTTCATGCAGCACCGTGAGATGAATCACATCACCGTCCTGATGTGTTTAGCTGCGTCCTGGCCTCCTGCTCTCAGGCCGACTGTCCAACCATGTTCTTGACCGTCCACCGTTTGTTCCCTGAGCCCTTCCACCCTTCGCCTCCTTCTCATCCCTCCTGTCACATCCCTTGCTGCCTGCATCTCAGTCATCTTGCCTCATCTCCTCTTTTCCTTCCTTCCTTCCTTCCCCACTCCTGTTGTCTCACTCTGTTGTCTCTGTCACCCTGTCCTTGCTCATATCTCAATGAAAGACCTCCCTCCGTCTCTCTCCTTGTGCGTCCTCTTTTACTCAGTCTGTACAAGAGGACGGCGTGCTGTGCTTATCAAATAGAATCCGCACGCATCCAGAAAGCATCAAAAAGCAGCTGTATATTAAATCACCAAGTATCAAGTAATTCCTCATTATCGTCTGTTGGTTTATTGATTACTGTTTGTTGTGCACGAGACAGACAGTCACCAGTGTATTACGTGATGTGATCTGCAAGTTTGTCTGGAAATTGCTTTTGTCTGATTAGTCGGGGATAGTGAGGGTGGTAACATGCTGGTGTAAAGTTAGTTCATCTCTTAGAAATCTTCTTACTGTAACAAGCTTAGGTGTGTGTTATGGTTCTCATTCAGTGCTTTAGAAGCCACTGGACCTTTTGACAGAGTCACAACACTGACTATGTTTACATGCACACTACTAATCTATTTCTTCCTGAAGACAATAATCTGAATCATTTGTTGAGACAATCAGTTAATATTAATATTACCTTAATATTCCTCTTTACATGCAGCTGTGTGTACCTCAGTAGAAATAAAGCTTTTTTTAATTATTTTTATTTTATTCAAGAAAGGAAAAATAATATATGATGCATTTTAGATACAGTGTCTTGAATTGTTTTTCTTAGTTTAACCAACCCAATCACCTCCCTCCCACCCTACCCACATACATACAAACTACCACTAAGCATGAAACAAAACAAAGGAAAAGAAAAGGGGGTGGGGGGTGGGGCACACAATAATAAAAATCATGATATGGGTAAGTTAAATAAGGGACACTTTCACATGTTATTTCTAGTTTACAGGGTATGTGATGCTGTAGGAGGATGTTGAGCCTATCGAAATGCAAAATTAAGGGGTCCCATAACTTATGAAACTTTCCAATTGATCCTCTGGTGAAATACTTAACTTTTTCTAATTTTAGGAAAAAAATCAAATCTCTAAGCCAAATGGATACTTTTGGTGGGTCAGGAGATTTTCTCACAGGCTATAAGGGAAGCAAAGGCAAAAGCATTTTTCATGTCTGTGACCAATAAACGCTCATTAATTAGTACGCCAAAAATGGCCATTTCTGCAGACAGCTTCACTTTAGTACTAAATGCATCGTTAAGAGTATTACAAACATATGACCAGAAGGCACTTAGTTTTGGGCAACTCCAAAACTTATGTGTCATGTTAGATAAAATAAAGCTTTTTCAAAAATTTCCTCTGGTGGCAGATGTCCCACTGTATGAAGTCAGCCTCCTTTTGGGGCATTAAACATCTTC
>JAPQRP010000028.1:12368227-12386725 GCA_037367295.1 Apogon hyalosoma
AATCTGCCCCCTAAACCCTTTGTTCTGTCTCTGTGCAGGTGGGGAACTACAAACGTGCTGTCAAGAGGTTTGATGATGGCCATCGGCTCTGTAATGACCTTATGAGCTGCCTGCAGGAGCGTTCCAAGATAGAGAAAGCCTATGGTGATCAGCTAACTGCTTGGTCCAAGAGATGGAGACAGCTAATTGAAAAAGGTCAGCTTTTTAAATGGGGTCAAAGAAATGAATAGTTCAACAAATGAATGAAGTTATGAAGAGAGATGTCTACTACTTCATCCTGAATACGTTTTTCTGTTTGTCTCCCAGGTCCACAGTATGGCTCTGTGGAAAGAGCTTGGTTGGCTGTGATGACCGAGGCTGAGAAGGTGAGCGAATTGCACCAAGATGTGAAAAATAACCTTGTGAACGATGATATTGAGAAAGTGAAGAACTGGCAGAAGGAAGCGTACCACAAGCAAATGATCGGAGGATTCAAAGAGGCCAAGGAGGCAGAGGAGGGCTTCAAGAAGGCTCAGAAACCATGGGCTAAGAAGCTCAAGGAGGTGAGGAAATAATATGCAAACCATACCATTAGCAGTTTTATTTAAACAGGCTGTTGCTGCTTTGATTATTAATAATTCATAGCCATGCATTTGTCTCAGTATCTGGGGTCCTAATATTCCCTGTGTTTTGGCCTACAGATGGAAACAGCAAAGAAAGCTTACCACATGGCCTGTAAGGAGGAGAAGCTGGCTGCAACCAGAGAGGCCAATGGCAAAACTGAGGCTTCAGTCACACCAGACCAGCAGAAGAAACTCCACGAGAAAGTGGACAAATGCAAACAGGATGTGCAGAAAGTGAGAAGAACACATAATGCATCTCTATTTATATGTTATTATAGATATTCTATATCCCCTTTTGGATAGGTGTAATGTCATCTGTTCAGTTTGATATAATAAACTATCAGTTTACTCTGAGCTTTTAAGAACATGTACATGATCAGTAAATTCAATGAAAGAAAATGTCTGTTTTTCACTGAAAAATGCAGAGTATGCAGAATGCTGTTGTAATAAATGGTGATAAATAACTTAGGAAAGGTTAAATGTAGAGAAAAATTCATTTGGAAGTCCCTGTAAAAATAGTTTTAGACCTTTAAGCATTAGTGGGTCTATATCTAATGCAAACAGGCCAAAGAACATTATTTTGTCTTGCATTATGGGTAGAGGCTTTATCTCAAATCTGCAATAGACTGTAGACCAAGTGATATCCTCATTGAAATGAAAAACTCGTTGTTATGTTGCAATAGTATAAATGAGTGATGAGAAATGTAGTGTTGTTAATCATTCAGTCATGTTTTTTTGTTAAATGTAGGGACAAGTATTTTATATCACAACACCATACCTGTAGTCCATGCCTTGAAAGCATGGGCTTAAGCTGTATAAATACTTTATAGACAAAGTAAACCAGCTGTTAAAATATGAAACTGAGGAAGACAGTCTTCAGTTGTCTGTGTTTTCTGACTCAGGCTAAAGAAAAGTATGAGAAGTCTCTGGAGGAGCTGAACAAGTGCACCCCTCAGTACATGGAGAGCATGGAGCAGGTGTTTGACCAGTGCCAGCAGCATGAAGTCAAGAGGCTGACCTTCCTCAAGGAGGCCTTGCTGGACATCAAACGCCATCTTAACCTCACTGAGAACCAAAGGTTAGTCAGGCTGCAAGAAACTGTTGTACTGACCTTCGCTTCACTGCATTTTCTCTCGTGACTCAGTAAAGTATAATGTTACTGTCATTAATGTGATCTGACATGGCTGATAAATCCAAGTATATTTAGGTTGGGGTTTAAAGAGACACTCACAATTTCCATAGTTGATGTTGTTAAAGGCGGTGTGCCACTTTCCCTGAAAATTTATGGATATTAGTTTTATGTTCTTTTATGTTCTTTATTTATCTTATTTATTTATTTTATATCTTGGCCGTTTTACAGAATATGTGAAAAAGCACACTGACAGACCCATGTACCACCTGTGTGTAGATCCATGCAGTACTGGTAAAGGTCCTTTAAAACCTGATTGAATACCTTGTAATGAAAAGTAATCAAATTCCAAACACATTCAAAATCAATTAAGTTTGTGCATTCAGTGCAGTCTACTTCAGAATGATTCATCTCAACACATGTCTCAACCAGGCATTTGTTTCTCATTAGTGCTCAGACTTCCAACTAATTAATTGATGATTCAAGCAATGAGGTTTCTGCCAAACTGCATTTTGCTCAGAGTGACTGCTTGTCACATTTTGGGTTCTTTTGAGCCGGCATGTACCACCGAAGCCAGGACCTATGGAAATCTGATTTTCTGGCTCTTTAAGCAGATCTGCCAGTTATGGTTGCCATGGCTTTTTCACAGTCTTTTGTGTTTGCAGAAAAATGAAACTCCTTATCATGGCTGAGTTTTACTTCATTTAGAATTTAAATCACTGTTCATCATGTTCATTCAGCGGATTCTTTTGGGACATATTTAATACGATCTGACAAAAAACTCAGCGTGTATGAGTCTTGTATGTTTTTATTGTTAAAATCTTTGTCTTAATGAAGTAATAACTAATTTTAGACATTAAACCCAGTCATATCTATCTGTATTTAGCGTCCTGTGTTTTGAAAGTGAATCCACAGTGTGATTATGTCCTTTTTAATCTGGTTCACACTGCACTTATTTACACAATGACAAGTCAAACACCAGTATCCTAACCACAAACATAGGATTATTCAGGCTCAACATATCAGCTGTTTGGTGTTCCAGCTTTAGTAGAATATCTCAGGGAGACACTTCCGTCTTCCCATGACCCAGCTTTGGACATCTACCAAGAAATTGAACGACACTGTAGGCTTTGTTGCCAAATTGGCATCAACGTCAAGTCCCTACTGCTTCTTTCATTGACTCTATTTGTTCCATTTTCAGCTATTCCACAATATACAGAGAACTGGAGCGCATGATCTTGGCTGCAAACACACAAGAGGACCTTAAGTGGTTCAGTAACAACCACGGCCCTGGGATGCACATGAATTGGCCTGCGTTTGAGGTACAGCATCAAACCTTAACAACTACATACAAGAACCAGGTTCATCCGCTTGTAACGTCTACTACTTTTCTTCATTTCACTTTCATTTATTTCTTGTTTTCACTCCTCCCTTCAGGAATACAACCCAGATCAGGCCAATGCTCCTCCAAAGAAGAAGAAACCAGATGGAGCCCCACCCACTCCAAGTACCGACCATGTGGCTCCACCTGGTGACCGTAGCAGGTAAGTTCCAGATATCAGTTGTTTACAACCCGTACAGTACACAAGTATCAACTCATGCTTTCATTTTTTTTAAGTGTTCCTATGAAAACCAGATTAATGCTATTATAGCTTCACTTTAATGCTTTAAAGTGTCTTCAGTGTGTTGTTTTGATGAAGGAACATCAGCTCTCACCCTGTGCTTTCTCTCGATCCCAGTGTGAGCAGCTATGATAAGAACCAAGCTTACTCGACTGAGTGGTCTGATGACGAACAGCCCGCTGCGTACTCGGGCAATGAAAATGGAGGCAACGGGAATTCATTTGAAGATGATTCCAGCACTGGGAAAGGGGTCCGTGTGCGTGCTCTGTATGACTATGAAGGCCAGGAACAGGATGAGCTGACCTTCAAAGCAGGTAATGATCAGCCGTCAGCAAGCAGGATATGTGATTTTTATTACCAGCATCCAAATAAACAAACATGTACTGATGGTGTACACAGATTGCTTCACTGAATTATTAATCTGTAATATGTCAAAGATGTTGGATGCAGGGGCAGTAAATAGAGCATTGGTCACGGCACAGATGGTCAGAAATCACCAACTTGGTTTCCACTCTAAAGCTGCTTTCTCTGATAGACAACAACCGTGGTTAGTCAATAATAGCCACATGTAAAACAAATTACAGACACTCACCAACAATTAACCCTAACTCTAGTGGAAACTGAGTCAAAGAGCGTTTTAGACCCCTGCACAGTGACATCACTAATAATTTAAAACACACTGGAAAAAAAAAAAGTGTTGAAACTGCAGCTGCACTCAGTGATTTCTGTGCTTTCTCACTGAAAAATGTAAAAATGATAATGTGATATCTGCTAGGGTTGATATCAATCAGGCATGTCCCCTTATGTCTGGAGAAGAGGATTTTTACGGCAGAAAAGTTTGATGATGGTTTTGCTTTTATCAAACATTAGCAGCTCCTGCAGTTTGGATGTTGCCACATTCCAATTTCAACAAGTGGTGCCAGG
This sequence comes from Apogon hyalosoma, assembly GCA_037367295.1. Lineage (NCBI taxonomy): Eukaryota > Metazoa > Chordata > Actinopteri > Kurtiformes > Apogonidae > Apogon > Apogon hyalosoma. The sequence continues at coordinate 12,372,505 of JAPQRP010000028.1, forward strand.
CACAACAAACCCCGCCCCTCGCACGTTCTTCACCTATTATATGTACATGGGAAGATATTTTTAAAATCCTAAAAAATGTGAACTTTGACCTACCTTTCCCAAAATGTAATGACATCTGTTCTGGGTCACTGGCAATCTATGAACCCAGTTTGGTATGAATTGAACCAATAGTTTTGCTGCTAAAGTGTTAACAAACAAACAAACAAACCAACCAAAAAAAAAACCAATACCCTTGCCTTCCCCTTCAGGGGGCGGAGTAATAATATATTGAGTCGTTGTTCAGTCCTAATTTACAGCTCTGTAACCCTTCAGCAGATAATCAAATCATAATTTCATTTTATATTACACGATTGAAGATCCCACAGTGATTAAGAAGTGGTGTCTCTTTCACAGGCGATGAACTGACCAAGACTGAGGATGAAGACGAACAAGGCTGGTGTAGAGGTCGTTTGGACAACGGCCGAGAGGGACTGTACCCAGCCAATTATGTCGAGCCAATCTAGTCATGTTACTAGACAAGGACATGCCATTGGAGGCAGCTTGAACTGTCCCGTCCAATTGCACCGCACATAGCCAGAGACTTAAGAGCAACACATCCCCTGCCCAACAGACGCGCCAAGCAGTCTTGCCTAAATAAAAACTTAGTAACCTAAAAGACAGTATATCAGTATAATATATTTTATCCATCATTTGGGGTGGGTGGACTTAAAACATTGAAAAACAGGAGCAGCAGTTATTCCAGTATATACACACTCAGCTATAACATCACAACAGTGCAGGAACACCTTTGCTTCTCTGTGTAGCTGTATTTAACGTATAATGCAGCTTATTTAAACTTGCAGTATACTGCAGTCTGTTCTCTTGTGAAAATGGGAAGATAATATAATCAGTTATGCCCATTAAACAAAGATGAGCTTCTCTAACCTGCATTGTGTATATACAGTGTGATGCCATTTTTGTGTAGCATTTTTAATGCTGTGTGTGGTCCGTTGTCATTCTTACATCGGGAATGCTGTGTAGTGTTAAAAGTACCACAGACAGTATCCTCTTTTTTGTTTTTGTTTTTTTGTTTTTCTTTGTGATTTGGTCCAATCTCTTTTCCAGTGTGTGCAGTGCTATGTGTTTTTAACTGTTTCTGACCTTGCATAGCAGCATGTGCTATGCAAAAACTTGCATTCCCTGAATCCTGCAGCCTCATTTAAGGCTACAACTTGATGCAACACTTCAACTACCAATGCAGAGTTCACTTCTAACATCACATGCTTCTGGACATGCACGTTTTTCTGTTTTCATGAGAGGAAGCTTGCTGATGAACTGATTTTATGTGTTTGCTTTATTTTCAACATTTTTTTTTTTTTTTAGCATCACAAGGTCTTTGACAACATCATCGTCATGCAATTCATGGAAATGATACACAGTACATTTTCTGCAGAAGCTTTCATTCTTGGTTCAGTAATTCTTATTTTACTCCACCACTGCGAACAAGAAACACAAGTGATGCATTCCCTCAGACTGAAGCTGGATCAAGTCATCTTCTTGAGGTTGCCACTGCATTATGAGAGGAGGGTTTTGAACAATGCCTGTACCAGGCACTTTTCTTCCAGATCAAGGGGCCAATGGAGGCTTGTCAATGCATTACTGTGCAACAGACTGTTGTCTGAGAGTCGAAGCCTCTCCAACAGGACATGAATGTACTAGTGTTTGGGCTTGAAAGAGGGCATGTTGTCTAAACATTGTTCTCCACTGTCATTTGAAGCCCTACCTAGCAAAAAACACTAGTTATGTGGCCCGTTTCCCTGCTGAGCCAAAGAATGACCCGCTACCATCAGTTATCTCTTTTCTCTCCATGCAATAACTTCACATATCACATGTAAAACAGCTTCAGTGAAGATCAACTTGTAGCTGCCTCCCAGTCCACCCAAACTTCATTTATCTGTAAAGCACTGTGCAATGACACAGGGAATACATTTGTCATCAGGATTCTATTGCACGTAAGATGATTCTTGCACAGTGCGATACCTAGTTATTATTAAATCCGTAACTTGCTCCATAGAAATTAAATTTCTAGCAGGACTTTTATTCATCTGATTAGAGAATTATCTTGCCACGAGTTGCACCTAAATCTCTGATTAAATAATTAGATGGGAGAGATGCTTTTTATAACTTAGTTGTCCTGAAGTTTTTAACTTTCACTGGACTGCAGTCAGATGTGTTTAGCTCTGTGTCTGGAAATGGATTCGACAGGTTTGGGTCTCACACATGAGAAGAAACACATCACCAGCTCACAAGTTGTGTCTTAGAGTAAAGCTGTCCAGCATAGCAAAAAGGACTTCTACCATCAAACTGTCCCACATCCTCTATATACATCACATATGCACAGACACACACAAACACACATACGTTAAATACACATTATACACTATACACATCAAAACATGCAAATTCAAACACAGTCAGCATTACCAGGTTAATATTTTGAGGGAAACATCTTTGTCATCCAGTATGTATGAGTTGTGTAAATGTAACAGAAAAAAATGTTTAAAAAAATTGCAAGTGATTGACTATAAAGACAAAATGTAGTGTTATACATGTAAATGTGTTTCATTAAAATAACAGCAATGGAAAACATATTAAGTAATAGGTACCATATCGTATGAATTTCATTGCAATGGAATTGTCAGTGTACCATAAGAGCGTGACGTTATCCCACGCTGTCAGATTTGTATATGATGATGTAATTTAAAGATTATATTCTATTGTAACTGTACAACTGTGTTGAGTTGAAAATGAGACCTAACCATGTTGAGGCAGTAAAAAGGTGTACATGTAAATGCTTTTTTATGTTGATGATCTCTTCCTTATGCACACGGGTGACAACAGCTCATGTTGTGGGAACCCTATATTAGCGGTCTAGAAGATGTATGTTCATAGTTAGTGATGTACTTTTATCTCCTAACTGGTGTAGTGCCTGTTCATCTTGATGTAACAAGAAGTTCATTTAAATATGCATAAAGATGATTATGATCACAGATAATAATATGACGATAGTGATGAAAAATCTGAATCAAATTTGTTGTGATGGTGTCAATATTGCGATATTGGTTTGAAAGGGAAACAAGTTTGTTGAAAAAAAGTAGCGTCTGTGTGTTTTTTGTTAAAATTTTTGTAGAATAATCATGTGTTACTATTTTAAAACAAACAACATTTGGTGATAATTTGTGGTTTTATTACAAATCCTAGATATAACCCGAAAAGAAATGTAAATCTATTCATCAAAACAAGCCTGTATTGGAATAGCACTACAACTTCTGAATACTCTTAATGACTAAATTCGAATAACCAAAAGTCTCAAAATATTAAAAGCTTTCCACGTGGAAGAAGAGAAGTATGAAACAGAACTTTGTACCAAGAAATGGGGGCGAGGGGGGTCCAGTTTTAAAAGATAACAACAGGCAGGAGTGCATGTTTAAAAAGTAGGCAGTCTTTACTATTGAAACAAATTCCAAATATAATGAATGAGCTTTACAGTTCCTGTTACTCCTGTTGTATGTCCAGCATATCTTCAGCTCATCTTCAGCTCATTCTCCTCTGGTTCTGTTCACCAAACAGGGTGGACGAACTGGTAGACCAGTCTGCCTGAAACATCCGGCTTACGGATGATGCCTTTCTTGTAGTACTGGCGTATAGAGCGGCTCAGTTTGTCATAGTTCATGGCTGGACGGTTCTTCCTGATGCCCCAAAGACGGGCAACGTGAGCAGAGTCTTCAATTTTAAAAATTCCTGTAGAAAGAAGATGAAATGTAAAACAAGAAAACTGATATACTAATGTTTTATGAACCCAAAGGTGCCATTGAATGAAGGCTCAGAACAGGTCAGTCAAAGGAATGTAATTACATTTATGCTCTAATTCATGCTGAATTCTGTCCACTTTACTCGGGATGCACCGATTACAAAAGTCTTGGCCAATACTAATATTTAAATAGAAGGCTAAGGCACAACTTCACCCACTTTCAAGGGGCATGTAGAAAGAAAAACAAAACTTACAACAGGAGCTGGTTCTGTATTTCGTACTGAAACACACTGGTTTATATTTAGACTGAAATAAATTTCTTCTATAAGACAAGTGCTACTAGAGTTCATGGCCTACACCAGTACTGATATTTAAACATTTAACTAGATTACATTTTGGTCAATGCCCAATTCAATGTTACTTTTAATTTCTTTGCTTAGTTTTGGCTATCATTTATTTCCCCTTAACAAAGACATTTTCATTAATATAAAACACTTATTTTTTAAAATCTTTCAGTCCTTCATCACGTTATGTCTGAATGAACACAGACTCAAGCAAATTTATGAAAAAAACCTTCAATATGCAGCGACAGATAAACATCTGGTACTGTCATTGGTGAAAAGACATCATATTTGCTGATACTGATATTGGTCAATATCAGTAAATATCGGCTGATACTGATGTATTGATGCATAACCATTTTTCGTACCTTTCTCTTTGTTGAGCCAGCGGATGCAGCGGCTGTAGTTATGAGGTTTACGGAGCAGGTCTCTGAGGAACTGCCACAGATGGATGGGCTGGCTGGGGTAGTTACAGACCACATCTGACCAGGAATCATCATCACCTAAGAGAGTTTCAGAAACCACACTTCATTTTTCTGTAGTTTAGTGTACCTTAGCTATTCATCCACACAAACTAAGGCACAGGTGTCAAACATACGGCCCAGGGGCCAAAACCAGCCCGCCAAAGGGTCCGATCTGGCCCATGAGATGAGTTTGTGAAATGCAAAAATTACACTGACGATAATTTTAGGTCAACTCAATCTAAAGTGGGTCAGACCAGTAAAACACAATCATAATAACCTATAAATAATGAAAAAAGCAAGTTTTTCTCTTTACTTTAGCGTAAAAAAAAAGTAAAATTACACAAAAATGCTTACATTTACAGACTAGCCTTTTACAAAAAATGTGAACAACCTGAAATGTCTTAAGAGAAATATATGGAATTGTACCAGTATTTTGCCTGTTACTGAATGTTTTATGTATTTGTAGATCCACTGTGATCTGTAAGTTGTGATGCACATGTATAAATGATAAACTAAGGTGTACTATTGTTAAAATTGCACTTATTTTTCAGGTTATTCATATTTGTTCATGTTATGTTCAAGTACAGTTCGTAGATGTAAACATTTTCACTACAAAATTTTACTTTTTTCACTCAAAAACATAGACAAAACTTTGGAGTTGATATTGCTTATAAGTTCTTATCCTACTATTTATACTAGTTTACTAGTCTGGCCCACTTTATATGATATTAGACTGTATGTGGCCCCTGAACTAAAATGAGTTTGACACCCCTGAACTAAGGTAACACTTCAGAGGACCTCACATTCAGTACTCACCAGACTTTCCATTTTCGGTCGGACAGTGCTCCTTCATTGCTGCAGCTTAAGAAATAAACAAAAACAAAGAAATGACCAGTTTAACATTACCAGCATCACCACTAAATGCTTGCACTTGCCTTTACTCCCTGGCTTGTTACCTGATCTCCAGATGTCCAGATGAGCGTACAACATGTCCCCAAACTGCGAGGTCCTCTGTCTGAAGTCTGCCTCTGTCATGGAGCACAGGCTACTCCCGGTCAATTCCTGAAAGACCATGCTGATCTGTGGCAGCCTGTACTGATGCTCTGTCCACAGCAGCCATTTCTGAACGTGCATACAGGTCCAGTCCATGGGGTCTGATAAGGAAAACAGAGTGAGAGGACAGAAGTATTAAGCAGCTCCTTACTTATTCACCTTTGAAATGTCCAATTTGGGCCTGTTGCAGTGTTATCTTTGCAGGAAAAATGGTTTAACCGTTTAACTTCTGAGACATTATTTCAGTGAAATGGGCTGCTGTGAAGCTGCTTGTGTTCCTTTTCTTCAGTGGTTTTGCTTTACGGTGTGTTTTAGGTCAAACTAGGGTGGAATAACAGCAAAAGACAAAGAAAAGAATTGAAGTTTCACAGGTTTTTACTAAATAAGGTACTCAGAATGTACATCAATAAGAGATTTAGGATATGGAACATGGACTGTGAACTGGAACACACTGAACAAGTATTTGAATTTTGGCCCAGTCGTTTTTGTTTTGGGGCGCTTTTTTTCTAAATCAGTCCAGCTGCTTTTTGGCGCCTGGTTGAACTCCAAAAAGCACTTAAAGGGTCAAAATTTGATAAAAACACTGTAAAAAAAAAAAAAAAAAAAAAAGAAATAAATAAAGAAAGAAAGAAATAAAGAAAGAAAGAAAAATCACCACAACATTGCAAACAAGACTAAAAACAAAAAAACACAAGGAAAATGAAGTAAAAAAAATTTAAAAAGAAAGCCCAAAATGTCTATTTTTATAGCAAGTGGTTGCAGTCATTGCTCTGTATTTTACCCCCATTATCCAAGCAGCAGGGGGTGTACTGAGCACGCTCAGATGTCTACAGGAAGAACAAGGTCTATTCAATCAGCACATTTACAGATTTTTCAGTTGAATATTTAGGAATATTTAAAATAAATCACACTTTCAGAATGCTCACCATAGGCACGTTAGGGGTTAAAGGGTTAACCTTTAAAAATAGATGAGAAACCAGAATCAAAAATATGACTGTTTGCACTTTTTTCAACATCAGTCCTTATTTGTGGTCTGTAGCTCAATAAAACATGATTCAGAGTTTAATTCTTTGCAGTAACAGAAAGTTTACAGAGGGAGTTTTTGTGGCATGATTTGCACAAGAAATCATGTGATTTCTACCTCTGCAGCAGCCAGAACTCTTACAAATACTCTCTGAAGTACTATGAATGTCTCTTTTATTTCCATGTTGCTTTAGAAGCCAGCTGTAACAAAGTAAAAGCAAATAAATGAACATGCACAATGAACAATTTTCAAGCCTGCATAAAGACTAAATTCATAAGAAGTAAAGATGAGCTTCTGTCAACAGCAAAGTTTGCACAACGTGGGCTGGGCCTCAGATACTCACCGAGTGTCACCGTCAGTGTGGAGATATGAGCAAACAAAGAAATGATGGCTTCTGAAGGTCTGTTTAGCCAGTTATGACATTACAGCTTCTGCCAACACTTTTAAAGTCAGGTTTTTGTTTTTCATTGTGTAATAATGAGACACTGGACGATTGTTTTCAGTCCTACCTGGCGCAATGTTGAGCAATTTACAAGCTGTGTCGATGTCTTTTAACACTTCTCCCACCACCATGGTATGGACCTGCTCCAGGCAGCGCTCTTCTGCCTGACTCTCCATCTCAGAGTGGAGGTCTTGGGTTTGGGTGGGTGCAGGCGGGCTCAGATCCACAGTCCTGAATGGAGGAAGAGCGGGAGCAGGTAACTCTGTCATCCTCAGCAGCCAGGGGTTTTCCTCTATAGCTAGTCTGTCATAATAAGGCATGTAGACCCCAGACCAGTTGTGCTCATTAATTTCCAATAAATTGCAGGTTGGTTTGACTTCTTCTTCCTTGAGTGAGCAGGCCGTCCTGGCGTCAGGATCAGGTTGACTGATGTAAAGAGGTGGATGTGTGGAGTACAGCATGTGGTCATAGCCTGGACTCCCCATTCTGAATGTGTTTAATCCTGAAAAGAATAATCATTTTCACAAAATATGATCGTTACTTGCCTGCTTGACATTTTCTTCAGTGTCATTGTGTTGAGTGGCAGTGATGCTGCACTGAAACCCCAATGCCCAATATTTAAACAGAAGCAATCCTAAAGTAAACATGACATTAGTTCTGTGCTATTTACTTTTCTGGGACTTAGTGCATTGAAATAACTAAGAATCACTCATTCCACTTTTTCTAACCACAGCCTTTGTCGCTTTCAGTTTTGTCATGTCTTTCAGTGGATTCGTTCTAGTTCACTTTTTAGTTCATTTTGTCAGGATTTTGTGAAACGCTGCTCCTAATTCTCTGATTGATCTTTATATTTAGGAATGTTAAGATGAAACTGCATCAAACTCTATGCTGTTATTGTAAAAAAAACACTCAGTAATGTAAAAATGAAACCTGTCAACAGAAATAATATTGTTAAAAGTTTCTTTAAGTTAATGTAAATAAGTGAAAGTGAATAAACAGTAATCATTGATTATGTGGACTATGACAATGAAACAGGCAAGGCTTAGAAAAGTCATGATGACAGAGCACAAAGTTAATGGTAAAGGAAGATTAAAAATAAAGATTTATATGCACTGTTGTCTATAAAATTGGAATAATGTTTTATATCTTTTTATTCCTGTTTGTACACACCGGTAACCTTTGATCGGGTGCAGTGATTACATACTGAGTCCCTGTTCCACTTTATCTATCAAGAATAAATCACATTGTCTGAATCATTTCATATGGAGAGGTAAAGGTATTTTATTACAACTTTGTGGACAACAGTACATACAGCTATGGAAAAAATTAAGAGGCCACTGCAATTTCCTCTGAAATCATCATGTCTGCATGTATGACAGCTATTCCATTCCTGTGTCTGTTGAATTCTAACACAAGCACATTTTATTCTACTGAATAAACACCTGATCCATGTCTTATTTAAGGAGAAGTATAAACACCACTTCTGTGGCCATCACTATCTTCTTGCAATAGGACTAGCTGGGTGGCAAAAACACAGTACTATTAGTGCCACAAAAGTAACTGGAATCAAAAAGTAACTATTGGAAACTACTGGACTTCTGCTCTAACAATGCTCCCAAACTCTGAGGACTGGTTCTTCTATCAGGTCAGTGCTCCTGCCTCAGCTAGGTCCATAAAGGTGTGGATGAAGGACCACCAGATGCAGACCCTGTCATGGCCAGACCAATCTCCAGACCTGAACCCACTCTGAAAACTTCTGGAGGAACATGGATGGTCACAAGCCATGGAACATTACTGAGGGTCTTGAATTTCTCTGCCAGGAGCTGCATAAAGTCATCCAACAGCAATGGAGGAGAGCCAAGACATGTGAAAGCTGTCATTGAAAATCAGGATTATTCCACCAAATACTGATGTCTGAACTTTTGCCAAGTTACACCTTAAGCACTGTGTTGTTTAGAAACGATGCATTATTTGAGATCTGAAAACATCTTTTTGTTATTTTTGACCATGTGTCTTGTTCTGCAAATACATGCTCTAACTAACAATATTTTTCTTTGGAATTTGGGACAAGTGTTGTCGGTAGTTTAGAGAATAAAACAAAAATGTTCATTTTACACAAACCCATACCTGTAAATGGTAAAATCAGAGAAAGTGATCATTTTGCAGTGGTCTCTTATTTTTTTCCAGAGCTGTATAATACAGAACAAAGGGTGGAACCCATAAATACCTGGATAAAGGATAAAGGATAAGTAACTGAAACAATTTGTTATGAGTAAGAGTATGAGTAAGAGAACAGCTCAGTGGCCTGGGAGTGGTGTTACCAGTATTTAATTCGACAAAATGGAGTTTCATGCACCTGGATGAAAAGTAAATACAATATGTTTGAACTAGACTCGACATAAATGAAAGGATTTTGCATTCATTGAACACATAACACATCAATAATAAGTATGACAAAATAAGCATCATGAGTTGCAAATGAAACTTAAATGCGTTTAAAGAATTTATACACATTTACACTAAAGTATTTATTGATAAAGAACCCAAATGTGCCTAATATTGCAGTACATGTGTGCAAAGACGAGATCTATAGTCATGTGACTTGCCATCAGTTCAATATAAATTCAATGCACAAAGCATGTGGTGTAAAATAAGAAACGCAGGACAAAAAAATGAATTGTTTTGTGAAGAGAACACAGATGAAGACCCTGGTGTTAAAAGTACTGAAGTCACAAAAAAGAGTGGACTAGCGAAACAAATACAACATGTTTATATGCTCAGCTTGAATTGTCCAAAAATGTGACTTCAGTACTTTTAGCACCAGGGTCTTTCCAGATTTGTTATCAGTGGATCTTTATTTGATCCATGTTCCTTCTCCCAGCTGTCAGTTTTTTACTTATCACTGTTCATGGACTGACCTCGACCACACGAATCATTCTGACAATAAGGTCTAGAGTTTTTTTCCCTAAACTCACATACACTGTCATCCTGTGTAGTAAAATTAGAAATGTGTTTAAAGTAACAGCTATTATTTCCTGTCCTCCCAGTATTAGCATTTTTAATGTTAAACAGCTGTCAAAACTCGTTCTCCTGGATTACCCTTCCATCATCGGTGTGTATGCACTTGTCGGTAAGTCTCTGTGCTGCTCAAATGAAAGAAGCATTCTCATGAAAACAAGGCACAAAGTGCGTTGTTTGTTCACTAAGTTTGGTGCTGTGTTTAACATCTCATTACACGCCAGCCAGACTGATAACAGAAGCGTTTAGGTGATATACAGAGCTTTGGTCATTCATCGCTTCCTGCATGCTACTGTTGTTTTGACAAGAGGACACGTATGCGATTACACACCTTTATGAGTTTGTCTGGACTGTCCTGTGTGGGGTTTGTGACTGTCAGATGCATAAAGCTGTTTAAAGACCCACAGTCGCCGGTGACTAAAAGCATCTACTCATCTGTAATGTTTAATACCTGCTGATACATTCATCCATTCAATACATGTAAATAACTGGTGTAAAATGCAGTTTGTCATCTTTTCATGGTCATCAGATACGATCCATTTGGACGTTACCGTGGAAACATTGTCATCTTCTAAAAAATTAATTCACCAGTAAAACCCATGGAGTTGGATCAGTGATAGTGGATGGAAACATTTGGTTTATATTCAGTTAAAGTCACCTTTTCTTCAGTTTTCTGTGTTTTTGATGTTATAACCCTCAACTGTAATCTCAACTTTCATGAACATCTACATGATCAGTAAATTACATTCAGGAAAATACTTGATTTTCACTTAAAAATGCTAAACACAGAGTATAATATTAGAGAAAATGTGATAAGTCACTTAAGAAAAGTTAAATATAAAGAAAAAACTATTTTGGAATTGCCACAAAAGTAGCACTGGATCTTTATGGGTTAATTTTACAATTAAAAACTCAAAACTCAGATACATTCACTTCCTGCACCTTAGTCACATTCACACCTGTATAGTGTATATTTACTTCCATCTCCTGTAGATTTGTATGTATGCAAATCTTGTATTTTTTCTGCTTTATTAGTGTATTCTATTTATACCATTTATTGCTTTTATCGCTTGACACTTACTTTCCTTTTTCTGTGTTTTTTCAAAACTGTTTTCGTATGCAACTGAGCTACTATGATCAAGTAATTTCCCTTGCGGATCAATAAAATTTGTCTACGTTTAAAGTCTAAAAATGGGGGAATATTGCTGCAGACTTATGTACAGTATAGTGATACAACACATGCAGTTTCATATTTTGGACTGTATCATTGACTGCATTGGAAATAAATGTAGTAAAGTGACAATTAGAATTAATACTAATGTCAAAAACACAGACAGTAATACAAATAAGAAGAATGCATTGTTCTAATGCAGGTTTTAAAAAAAATCCAAATAAAAATGTATTGTTCTATATAATGTTCTATACGAATAAACAGGGTGTAAATTAAGTCATCGGTTTCAACACGGTGTTATTATACTGTATAATATTTAATTTGATGTGTGCACGATAAAATAATAAGCTGAAAGGACTGTGTTTTATATTTGAATCTTCTTTAGGTGACAGTTTGAAGTGTATATTTTTAGTTTAAGTTTAGGATCTACATGCAGCAAATAAAAATCATAATAATGTTAGTCGCAGGCAGTATCATGTAGTAGTAATAAAGAGTACAAAACATGAAGGAGCGTTAATTTGGAGCATTATTGTCTTACCTTTGACTTTTTGGCAGGTTGAGTTCAATAGAGTTGTCTGGTTTCCGCTGATGATGCTCCTACAAACTGAAAACTGCAACTGTCTTTTACAATCAACACTATCCTCTGACTCTTTTGCCTTCAGGTGAGGACGTGCAGGTCATCAGAGAGTGGGCTGGTGGTTTTTTGTCATTCCTTGAGTTTAAAACCGGAGCATTTCTGCCCATTCCATCTACTGCTACACCTTGCTGGCTCCGGGTCCAGGTAAGGACTGAGAGTTAAACTTATTTGAGAGACGGCACCTTTGTGTCATATCGATTCTGAAGGAAAGGGTGTGTTCTTATAAGGGAGGCTGCTCTCAGTAAAGACTTAATAATGACTGGAGGCAGTATTCACATGGAGAGTTCTTTAAGTAAACAAAGGAGATGAGTCTCTGCGGCCTGAGGATACTCACCGTCAAAGACTTTTTAAGTTTATTTCACTTTTGTGTAACATTTCCATTCTGCGTAGATGAAAGAAAAAAACGTTTAAAGCCAAAGAATTATTAAAACCACATTTTTTTTTTTTTTTATCTAATCTAATCTTATTCGTCGGGGAAATTGTACCAAAGTTCACCAGCTTGACTGCAAGTTGAGAAATCACTTAAGAGTGCTGTAACACTTATTTTAGCATAACTTAAAGAGAAGTGAGAATTGAATGTTCCGGTGAAGACAGAAAAATACATGGATGTCTGACTGTGTGAGGTCTGTTGCCTATTAAGCATTATACAGCAACATCCTTACATCACCTGCTGGGAAAGATAAAAAGTAATATTAAAGGTATGTTACAATATTTTCAGTGGTTGTAACAGTGAGAAAGAGAAAGAAAGTAAACGTGCAAATGTTTGCTTAGCCATGCAAGGTTGTGTTGAAATATTCTCAGGAGCTGCTGCCTGTGAAACTGTCACACTTTTAGTAAACTAAACAGACGCCGGCAGCCAAAAGCATCTACTGCTCTGAAATATTTAATAACATATGATCTACTAATTCTATCAGTGTGTTTAACTCCTCCACTCCTTTTTGAGCAATATATATTGCATTTATTCTGTTATGGCTAATGTACATGGCAATTGCTATATTGTCCTGATCATCTTTATTTATGAATGTATTTGCTCTGATATTAGTTCCTTGTACACATAAAAATGTTTGGTTTTTTATTCTGCTAAAACAAATAAAAATGAATGAAAGTGAATGAATGGAATAATTCAGGTAAAATGCAGTTTCTCAGATTTTATTGACATCAAATTTGTCTTTTTTGAACATTCAAAAACCCCACAGTGAATGTAAAAACATAATCAACCTCTGCAACACTGAGTCATTAGTGAAACCCATGTAGTTTGACAAATGACATCGGTTGTACTTTTTTTTGTGCATCCAGTTAATGACATGTTTTGCTGAAAAAGTCACCTTTTCCTCAGTTTTTCTTTTTCAGCTTTTGAATTTGCTTTGAGCTTTTATGAACATCTGCACAATCAGTAAATTAAATGTAGGAAAATATATGCTTTTCACTGAAAAATGCAAAACACAGAGGATAATGTAATAACAAACGGTGATAAATCACTTAGGAAAGGAATACAGGAGAAAATTCATTTGAAAGTCTTTCACCCATAAAAACCCAGTGCCACTTTTGTGTCAGTTCCCAAATGAATTTTTCTCTGTATTTAACCTTTCTTAAGTGATTTATTGTCAATTATTATATTATCTTCTGTATTTTGCATTTTTCACTGTAAATCACATTTTCCTGTATTTAATTTTTGATACATAATTTAGATGTTCCTGAAAACTCACAGAAAATTCAATGGTTATGATAAAAACAGAGAAAACTGAAGAATAAGTGTGGTTTTCAGCAAATACGTCAATAACTGAATGTTAGAACAAACGTCTTCAACTCCTGTCATTGATTCAACTCCATAGGTTTTACTGGTGAATCAATGTTGTAGAAGATGACAGTGATTCCACGGTAACTACGGAGCCTCTGAATGACCAAATAGGTCATATCTGATGACCATGAAAAGATGACAAACTGTATTTTACAACAATTATTGACTTGCATTGATAGGATTAGTGGATCAACAGGTATTAAACAGTTTAAATTAATAGATGGTTTTAGTCGACAGTGAATGTTTGGGTTTTTATGGGTTAAGGTTAAGGTGCACATACAGTTGTGCTCATAAGTTTACATACCCTAGCAGAATTTGTGATCCTTTGGCCATTTTTCAGAGAATATGAATGATAATACAAAACTTTCTTTCACTCGTGGCTAGTGGTTTAGTGAAGCTATTTATTATCAAATAAATGTGTTTGCTCTTTTTAAATCATACTGACAACAGAAACTATCCAAATGACCCTGATCATAAGTTTAC
>JAPQRP010000028.1:12396204-12417929 GCA_037367295.1 Apogon hyalosoma
CTATCTATCTATCTATCTATCTATCTATCTATCTATCTATCTATCTATCTATCTATCTATCTATCTATCTATCTCTGCTTTTGAGTTGGTGACAGTTATGTGCTGAGTATTTTTTATTAAAATACCACTGATGACTGTTTTTACATTGTGTGTGTATATGGTAGTTGATGTGTACTGTCACAGTAGTCAACAGCACTCTCTGACCTAAATCCAATAACAGTCTCTCTCTCTCAGAACCAGTTATTACCTATTTCCATTAAAAATACTATATAGTACTGCTTGCTGTTTATATTTGTAATTTCTCTCAGTTTGACACTGCTGCCTGCTGGATTGCAAAAGAGATAAATGGAATATTTAAAAGTTACAGTTGACATTATGTCTCAGTAAACGCTGTTTGTTAGATAAAAGGCTTTTTGTTAAGCTGTTATTCTTTTTCAAAGTGTCTTTGCTTCTGAATCATCAGATAAGATGCACCCAGATCTAGATAGTCATATAGAGATCAGTGGTGTAACCCATAGCATAGCCTCAAACTCCAATGAACTAACACTCAGTAATTGTCGGTTTTAAATGGTCCTGATCAAGGTGCTCCTTCTGTAGCAGTTGTTTCAGAATACTGTAGTGCTGTAATATTTCATTGTAAAACCAAACACTAGTGTTTCTTGTCGCGTTTGCACAATGACTTCTTTCTTGTGTTGGGCCCTGGAATTTCTGTCGTCTTTGACCCACTCTAATCTTTGCATTTAGCCTCTATTTGAAGTTCAATAAACCATAGCAGTATTATGGGCTCTAATGATGTATTTATAATCACCTCTTCCAGATGAGATTTTTTTTTAATATATTCCTGTCCAGAGGGTAGTTAACTAAAATGTTGTACAGATGCATCAAAGTTATAATGAAATGCTGACATGAACTTTTCATGAATCATTAACACCACCACCCAGATTTTTTTTTTTTTCATCCCGAAGGTGTGGAGCTGTTGATCTGTTGTTCAGTGTGTAAGGGAAGTTTAAGCTTTTACTAGCAGGTTTGTTAGTATAGCATGGCATTTGAGCAAAAGGTTTTGAGACATGTCTGATTATTAGCCACACTTTGTATCTTGACCTTTACTCTACAGCTTGGAGTCTTGGTGAGGTTAATGTCTGAAATGTCAAATGAATTCATCAAACATGTTTAGCCATGTGATGTAAATAAAGTTAAAATACTGGAGTGGGTTTTATTCATCTATTGCATTTTTACCCCATGTTGGCTTGTAGACTATTCCTGGCTAATGGAGCACCCTCAGAAAAGTTAACCTAAAAGGGAATACAGCCAGCTGCCTAAATGTACCAAAGAGACCTCTGTGTTTTTTGCGATGACTCACTCACTTGCACCACTTGCAAAAAAATCTTGGCCAAGCTGCATAATATGTCTCGCAGATGACCAGAGACATATACTCTCTTGAACATCAGATGAATGGTATGGTACTTGAATACATCCAAGGTTGTAGGGTTTTTTTTTTGTTTGTTTTTTACAGTAAAACAATATGTTCATCTTTAATGTCATTTACTCTTAGGTTTACCAAGAATCTGTCCCCCGACAAGATCAACTTGAGCACACTGAAAGGGGAGGGACATCTGTCCAACCTTGAGCTGGATGAAGAGGTTCTGCAGAACATGCTTGACCTGCCTACATGGCTGGCTGTCACCCGGGTCTACTGCAACAAAGCTGCCATTAGGGTATGTCACTGACTTGTCAAACCAGATTGTAAAGCTGATCTGAAAGGCGAAGCCGGTTACCTGTTTTCTAAGAGAACAAAAAGCTGGAATCATCATTCATGTCATTTTTGTTTTTCATTTTCAAGCTACAGAACAATATTCCATGTATTAATGTCAAAGGGCTGGGTTTTAATATTCAGAGTGTGTAGCATCCCAGCGGAAATGAGCAGCGACAGTCCCACAGAGATAAGTTTTGCAGGCACTGCTGACAAAACTATGAGCCTTCAGACCATTTCTGGTTGTATGTAATAACAAGAAAGGACATAATTCAGGGGAACAGAAAAGGCCAGAGGCTAGAGTGATCCCAAGAGATATACTGGCAGGTGTGCTGTACATTGAGCTGTCTCTTTGACTGGTTTATGTTTTCTAAAACCTCAATTTACAATTATTGCACTAAAGATTTTAGACATTTAACCAGATAATAATAATTCTGTCTCCTGTTTAACTGTTCCTTTTTTCAGACAAAGCATATGGTGTAAGAGTTTTATTTTACCTTTACATGTTTCGCCATCTGCAGTAGTATCAAAACATGTAAAGGGAAAACAAAACTCTTATATCTTATGCTTTGTCTGAGAAAAGGAATAGTTAAATAGTATTAAAATAAGACAAAATTAACCTAATTGTTCTGTCCTCTGTGTTTGGCTTCAAGGAATGTGCACACATTTTCAAAACTGTGGTACATTATTATACTACTGCATTAAAATTGTATTTTCACACATATATCAGTAATATTCTAAATGTATTGCGTGTTATTTTATGTCCATGCCTTATCTTTATTTTTTCTTTATATTGAGGGCTGAAATGGTGCAGAATTTCTGTAAACACTGTGGTCATTGGTGTTACCATCAGTAACACAACAACTGCTGACTCTTGAGTGAAAACTTTTTTGGCAAGTGCTGCTGACACTTATTTTAGTGTGTTTGTGGATACATTTTCTCTTTTTTTTTTTGCCTGCAGCAATGTCAAAAATATTACTCCACTAAGACTAACCCACTTTTTCTTGCCAGGTCATTAATTGCGTTTTTGAAGTAAAATAAAGTTTTTTGAAGTTCTAGCCCTGTTCTGTAGATCACCTCTTATGAAACTGTACTAGTGATGGTGAAAATCAATTACTTATTGAATAATTTTGCACTTCTCTTGACATCAGTGCTGTATTCTTAGCGGTTATGTCTTACTGTCATGTACATTGTCTTGAGGATAGTATTTTTAGTGTTTGAGTCAGTGCTGTTACCTGTTTTGTTCTTATGTGTTACAGTCAGGCCATCTTTGAATGTTAACACAATATTTACAGGAACCTGATTGTTGATACTAGGGCTTTATAGATGTGCACATACATGTTAGACCTGTAGCATTTTTACAGGTAGGTTTTTTTTCCACAAATATGGGCACATACTCAAAGAATTACCTCTGAAAATGTTCCAAAATGTTTTTGTACTTACCGTTCATTTATCATATCTCTAAAACAATGCAATGTTCTATACATGAAAATCTGAAAAAAAGATAATGGCATAATAATAGTGATGGAACAATAGTTGTGAAATAAAAGAAGCATTTACTTTGTATTTTTGTAGTAAGTTAGTTGACTTTAAATCTCTTCAGTGCTTCATTTAATTCATAATACAGCCAAGAGTTAGGGGCAATACCAAGAAAATAGACCTTTAATGTCCTTTATAGTGTTAAATGTATTTACTCTTTGACATCTGCACTTTTAGTTTTCGTCTTTCTTTTTCCTTTCTACAGCAGTAATGCACTGACTTTTTTAACCCTTGTGCATGTCGTCAGAGCTTGTGTTTTTTGCCTTGTGTGCGATAAACAGGACAGAATGCTGCTAGAAGTGGTTTTGACTTACTCTGCTGATGTTGCTGTCCTTTTAGCTTTTTTTTTTTTTTTTTTTTTTTAGATACAATGGACAAAGTTGAAAACGAGTCCCATCTGCTTGGTAAGAATTTTCTTTGTATCCTTCTCTGGATTTCTTGCAGATTTCTCAATGCTTGTTCTTCTGCTTTAAAACCAAAATATCTTTGGCATGACTCCAGCTGTGGTTTCCACTGTTTTGTAATGTTTTGTTACCCTGATACTGTTCTCTTTTCCGTTATCATTAGTAAATTTAGGCATTTTCACTCTATACAAACTTGGTTGTATTTAGAATATCATGATTTCTTGTTTTGTGCAGTTCCTGGATAAGGTGGAAGTAGAAATGAGGACATGTGAAGAGCCACGCCCGCCTAATGGGCCCTCTCCTATAGCAATTACAGCAGGCCAGAGGTAAATGTGAACAAAACTAGTAGTTTACCTGTTGTTGAACCTGATCTTAAATACTCTGCCGTACATTCTGTGTACATGATCAATATTTGCTTTTACAGTGAGTATGGCTTTGCTGAGAAAGTGGTGGAAGGCATGTCTGTGAGAATCAACTCCATCACCATCAAGGTGCAAGCTCGTGCCTTTCATGCATCCTTCGAGCTCTGGCAGCTACAAGGAAACAGCCTGAACCCCAAATGGCAGCGCAGTGACCTCCGATATACCCGCATCACTGATCCAAAGAGAGGAGAGGTAAAAATATGGCTAAAATATTCAAACAATTTTTGGGGCTCCATATTCATATTGACAACCTCTTTCTTTGTAATCTTCCTAAGTGATATGTATATAATATTCTTTTAGAAATTATGTTGGATTTTCTTCTTTATATCTCAAAAAATGTATTTGTCACCTGTCATGAAAGTGCAAGAACAGGATGTGTTGATTTTAGAGATCAACTACTTTTTAAAAGATGATCCAGTAATGAGAGTTTGGAGCAGGAAAATGTGATGGACAAGTCAAAATAAAATGATGCCATTCCCCTCTTCATCTCGATAAACATTGCCAGAAAAACTTTCTTTGACTTTACCAGAAACTGGATAACTGTTGAACTTAACATCAAGCTCAGATCAGTATTTCTGGAAATGAAAATCAATCTAGGAGTAAACTAATATTTTCCCTCAAAATCAGTAATTCCAGTGGTCAAGCCAAATATTAGCCATCACCTACTATTAGAAGGAAATTCTTCCATCGCCAATAGATTGTAGAACATTTGTCTGCCTATTGGATTTGTCTTTGTGTTTAATCATCGATATTGTAATGGTTCATTGCACTTGTTATCATACTCAGGTGTTGACATTCAAAGAAATAAACTGGCAGAGTTTACGAATCGAGGCTGACGCCATTGAGAGTGATGATCAGGACCTTGGGAATACACCATTACGTCTAATCACCAACCAAGGACGCATTCGAATAGCACTGAAACGCAGAGTAAGCCTGTCTTTTAAAGCATTTTATTGTGATTAATTTGTTGTTAAGTAGCTAAAGACTACAAATGGGAACTTATTTAAACGGTATTGTGTTATTTCAAGCCTTTAATTCTGTCTGTGTTCTGTTTAGATAAAGGACTGTAACGTACTGGCATCCAAACTGTTCTTCATTCTGGATGATCTGTTGTGGGTGCTGACGGATTCTCAGCTCAAAGCCATCATCCATTATGCCAAATCTCTCAGCGAGGCCATGGAGAAGTCTGCACAGCAGAGGAAAAGCATGACTGCTGAATCCATGCAGGTTCTGCTTATTGATGTTTTAATGATAGTTATGTGGTAAAATGCTGGCTAACAGTTAAATAGAAATATTTGGATCAAGTGGCTTTTAATAATTATTATTTAATAAAATATTTTCTAAATATGAGTTTCATTTGGGTTGGGTTTATTTTGGTGTACACTATCTATATGATTTGTGTTGAAAGATCCTTAAAAGGTGAAGATGTTCTCATTTGTGTTGAATGTGTGTTGTAGACTGCTCCTCCTTCTCCTGGGCTTCACACTCTCTGGACAGAGCCCACACCTGCTTCGACCGGCAGTCCCAGCAATGCTAGTCAATACTTTGACCAGTTTGATGTCAAAGAGTCTTCTTATCACACCTTCATATCTCGCTTGGACTTACACATATGCAATGATAGTTCTTCAATGGATGATGGTAAGTTTGAAACAACTCAGCTTGCCTAAAAATGCGCAGCTCAGTCTGTGTTTTGTTTCCAAGTTAAGCATAAAGCTAAGGCTGTACTCTGCATAATCTCTGAAATCCACTGTATTGTTAAGGGTTTGGAGGATAATTCCTCTGCAGCTGGTTTTTAACTGCTATCATGTGATACTGTACAGATGAGCCTCCCCCACCAGGCTTACAGGGTGCCATGCAGTTAACCTTTAAGAAGCTTGGCTTTGACTACTATCCTGTCCACAGACCCGGTAAGTGTAGCAACTGGTCCTTTCTCGGACCATAATTTAAGTGAAATTTGCCCTGAGGCTCTACACAGCTTCCACTCTAACCACATTAGTCATTCAGGACTAAATGTTAGACGGATTACCATTCAAGCAGCGTAATGGCTCCACACAGGCTAATGGCACTGGCCAAGTGTACGATGCAGGATAGCAAAATCACCTCTGGAGCTGATTGAGGTCTGAAAATAGCTTTTATTTCACTATTTTCAGTGTGTTCTCTGGAAAAAATCCAAGTCTGACCAAGTGTATTTTTCTCTTTTCTAGTCAGAATATCTCATCACACTTAGAATAAGACATAATCACCTAAAGAGTAACTTTTCAGTGAGATATAAGGAACTTATTTTTAGACAATAGATCTGGAAAATCTTATTTCAAGAAGTCTTACCAAGATAATTTTCACTTGTTCCATTGGCAGATTTTTTTGCTTGAATTAAGCAAAAAAATCTTGAATTAAGCAAAAAAATCTGCCAGAGATAGAGATAAAAAACTACATGTGTTGAATTACTATTGCACCAACACATCCTGAGAAGGGTAAAATTAACCTGTCTCATGACGTTCTAATCCCAGCTCATGTTTCCTATTAGTAGGGAACTTTCCATTACATATTGCGTCCTCATCTCAAATGAGGTCTCTGTTAATTTCCTTGTAACAGTCACAAAAGGAACAAATAATTGGTCTTATTTAAGTCTGATGGGCTGCTTTTCTTCTGACTGTATTCATGTGTAGAATGACTGCTGATTTATTGATACCTTTTGATAATTTTTTACTATAGCTGATGGATGTCGACATTGGGAGCGCCACAGTGGAGCCATGGAGGCGCAGGCTCAGTGGGCAGGAAAACTGCTGCAGGAGTACCAGAAAAGAGCAGAGGCCTCTGGGTTCCCTGGGCCACACACCGAGGTTCCCCAACCAACCAAGGACTCTCCTGCAAAGACAGTTCAAGGTATAAATGTAGATTAAAATGGAACCATTTGTTTTGTTATTGGGATTTTATCTCTGTCCTGGTAACAGTACATACAGATAAATGTGGAGACATCTGAGTAGCCTTTGTGTTTCCAAGTTGTGACCCGGTTTAGATGTAGTCAAGTGTACATCGGATTTAATAAAACATACGCAGACTATTTCTGTATATCTGTAATACATTACACACGGAAAAAAACATGGTGTTCTTGTAAAGCATCCATTGTATCTCATCACTCAGTGTTTTCATTTGTGTGCACATACTTTAGATAAACAGTCCAGTCCCAAGTTAACGTCCTCTGACAAAGACCAGACATCCAGCAGGAACTCTGTCACAGCTCCACCAGGGTCATCATTGAAGAGACTGCGGTCTAACTGTGTGGTGATCAGGATGGATGACGTCGACATTCACCAGGCAAGCTTTCATCATCAGCTGATTTGATTTACCTGCTGAACAGAAGCTGCACTCTTTAGTAAAAGGGCTGAGAGGTTTCAGTTCCTCAATAGAAGCAAACATGCAGTTTCACTGAAAGGTACTGAGTTTTGTTAATTATAGCAGAGACGAAACACACTGATCACACACTTTGGATTTTTTAAGCTGCTCTCATTAACAGTCTGTTTTACCACAGTGAAGAGTTTACAAAAGCAAATTAACATCCTTGCTACAATACCAGTATTAGAATGATACTACAATAATATCATCTGTACCATTGTCTTAAAGAAACTACACATAAAATTATATTACAGATGTAATTATCAGCCCCCTACATTAGAATATATTCATGACATGACTATTTACGTGGCAGTGACAAAAACCCCGAAAGAACATGGCATGAGAGTGGAATAATGTGTTTGTGTAAATAAGTCTAGCATCATAAGTGATAAAAACAAGTCATGATCATAAAACCATTAATCATGAAAAAATACTGATCTGTATTCAGAGCAGCCTGTTCAAGATAGATTAGTATGGTTATTTTTTATTGTTGAGCTTATAGTTATTGAATACAGTGCAAATTTTTTTTAAAAGAAGACTTTCTACATTAAAATCTCAGCCCCATGGTTATCCAGTCAGTATTAGTGTCATGAGCTACAGCATGTTCATCACTTTCAGTTAACTTAAACTAAATAGAGGTATGTGACAGATTAGCAGCCTGGGGACATCTGCCCTACAGAGGAAACAAAAGCCTGTTTATACCAGCAGCCTGATAGCTTTGATCAGACGGCTACTCATATATATGTTGTGAAACAAAATGCCCTGTTAGAAAACTATGGTAAATGTACCTGTGAAATCACTGATGGGGTGAAAACCACAGGCCTTGGGGAAAGTGATACCTCTAGGAGTTAGATTATTCCTGATATCACTTCACTACATCTGTAGAAGTCACATGATTCTGCATGTGTCACTGTGATGGCTCTAATACTTTCATATGTGACAGGGAAAACCCCTGCCTTTTCTCATTACACTCTCCAGCTGTTTCTGCATTTTCACTTGAAAGATTTTCTTTTTTACCTCAGAACAAAACATTCATTGAATTATTTAAGGTTTAGTGTACATGTAGTTCCCCATGTAACGATACTGGAGACACAGGAAATTTTACTCATGTCTGGGTCTCCACCTTTAGTTTGTGACAGGAAGTTATTCACATTCACACAGATGGTTTACTTCTGCTTTGTGTAACATTTATCACAGTGGTTCCCAACTTTTTTTGGCTCGTGACCCTATTTTAACATCACAAATTTATGGTGACCCCAGACATTCAAAATGGAGACACTTTTTGCTAAAATTAATTTGGTTTTGATCATGTAATAGTTTGCTATGTTATTTTGCAAATAAACAATTTTAGATGACATTTAAGCAATATAATGTATATAATGCACCTTTTTGGTGTCTGCTTCTCAGTTTCTCTTGGAAATGTCTTAGCAGGGCCAGACAGGTGAAGAAATCTTTCCCGTCTTTGTTCTGTCTTATTTTCTGAGTGCGACTGTGTCCATGCAGGTTGAAGCGTAGTAATGCATGTAGTCACATGATCGGGTAAATCAAGATATGCCCTCTCAGATATTATATTCTTCATTTTATTTGAACTTGATTTTTATTAGGAAAGGTGTGCAGAGTTTTAATTATAATGGTGGTGCAGTGAATGTGAGAGTGATTGTTTGTCTCTATATGTCAGCCCTGCATTGAACTGGCGACATGTCCAAGGTGTACCCCGCCTTCGCCCATAAGTAGCTGGGATAGGCTCCAGCGACCCCCCCCGTGACCCTAGTGAGGATAAAGCAGGCTCAGAAAATGAATGAATGAATAAAAAATATTTTTTGTTAGTAATTTTTTTGTTTGTTTTTTTTTTTTTTACCCCACGTAAAAACCCACTTCTCTGCCTATACTTTCAGGTGTCAACACGAGGCCGTCAAAACAAGAAGACCCAGTCTTTAATATCTTGTAACCGTAAAGCTGTACATTTGCCAGATAACGTACCAGCAATCCATCTGCAGTTTACTGAATACTACTTTCCTGACAACCCCAGTGTATCAGGTACCAGACCAGGTTTTAACCTTGTAGTTTTGCTCTGGTTCAAAATGAGTTGTAAAATTTGATGTTAGTGTGTTGTTGTTTACAGCAAACCAAAACAGTTTTTACTCACATACTGCACTTGAATATTTTAAAACAATGTAGTTACAATACTGTCTTACTTACATGCTGTGGTTCCACCTCAGTGACATACTATATATAACATACTAGCAATCATACACGATATATGTTCTCTGTTGTTAAGTTATATGCATTACTTGTAAAGGTGATGTTAGTTATTGGCTTAGTTGTAAATATTCATATTCGCTGTTAGTAAAATGGTTTTTGTTTGTCTTATTTTATTTCATACATAAACTATTTCCTTTGTCCTCATCTCTGACCTTTTTTGTTTGTTTCAGTGCCCACGTCAAACTTGTATGCCCAGCTGAACAGCCTCCAGCTATGTGTGGACCCAGCCAGTGTGCTGTGGATCAATCTGTTTTCGAGGGGCCTGCTGCATACCCTGGATCAAGTAAAAGCTTTCTATCATTTGCAAGACAGCAGCAAGGCAGAGGAGCACGTAGATATCCGTATGGATGCATCCCAACTTAAGGTTAATGGAGACAATTTTTCCATTACATATCAGTGGTTTCTTTTTAGGTCCTTGTATAGTATTTGAAAGGAAATCACTTTGTCTTGCAAGAGAAATACATTTCTTAACAAATATATGTTAAATACATGTACATGAATATCAAAGAAAGCCTGAGGTTTCACACTTGTTATTTTCTTTACTTCTACAGCTGATAATTCCTTTAGATTCTTCTATTTTGGACCATCCAGAGCGCCCACAGTCCCTCTCCATTACTGTTCCTCAAATGGTTCTGAGCAACACCCGGCACTGTCCTCATGCCACCAGAGCTGACCTCAACAGCACCTACAACAACTTCTCTTCCTGCCATTTCTTTCAGCCCAGACCACCCTGTCCTTACCCCAGAGACCAGAGTGCCTTTCACCCACTTCCCTCCATCTTCCTCCAGTACTCTCAAGAGACAGAGCTTCAGCCTTTGGATAAAAAGCAGCTGAGGTCTCAGGATGTCTGGTCTCTCAGTTTATCCCGTGTTACACTGGGGTTTGATGGAGCCCGCAGATTCCCTAAAGGCAGAACCCAGCCCTTTATTGAACCCTTTGCTATGTCTGTGTGGATGTGCCAGCCTTCTGCCTTTAATTGTGGATCACCATCTTCCCCCTGTAGTTCTAACAGAGCACACCAGTCCTCTTTGGAGCAGGGACCCACCCAGGAGGAGGGGACCCTTGCGTCTGTTCACATTCTAGCCCATACCATCACTCCTCTGAAGATGTGGCTAAACCACTATCAATACGTCGCTCTGCTGAGAATGAAGGATGCAATGGCTCGCTTGGTAGCAGAGTTGGGACGGGATACACGGGAGGTTAAGAAGGTTCAAGACCACAAAACAAATCCTGCCACGGCATGTTTGGCCCTGCTATTAGATTCAGCTGAACTGGGACTCCTGTTGCCTCCAGTCTGCACAGAACCAGAGGAAGAAGTCCCCCACACTCCAGAGACAGACAGCCCAAGCATGACAGACTCCGACATTTCTCCGACTCATCATGCTACTGACGGCGTATTGGAGGACAGCGGCTTAGAAAACGGCATCTCTTCCATTAACACGGGTGGCCCTGAGTATGATCAGGATCAGGATGATCAAGATGGGCTGGTGGAGGAGGCATGTGAAGCAGTGGAGGATGTGCTGGAGGATGGTGGGCTGACAACGCAGGTGGACACTCCCGTCCTCTCGCCCCCGCTCTCACCCGGACAGTCTCCTGTTCTTTCTCGAGAACCATCCACCTTTAGCTTGGAGGGAGAACTGTCAAGCGCCATTAATGTCACCAAGGATGTGACCAAAGATGCCATTAGTGCCTCACTGGACCTGACCAAAGGGGCGTTTTCTATAACAAAAGATGCCTTCAGTATGCTGAGTCGTGGCTCAGGGATGAGCAAATTGTTCAGTCCAGCTAAGTAAGTGTTAACTCTCTCCTGCTGTGCTGTTGGCAACATAATAGGGTTAGAGTCTGGCGTCCATAGTGTGCACCACATGCTGTTACTGGCTGTCTCTTAATAACACTTTGTATGTGTGCACAGGGAACAGGTCCAGCGGTCAGAAGAGTCCTCCCCCTCTCTGGCTGCCAGCCTGCGTCACCAATCCATGAAGCAGTCGCCTTCCCAGCATTCCTTTGATAGTGCTATCTTGGATGGCAGCCTGCCTGATGAAAATCTCTCTGTGGATAGTGACACCAGCGACAATTTTGTTGTTCTCATGGACTCAGGTGCTTAAAATGCTGACTCTAAATTAATTAAGTTCTTTCAATTTCACACTTCTAACTGTATCATATTTATCAGAGTCAGGCGTGGAGTCCATGCGTCCAAACAACACTCCAGTCACTGTGGGCAGTCGAGGCAGTCCAGCCCCAGGGACGGAGGGAGGTTCGTCAGCTGACCTCAGCAGCTCCCTGTCTCAA
This sequence comes from Apogon hyalosoma, assembly GCA_037367295.1. Taxonomy (NCBI): domain Eukaryota; kingdom Metazoa; phylum Chordata; class Actinopteri; order Kurtiformes; family Apogonidae; genus Apogon; species Apogon hyalosoma. The sequence goes on from JAPQRP010000028.1 coordinate 12,408,264, forward strand.
AGTACTGAGGATGTCTCTCAGGATATGGTAAATAACATTTGTCATAAAAATATATGCAATAAAAATGTTTAAAAATGCAGTTTTTCTCCACATATCAGCAAAAGTGATACCTTAATAGAAATACAGTAGCTACCTTATCTTTTTCTTGTAGTATATACAGCCTGGCCAAAAAAAGTTTAACTAAGCAAGAAGGCAGGAACTATCCTATCTAGCTATCCAGTAACTGCACTAATATATTTCAGGTTCAGGGTTTTGGCATGTACAACATAACATTATCTAACCATAACCCAGTTATCTAACTGTAACTGATGCAGTGAGTACCTTTACATTACTTAAACTCCCATGGCAGAGGACATATCCCGTGGTCATGAAAAAGATGTAACTGTTTCAGAAGGGCTTGGCGCAGTTTCTCTGCAACAAACAAAAAAAGTAGATTGTTGAAACTACTAAAAAACTGTCCAACACATTATTAAAACCTGGAAGGACAGTGGTGAACCACAGTCTTTGAGGAAGAAATACGGTCAGAAAATAATCTTAAATGATTGTGATCAAATATCACTTAAATGTTCATATCATAAAAGATCAATATTAGAATGCACAGCTATGCTTAATGATAAAAATAAGAGTATTTCGAATGGACAATGTGTAGAAAAGTCCAGAGATGGGGCCAAAACAGCTGTGTAGTCTAAAAAAAATACTTATCAGTAGGTTTTTACCATCAATAGATTTTTCTTCCCTGGTGGGCATGTTCCAAGATGACAGTGCCAGGGTTCATTGGGCACTAAATGTTCTGACACTCAGAGCTTATCAATGTCATGGCACAATCACAGCTGAAGGCGGTCCAAAGAAATATTACAGTTTGGGACTTTTTTTTCTTTTTAGGTCAGTTTGTATATAATGTTTTATATATTCTAAGACAATCATATTTTGAATTAAATTTGATACGATGTGTTGTTACAGTCCTCAGTTTTCTTACTTATGATGAGTGGGATGGCCTGTACCATGGAAGTAAAAGGAGAAGACCAAGTTGTTGCAGCAGAAGCTCAAAATCTGATCCCTTTGCAAATGGGAAATATCCGGGTTTCTGACATCCTGGCTGGTCTTGTACAAGGTAAATGGATAATTGTTGCTGCATTCAGTCTTTGTTAACATTCACATGAAAAATTGTTTGATAGCAGCTAAGTAGCGATTCAGCCCTTATAACCTTCCCTTTCCATTGGTCTGTTAGTGGTGTGTGGAGGTTACATTTTTTATAGGAAACAGGCCTCTACTCATGTTTTAGTAGAGCTTGTATTTGTTATATTGTGAATATACTTAGCATTGGGATGCTGAGCTGAGCTTTCTTTTCAGGCATCATATGTCATCCAGATGTTGTGACTGACTGATATTTTGTGTTAATATAAAATACAACATGTAAAAGTCTCACAGATGAAAATACCTGACCGTTATTGCATTTTGACTTCAAAGACCAAAGATAATTTTACAGAAAGAATGGCTGTAGTAAACAGTTTCTCTGAAATGCCCTGGTGGTTTACAATGGTGTCTTGGTTTTCATTTTTGTAGCTCCAGGTGGAGCAGTGCAGAAACAGAACAGGCAGGGAAACTCGGCAGCAGTGAGCATGCGAGCAGAAATGGGTCCATCTGCAGCCCAACACACTGATGAGTCCGTGGGCTTCATGGATATGAGGGTGAAAGACTGCCATGCAGAGCTGTTAGCCTCCACAGTGGCCAACATTGGCCCCTTTCTGGAAGATGAATTTGCTGTTGACAGTCAGCCAATGAAGTTACACATGAGCAACGTGAAAGTCACTATAAAGGTGAGTTGATGATTTTATCAGGAGAGGAAAAAAATCTGTTGTGTGCTGGTGGAAATATTTGCAAATGAAAATATGCTATTACTTATTTATTCACTTATGGTCATTATTTTATCAATACAGAATATGTAAACTGTAGATAGAAATCTGTCTCACAATCTGACTTTTGGAAAAACCCTCTAAGTTTATTGACTTGAAACTATTTATTCCTTTCAGGATGATGGCCCTAGAATTTACCCTACAGCCCCTCAGCCTGTCCCAGCCACTTTCATTGTAGATCAGCTGCTACTTGAGCGTGGTGACGATGGCATCTTGAGGCTAAAAGGTTCTTGTTTTACCTGAATTATAATATCATTAATCATTACAGATTTGTGGCTTTATGAAAAAATATTAGCAGGTACATGAACTGTGAAACAACAAATAGATACAGACTGCATCAGCTTTACAGAAGTGTGAATAGAAAGTAATCTTGTCTGTTTCTGTTTTGTTTGCAGCTGAAGGTCCAGACTCAAAAGCCTCAGCAGATGTTCCTGTGGTTTCTTTGGACAAGATGAACGGTTGTGTTCAACTGCAGAGTGAAGTAAGGGTAACTTCACTGTATAATACACATTGTTTATATATCATATTAATGTGTCTACTCAGTACTGTAGCCGTAGTTTTAAATAATTCTTCATCAGTCTTTTTTGTAGTAAGGATTTTTCTCAAGAACACTCCAGCCAGTGGTAAAAAAAACAAAAAAAAACAGTTGCATAATAGTGCTGAGGTCTAAATGTGAAATGACCTCGCAGATAGCCATGACACTGCCTGTACCAGTGAACAAAGAGACCTCTTTTTAGTTGTAATAACCAGTGTGAAATACTAACATAGTGGCAGTAAACATCTCATAGGTCTGTCCTATTTGTGTTTACTTACATTTCCATTCCTTAGATAAGGATATTTAACCTGCTGTGTTAATCACAGCTTGAATATGGTGTCTTGTTTGTTGTAAGGTCAAAGATGGATAAAGCAGAGATGTGTTTAAGTGCAAAGGGTGGTGTAATGGTATTGTAATTACATCTGTTGCTGTCCATCAGAATCTGATATCCTTCCACCTGGTGTAGTAGCTACACGCCAGAGAGTATAAGCTGAGCTGTAGCTGGAAGTAACCCATCTATCAAACCTGCTGTTACAGAGACAAACCCTGGAAACCCAGCTCTCCGATGCCCAGGCTGCCCTCACCCAGGCCCTCAGTGACAGAGATCGCCTCTTACTGGAGGTCAGGAAGTATGACCCCATGTTTACCATGTGAGATACTCGGTCTCTGACCCCTGAACACAAAGCTGCTCCTTCGGAAAAGTGTTGGAACGAATCAGGGTGAATGTGAGGAACCAGTACAAATCACTTCAAGCATGCTGGTACTTTGGACATATTAGGAAAGAAGATATATCCAGATGTCAGCATAGTTTGAATTACTTCAAACCTATGCTATCACGTTATTCATAAGATTCCAAAAGAGCTCCTTTAACACTTATTAAAAGATGAGCCCTGTGAACTAAGTTTAGGTACATTACCGGTACTATGTTTGTCCAGCAGTCTAGATATGGCTCACTGCTGTACTAAAAACAGTGAATTCATCCAAATCAGTGTAGAGGTAAACTTATTGTGTGGTTCCAGTGTTCAGCATGCATGGGTAAATGTCAAGCTTTAAGTCTCTCCAGTTAATATGTTGTGTCACATTAAAGTTAAGTTGTACATGCCAAAAATTTCTTTTCACATGCTCTGACACTGCCAGACAACTGCAGGTGCATCATTTTACTCCTTCTACAAAACACAACCTATGATCATACACAATCTACAGACATGAAGACGAAAAGATTTAGCAATATGGATTACTTCCATTCATTTCTGAATATATTAGTAGCTGTTAGTGTTAGGTACTTGTTGATGCTGTGTTGTGAACAGTAGGGAAAATGATGCACTTTTTCTTTACAAAGCAGAACTCTGCTGCTTATACAGAGAGACAGATGCATCTCAGTGCCCACCTTTGTGGCTTCATCCCCAGGGTAGCACTGCTACACACTCAAGTTCTCACTGCTCTCTAAAAGCGAGTTGTTTCATTCCCCAGTATTATTTTTTCTTTGAGTTGTGAGATGTTTGTTAATATTTCTCTGTACTGTGAATCAATGAAACAGTTTGCTCTGTGGGTGAACGTCCTCCTGAGACACACCTTTTCACCTTTTGAGTTCGGTGTCTCAGCAGAGCAGACCAGGTTGTACAGTGGCTTCAGTATTGTAACTGTTGGTCTTTTTGCCCTGTAAAAGAGGTTTGAGATTATACCAGCTACCAGGATTATCTTCAAAAACCTTTTTTTTAGGAAGAAAAAAAGTCAGGAAAACAGTGAGACTAATAGTATTACCTCTGTAGTGGTTTAACATCATGAATATACATTAATTTTATTTATTTTTGTTTGTTTATGCATGTTCTTTCAAATATACTGAAGCCATATCAAAGTCACATTTTACAAAGCTGTGGTACTCATACTGTGTTGTTTGTTCACACACTATTTATTACTAGATTCACAGAAAAAAATGTTTTTGTCTATTTGACAACGTGACAGTTAAAATTTGTCATTTTGATATTTTGTATACATGCATAAATTGATTATATGCATGGGTTCAAACAGATATTTGTTCATCACATTCCATATAGCATATCCCCTTCTTTGCAAATGCTCATAGGGAAGTCAGGATTTTATTGTTACATGTTATTTATAAAATGTTATGTTTTTAACCGGAGGTCCTGTAGCCTTTTGCCTTTAGCAGTACAGCAATACACTGTTAAAGTAAAACATCTGTTACAGCCACAGAAATCGGCTGTCCTGTCAAATGCACTCTATCATTTCAGTATTCATAGGAGACCTCTAGTGGTTTGTTTTGAGTGTTACTTTTTTTTCTTTCATCTTTGGTTGCCTTCAAAGCTATGAATGACAGATTTGCATTCTTATTGTGGAATGTAAAATGTAAAAGCAATAGGAAAACAATGTAGGTTTAACCAAAAACATGGCTAACAAGTGTTACACTACACATTTTTGATACAGTATTCTGATTTTTTTTAGGATGAATCAAGACAGTTTAGTTTATCAGTTTTTACAAGTTCCACCACCAGTTGAATTTGTACTCAAACACATCTGTAATCTGTCAGCATTAAGATATATTACCATCATGTTCACAAACAGATGTGACTGTCTCTCAGCTTGTAAATTTGTTTTGCATGACTTTAGAGGATCAAGATAAAAACTGACTGTCCTATGCTGGATGAAACATGTAGCTGTACAGTTTGTCCTGCTTCCCTCTCCTCAGTGTAAAGTAGCATCCCTTTTCTGATGATGAACTGGTGTTCTGGGTTTCATCTGCTCATAAGCGTTTACACTAGACGTCCTTTACACTCCAGGGTTAGGTTTATACCACATCTTAACCTCCCACCTAGTGTGTAGAATCAGAGTGAAGCATGAGTCACTTTAGTGTATTTTCTCTCTATTTACAGAACTGACTGACATGGTACAACTCTTTGCCACTAAAGAGCAGATGCATTTCCTAAAATGATGTTGTGTAGTTTCTGCCTCAATAGATTATTTGCACTTGTGTGGTAAATTCACTGGAATTTGCACTTGTTTTAATGCAAATCACATCAAAGAATTGCAGAGGAGTCTTTGTGAAATCTTCCTAAGTGATGCAAATGTTAAAGACCCTGTGGAAAGTATTTTGTCAGTTGTGTACAATTACATTGAATTTTTGATTGTCTTTATCACTTCATTGAGACAAATATAAAGTTGGTTCTGTGAACCAAAGGTAGTATGTGGAAAATATTTTAAAAAAGAATAAATAATTAACTGCTGAACACAATTCAGGCATGCCTTTGTGTTTAATTATATATGTTTCCATATGCAAATAACTATACTGTTACAGTTCTGATTAAAAAATAGAGATCGTCACTCCACTTGTATTATGGAGCTTTTCCACGTTTACCTACTCAGCTTTAAAGGTTTTCATTAGGTGATAGTACCTACTTGGCCAGGGTTCCAGGTGAGCTGAGTTGAGCTGAAAATGTGACGGACTGCTGACCACTGATAGGCCAGGGAGTGAAGTTACTGGATGAGCCATGAGGGCAACTCCATGTCGTCCATTGTTATGTGTTTGTACCATACAAATGATGTCACAGGAGTTTCTGGCCGCTTTGATCTATTGACCCCACTTATACTGAGGTGGTAGTGAATTGTAATAGAAAACAGCAAAAACCAAGTAGAGCTGAGTAGGTGCTAGGGGAAAAGCCCCTGTAGTGTGATTCAGTGTTTGACTTGAACCTAAATAAAGCATCTTCATTTCAAGTTGGAAACACTGGGTATTATGGGCATAAATCCAACACAAATTCCTTTTGCAATACTTCTGTGTCTAATGCAATCACCCTGACTTTAGTCCCACATCATACTAAACTGTGATTAAAAATTAATATATTCCTCTTGCCTCACTCTGGAATTTGTACAAGTACAGAAAATATTTTATGAGTCTTAGCTGTAATAATAAAAAAATATCCTGTACATGCTGACTTGTCATTTGAAGCCAATTTAAAGTAGACATATAGTTTATATAACAAAACCTTTACACATCCCTAATCCTTCAAAATAACTGAGAGCCAAGAATAAGACATTTTTGTCATTTTTATTTATAAAATTGTATTTACAGACATGTATGAAATGAAAAGCATGTTTCATTGAGCACTGATTCTGATAATTAAAGAGGAAAAGAAAGTGCGACTGGATCTGGATCTCATACTGACCAGGTGAGGATCATGACCAGTCAGTTAACTGAAAATAATCATTGTCTACTTTGCTTACCACGTGTGGTGACATCACCATTTCTTCACAGACAGCCTATGCAGTATCTTTACATGATTTAAAATGTGTGTGCCTCAATGAAAAATTATATTCTTGTACTTGGTATTGGGAATCTGATCTCTGCTCTTCAACCGCCTTACTGCTTCTCTCATATGCTTGGGTTGAAGGGGTGGTGCATCTCCCCACTTTTCACAGACATCCAGTGCTGTAAGGATGAAAGTAAAATATCAAACTAAATTATAGAAAACTTTATATTACAAGAAGAGGTGAATAGAACTCACAATCATTTGTTTAAGGTTACTTGTATGAGTACTGTGTACCTACTCACCTTCTTCAACAATTTCTCCTGCAAATACTTTGGCAATACCAGACATGGCAATCACCACATTCTGGGACACTGAGGATCCAGTTATGGACTGGATCAGCTTAAAAAGGAAAAAAAGAATATTTAAAGATTGAACATGCTCAAAAATATAAACACAGACTTTCAGATTTCAGACCATACCCTTTTAATAGCAGCTTTTGGGAAGGCAGAACGTCGGTACATCTCGTAGCGATTCAACTGCTCTTCAGAAAAGGATGACACTAAAACCCTGCAAAACACATGAAGAATGGTGATGAGGATTTAACACTACTATAAGTGAGTTTATTGGTTGAAACTCTCAATCTTACTGCATCTTCTGAATTTCATCCTCATCAACTTTGTGGCGCTTTTCCTTTTTCTTTTCTGGCTCCACTTTCAGTCTTTTGGCAGCAGGTTGACTCGAGGTTCCCTCATCTTCATCTTCTACTGCTGCTGCTGCTGCTGCCGTTTCCTTTACAAGCAAACAAGGTGCACAGAAATAAGCAGGGTTCCCACTCTTTCCCTGAAATTATTTTCCAGGACATTTTCAGCCACGACAGAAACAAGTTATCATATCATACACTAATCCACCCCTCCACCCTCCATTCTTTGGAAGTGTTCTTTTCTGTAGTTGTAACTTGCATTTACCCAGATTGTTTCTATGTTTATTACTCAGACATTTGATGTGCAGTCTATGGCTATAATTTATATTGTTCATTCAGAATTTGAGGTTTTCTTTTATTAAGTTTGAGTCAGAAACACAAAAATAATGCATTTTAATATGTGATATATCGTGCTGGAGTTCACTCACTGTTTTAATCTCCTGTTTGGGCTGATCTTGGGATGAGGGCTCTTTGTTTTCGCCTGTAGCTTTTACTGTTGCAGATGCATCTTCAGCCTCCTCTGACTTCGAAGGCTCTTCGCTTGTGGAAGATGCCCTCTCGGGTGTATCGTCAGGCTTGATCCGTGCAGGGTCTGCCATTACTATCCAGCCCCCAAAACACCAAAAGCTTCTGGATCTGCTGTTTGTGACAGTGATAACACCAGCAGGAAAGTCACTTATTTGAGCGTAGCTTCAGTTACCATCAAGAGAAAAGTATTTTTAACCAGACACGACAAAGCAGTATTTTAACTAAGACTCTACATCATACGTTTTACTATGATAACACTGAAAAATGTGGAAAACTGCATTAAGTCATACTATAGCTTGCACATACCTCCTCTGCAGCCAGACGTCAACAAAGCGGCAAGAGTCAAGCTAATACAATGCTAATTTAGCATTAGCACCACTAGTTAGCAAAAGCTAATCCCCGACACGTATATTTTTGCTTACCGCACACTAGCTGTACACTTACACACAACATAAGTTAACACTATACAATTCTTGTGAATTAAAAAACAAGTTCGTTTAGTAAACCAAAATAACTCCAAAATGCAACATTTCCTGCCTAGTGGTTGCTAATGTTCCAATATCCGTTTCCTGTTTTGTACAAACTTTGTTGATACCACGAGCTACAAACTGAAAACAACAAACAACAGGGAGCAAAAGCCACAGCTTCCGTTGCAGTTCTCAGGTCAGGGTCTTTCCTCTGTCTTTTTCGAATCAATATTTTTATTTGAAGACCATTCTGTTGGTAAACTAATCTTAAAATGTAACCCTAACCCTTGATTTAAACATATAGATTATGCAACATATTGCCTGTAGGGGGCAGCAATAGGCTTTTCAGTGTTCCTCCAAGCACGAATTCATTAGAAGAAGAAAAGGAGGTTCCAAAGTGTCTATAATCTATTTTTATAAATTATATTACATATAAAGTTACATGTTAAATACGTACATTTGTTATGAATAATTGCTAAAGTTAATCATTATTAAAAGTAAAATATACAAATACATAACTGTAAATAACAATTAGTCAACATATTCACATTTCTGTATTATTTTCTACATTATCATTATTGTTGTTGTTATGTTATCATTATCATTGTATACATATGGGTTATATTTGAAAATTCAGTATCCCTTAATAACAGGTTGGTAGATTGCTGAGAAAATATCTTAATATGTCTGTTAGTGATTTTCTCGTTTAACTACAAACCACAATCTGTATAATTCTACAGTTACATTCTGTTAATTTGTGTTACAACAGTTGGCTAGATTATGCCTACATGTGAACTGTTTTCTTACACCAGTAACCAGAAGGACATACCTCCACCAGTGCTCCACAGTCCATATATGTTGTGGGATTCACTTTGACTCTAACCACAATAAAATAAAAATCTATATATAGCTTCAAATAATATTGTAAACACTTGTTTAGTTTAGCCCGTTATGAATTCCTTTTTCAATCCCTTTATAACATTTTACGAGTAGCCTTCTTTTGGTTAAAAGCAAAACAAAAACTTCAGGAAATGAGAAGAGTAATATGATTATATTCATATTGTCTAACTGGAAATGGACTGAAAAGTATTTGTAATACAAAGCAGTTATTTATACATACTAACAAAGATGTGGAATGGCTCAGACCAATAGCCAGTTCCATTTAAACTCCCTAAACTGAGATTAAAAAAAATAGATAGATAGATAGATAGATAGATAGATAGATAGATAGATAGATAGATAGATAGATAGATAGATAGAT
>JAPQRP010000028.1:12418029-12440953 GCA_037367295.1 Apogon hyalosoma
GATAGATAGATAGATAGATAGATAGATAGATAGATAGATAGATAGATAGATAGATAGATAGATAGATAGATAGGGAGCTAATATGACAATATGTTGATCAAACAGCCTATCTCTCAGCTTTACAAAAGCTTAAACAAATTCCATGTTTTTGAGTGTATGAGTCATATTAATGAATGTTATTATTTCCATGACTGATAAAAATTGTACTTTCAAGTAAAATTGGAAACACATGTTTATGACAGAGCATCATTAATCCCTTTGACAATAATTTATTCAATTAGAGTTTACATTTGGTCTAAAGCAATACAAAAACTTATGGAGATTAAAAGAGTAACGTGATTATATTCACATTATCTCATTTTAAATTGGTATTCGACCATTCCTGAAAAGTATTTGGAATAAAAATTAATGATGTATCTATACTTTCAAAGCTGTGGATTGGCTCAAACCAACAGCCAGTCTCATTTCAACTTCCTAAACTGAGTAATATTACTTTTTTATTTTTTCCTCAGTTTAGTAAGTTGAAATAAGCTGAAGGACAATGTGTAGATCAGTCAAACCCATTGTCTCTCAGTTTTAGAAAAATATAAACAAATTCCTTTCTTTTTTTTTTTTTTTTTAAAGTGTAAGAGTCACATTAGTGAACCATGACTGGTACTAAATATTGGGGAGTCGCTGATAGTGAACAGTGTGAATGGGAGACTGCCAGCACTGAATCCTACAAAGCTGTAGATTGTGAAATGATGGGAGGACATGAGTCGCCCCATCAGGACAGTCTGAATAAACACTGGATGGTTTGATGCCTCTTTCATGGAGCTTTAAGGCAGTAACAGTGACCGAGGCACCATCTTGTTTATACCCATCCACCTCGCCGTATCTTTGGCCAGGGCGGGGGGAGCTCTGGGCTCAGTGTGTGTGTGAAGGGTTTCGGATTGGAGCCGCAGAAAGAAAGGGCAGTTTCGAGGAAGTGACGGACGAAGCTCCGGGGACTGGTCAGAGGAAGTTTGCTCGGTGCTGCTGAACGAAACTTTTCTCCCGTAAAGCAGCACCAACCAGCGGCGCCGCGGGTCAGGACGGACGGATCCAGCGGCGGAGGGAGCTCTAGTACCCCAGCACCGCACAGCACCGCACCGGGACCGCGGAACAAGGAACCGCTTTGGAATTTCACTCCCACCTCCGAACCCCCTTTGCTTTCCCTCTCTTCCCCGCGCCTCCTCCGATTTGTCTGGGATCCGCGATGGGGAAGGAGCAGGAGCTGCTCGAAGCGGCGCGCACGGGGAACCTAGCCGCCGTGGAGAAGCTTTTATCCGGGAAGCGGCAGTCCACCGGCACCGGCGGCGGATCCTCTGGGACCGGGGGAAGCGGCAACAGCGGCGGCCACGGAGCCTCCTCTCATCCGCTCTCCAGTCTGCTCAGGTAGGAAGGGAAGAGGGAGGGGGGCAGGGGGCTGTGGGGGTCGAACCAGGCAGGTCAGGGGAGTGCAGTCTGTCAAAGTGTCCGCTCTTCGGGCTTGTGATTCCAGTTAGTGGATTGTAAACACGTTCAGCTCGTTACCACAGACTGATGCCTCCCCTGCTCACACCAGTGCAGCTCCATGGCATGCTTCTTTGTTAGCTCCAGCCTTGTGTTCCTGCCAGCTTACTGTAATGTGCACAGACCTGCTAGGAGGCAACACAACTGTTCAACGAGGCCAAATTTAGCCCATGTTTTCATTAAAAAAACACATGGATTATCCTGCAAGCTGCATCATTTCCCACCTTACTTTAGCTGGGTAGTGTAAACCTGAGGTATTTCATCTGATCCATGGTCCCACAAGCGGAAGTCATGGAGGCAGTAACAATATTTGATGTGGTTTTTCACATCTGCACACAACCTATCAGTCTGGTTGCAACTGGTAACTTCTCTGTTTGGGTCTTCTGCATATTAACTTCATTCCTGTAAGTCTAAAAACCTCATTTTATTCCACAGTAGAAGGTCATATACTTGTCATTCTTGCTACCTCTTGACTTTCAGATATATTGTAGTCTTTCATATGTGCATCATGGAGATGCACATATTCCAGACGTGTTTTTAGGTGTTATTTCACTGAGGAAGACATGGAAGGTATTGTTCCTCAGTCTGTAGTGCACACAGTGATCATGAAGCTGCAGCTGGGGTTAGTTTTGTAATAATGTACCCTCTCTCTAACTTTGTGCACCCTCTGATCTCCTGGACAGTACTAAATAAAAGAGAAGCATGTAATGAATCTGATAAGGCCTGGTTTTCATTTTGTCATGCAGATGTTATCAGATTTATAATGCTTTGTGCACTAGCTTATCACCACAGCACTATTGAATTTCCCTGGGGTTAAAATTTACTTTTGTGAATCTGTATGTTTTTTTTAATAATACACATAGTTAAGGCTTCCTTTGCGCTCTGTGCAGAATTAGAACCTTCCATGAAAGGCTGTTTAAAGGAGCCTTAGCCGGCATATTCAGGCTGCGTGGACTTTTATGTGTGCTAAAATAAAAGTTATGGCCAAGCTAAGTACCAGCTGTCAAGAAGCTGCAAGTGGTTACTCTCCAGCCTTATTTGAATACTGATCACATGCAGGTTGACTGTCTGTCAGTCAAACGCAATATTGCTCCCCAGGGAAGTAAGTGCCAGGCACCTTCGTCAGAGAGACAAGTGTTACGGTGAATCTCGAGGTGATGTATCACTGTGTTACTTAGTGCAGACTGCACAGTGTACTCAAGATAATTACATTAAACCCTTCTAATCGGAAATCCAATTCAGAGATGTCATGCAGTCACGGCCGGTCCCGTCTCTCTCGCAGATCTGTGGGTGGACTGAAGGGCCCATTGTGTCATCTATTCTGACTTGAGTAATCATTGTTTGGCAACGGTAGCTGTGGGAAATTATTGGCTAGGCTTTGTAGGAAATGAATTAACTGGTGGTGTGTGGAGTTGAGAAGCCTCTGTAGCCTGTGGACACCTGAGCTTAAACGAACATCAGTTGTAAGATTATCGACAACATGGCAGCTGGAGGGGGGGTCTACTGTTATTGTGTATGACATTTGATTTGGTTTGCATAATTTAAATGCCAGTAAATATAAGGGCATTACTTTGAGCTATCACAGACTTACAGACTTTGGGGAAGGAATTTTCCCCCCTTTTTAACCAGAATAACTGTGAAACATGTTCATCATCCAATGTCAAAAACCTCAGGTTTATAATCCTGTCAGAAGAGATCTGTTGAGTGGGAAAGACGTTTCCCAAAGTACGTTTAGCCTGTGGTGCTTCTAAAGTTTGGAATGACGTTATTTATGACCCTAACTGCACCAAATTACAAGTAAATATCCATTTGTGTAATGAGACGTTCTCATGATAACTTGAGAAGTCATTTAATCAGACTTGTTTAGACATGTTATTAAGCCTGTTGCATACAATATAGGCAATATTATCAGTTTATTTGTATTAACATAATCCCCAGATTTTATATATGATCTCTGCTAATCTGTTTCATTTTCATAGTTTGAAGGTGTGTTGTGTGTGTGTTTCCACTAGATTTTTGGCGTTCTTTCTCTGGAATGGGGTGCATGTCAAGACTTGTGGTGTTTTTGTAACCAGGCTGTTGCAGAACTGCGCTCTGCGGAATGTCTGCTTTCCCAGGAGGCTGCATCCTAGTGGTTGCCATGGGATAGACACTGACCCCGGCATGTTTTAACACCACCGCCGCCCCAAACATTTGTTACATGGTGCTCTATTAACACTTAAATGAGGTGGGCAGGGCCTCCTTATATAGAAAGGTCACGGCCAAACCCTCCAAGTGCCGTCATATAGTGGTTACTGCAGATTTAAGCCAGGTGAATTACTGTTATTGTTTGTGTAGTTTCCAGGTCTTTGCATATTGCATTCACTAGGGGCCTCATGACCCAGGATCCCAGAGGTCTACAGGAAGAACTTTTCACTAGTACTTCCTGTCCCAGGTTGTCCAAACACAGGCAGCAGCTGTGCATAGACCGGAGGTAAGAGAAGTCCCTGGCAGGGAAAGTTCCTGCCCACTGAGGGGAAATTAACAGAGGAATGCATGGAGTTCTGGACAGAGGCAGTGAGAGCTTAGCCAGATGAGGGCTTGTCTCCCAGATCCACAGCCGTGTCCTTTGTCCCACTGACTAAGCATAGAACGACAGCTTTTCATATTCATATTAGTTCCTAAAGAACATTCTGAGGCTTCTCTACACTTTTTAGTTGTACAAAGAAAATGTCATTTGGTTGGAATTGGACCACCTATGTTGAGGAGCTAATGTTTCCTATCGCTGAAACAAAAGGGACTTTTGTAATACTTGATGATAAAGGGTATCTTCTTTGATTTGCATCCTCAAACACAGTTTCTCCCTAATATTTATTTCAGTTTTAGTAGTGAGGAAAGCCTTTTCTTCCAGTGTAATGACTTGGTTAGCATTTTAAGAGGCTTGGGCACAGCTCCAAATCATTCCATTCCATTACATCCACAATTTCAGGCTCATCTCCAGCAGAGCCATGCTGTCAGATGGATGTTAGCAGAGAAAATATCTGTAAAAAAGCAAGCACATATTGTCCTTTTAAAAACACACACATGTCCCTATGTTATTAGGATCTGTGCGCATGTAAAAATCTGTGTGCTTTGGCTTAGTGTGTCTGCAGATGACAGCCTCCCAGCAGGAATCTGACACCCTCAGTTTCTAAACAGGCACTTTCTAGCACTTTTACAGTACCGGCAAAAGCTTCAGATCACCCTGAGCTGAACTAAAAGCTGGACATACGCCAGGCCCGGCAGTCACATTTCATCAATTGTTGACCTCTGAACTAAAAGAAACTGTAGCTGTTCAACCCAGAAGGGAGCAATGGTAGCTGGGAAATCTAACACCACCATGTTAGCATTCCAGGAGCTTCTGAGTTTGGGATGCTCTGCTCTCCACATTATGTTTACGGCCTGTGTTTGTGTAGCGTGAGACAGCAGGCTCTTAGAGGCACTGATGAATTCCACATATGTGTGTACTACAGGGGTACACACACCGACAAACGCGCTGTCCACCGATGTCCATTCTTGTAAATACGTGGCCGTTTTTGTTTTAACCCAACAGTGGTGGCTAAAAATAGCTTTCATGGAAGTGGGTCAGGGGTTTCTTGACAGGAGACGAATAAATTGACTTGAACCGGACATGTCAGAAATAGAAATAACAGCAACAACCATAACATCTGCAATACCAACAATAATGTTTTAACCACATTATTACATTATGTTTACAATTAGTATATGTTAGGCTGTCTCTCTGTACTTCTTGCGTTATAAACAAACAGCACATGGAATCAACACAGTTACTAAATCTCATGCTTAATGTGAACTCTATTTCAACTCACTCACTAAAGAGCTTATAATAACAAAGGGACAAATGGAAATAATAAGACTGTGGAGGTTGCGGCTCCCCTGTGGTGTTTGTTTTTGAACCCGTTTTTTTAAGACACTGTCCCACAACAGCTACAGACGTCAGGCCCACCCTCGACCTGTGCAGGCTTACATGTGTTAGCTGACTATTAGCGACTCCCCCAACCCAGACATTTTGGTCCGTCTGGCCCGCTGGCTGGCGTCTTGCTTTCTCCCTGTCTCTGCTGCTCTCAGCAGTCTTGTTGCCCACCTGCTGGGCTAACGCCAACCTCCACTCCACCTCCAAACTGCAAACATGTTGTACTTGTGCCCTCAGTGTGTCCACACAGGAAACAAATTAGCCAAGATCCTTTAAAAATATGTGTGTGTTTTTTACCCGTCCTTCTAAATGTGTTGAAGAAACCTGTTATGCTTGACTGGGTTAGCCTTAGCATGACTAAGCATATCAGCAGCAGACAGACAATGAGGCCATTTTTTTATACTGTTTAGTGACAAGCAGTATATCAGTATAAAGTATAAGGTCATGAAAACGTTAACAAAAATTCTCAGTCTGAGTTCTGATGAGTTAATGAACACTGAATTTTCTGTACGACACAGTTGTTTTAATATGCAAACTAGGTAAGACAGAAGTTAGCTGCT
This sequence comes from Apogon hyalosoma, assembly GCA_037367295.1. Classification (NCBI taxonomy): domain Eukaryota; kingdom Metazoa; phylum Chordata; class Actinopteri; order Kurtiformes; family Apogonidae; genus Apogon; species Apogon hyalosoma. Next base: position 12,424,075 of record JAPQRP010000028.1, read on the forward strand.
ATTTCCAGATGTGGCTTGTCAGCATAACTGAAATAACTTGCCGTCCATCTGGCAGATTTCAGTTGAGGCTCGACATCAGTTTGCTCTCTCAAGCAAAATACTCCACAGATAAGTGTGTGTACGACCAGATCCACATAGTGGTGTATGTGTGTGTGAAATCAGCGTGTGAAAAATGCCATCTTCTGAGCAGACAGGCTTGTGACGGCATATGTTTTCATCCCATCTGATTCTCCCCTGTGCCTTTTCATGTTTTGTTCTGTATTCATCTCACCTCTTTAGTCTGCCACCGCTGTTTTTCATGCCTATCATTCTGATTCTGCCAGAGCTCATTGGAGTGCTCTGGTCATAGTCTATGACTATCTGTGGGCACAATTTATTCACACCTCCTACTGCACCACAGTTGTTGTGTGAAATGCTCACTATGGTGTGTTTACGAGCCTTGAAGACTCACTCAGGCTTTGTAAGGCCTGTGTAGTTAGACACTGACTGACATTAATTTCCTTATTTTCTGTTCCTTTTTATCTGTCTTTTGCATGTATATAAAATGTGAAGCTCTTACCATGATGATTTTTTTAGCATTCACTTCCTTTGTTAAAATTTTATGAAGTAGTTTTCAAAAAGAGCTAAACCAGTCCAGTTGAACTGAGAACTTTCAAGAAGAATGCATCAATAACATACATACTTTTAGAGGAATTCATTTTAGCTCTGTGGACCCTTCACACTAATGGTTGTACATTTACAATACTACATGTTGTTACCTACAGTTTATTCTCCATGCAATGTTGTAAACACAGCAATATTCCATCTATTCAAGTACATGGGCCTACTTCAGACAGAGGAGATTTTATTTTTAAATGGAAGCTGTGTTTAACTTTTTTCATGAGATATTTTATTCTCACAAGAGAATAAACCACAAACACAGACAAAAATGCAGATAGAAATGATTAATCCTGAATTAATTGATAACTGTATTGAAAACTTCTGAAAAAATTTGAGGATATTTAGGCCAAAAACTCAAAATTCTCTGATTCCAGCTGCTTAAATGTGAACATTTCCCTACCCTATGATGGTGAACAAAATGTTTTTTGGCTGTGGACAGAAACAGAACATTTCAGGGCATTATCTTCAGGTTTAGGAAACAAATGTTCACTCTTTTCAAACCAAAAGGCATATTGATTAGATTAGATTAGATTAGATTAGATTAGATTACATTAGATTAGACTAGATAAACTTTATTACAGACTCATGGTCCACATTAAAAAGCAAACAGATAAATACAAACACAATAAAATGATGATGAAAGTATTCAATAGATTAAATGACATTCAGAATAATCATTAGTTGATACCTGAATCATGCAGTCATCCTGTCCAGTACTACAGTCCAGGAATGCGTTTTAATAATTTTGACATGTAACAGCTGTTATGAGCATATACTACTATGACGTTGTTGTAATCTGTGCGTGGTATCTGTGCAGTGATGAGTGACTGAGTTCATTAGGTCAGTGAGTGTCCTCCTCAGTCGGCCTGGATGTCTGACAGCTTCTATCTCCGCTGTAGAGGAGATGCTCAGGTTTGCCATGCTGGGCTGCTTTTTGGCAGCAGGGCATCTGGTTTCAGCACCCGCCAGCAGTATGCATAATTAAGCCCAATTTCCCTGACGGTGGCTGACATGCGCCAGTCACTGCTGGGCTCAGTGCCCTGGGCTACACTAATCCGCGGCAATGTGGCCACACGGCTAATAGGCTGGAGGATAAATCTGTTTATTTGACACCGAGTTCACACACACCTTGATTCTCAATTTCTTCAACTTGCAGCTAAATTTTGTCTCGTCTGCTCTCCAGGGTTCCATATATATACATGTAATTCCGTATCACAGCTTTTGGCTCCACTGGGTATGTAAAGGGCAGGTTTATGGGCAAAATATTTTTCTTTCCCATTGAAACCTACTTTTAATTGCTTGACAAAAATAATCAGCAACTAATCATAATTAAGTTGTGTTTGTGAGTATAAATACTCAAAATTTTCATCCTATTCAGTGAAGGTGTGATGCTTTGTTCTATTTGATCTGTTCTGGTTTTGTAATTGAAGTCGAATAAAAAAGCAATCTAAATAAATCACCTTTATGAGATCCACCATATTGTACTAGCCTCTTACACTTTATCAAACAAAGGGTCGCCTGCAGAAAGAAAACCGCAGATTAATTAAAAATGACACTAATCGCTAGTTGCAGGCCCACTGCTGTCACTGGAATGTGTGCACTTAATATTTACCCTAAAGGTCAGTTGACATCATTAGTTCTGTTTGTATTTATTATTTTTTTATTTGTGATAATATACTGATTATCTGACTGATAGGTATAATTGAATATGCACAAGGTGAAAAACTTGGGTAAATACACATTTTAAATCATCTTTCCTATTTATTCATTTAAGGGATTAGTCCATGGGATTGTGAAACATGCCTGAACACTATGTGTCTTTGCTTGTCTCCTGTTTGTATAATTACTGGTTCAGCCTTGTGTTATTTGGACAGTGGGTTTATACATTAGCCCACTTATTTTGGAAATGCCATCAGTATGTGTGACTAATGTCAGCAGACGTAAATGCACAGAATACAGAAAAGAGGGAAATGTTATTATCTATCCTCTTCTCATGCTGGCCAGGCTTTGTACAACACAGAATTACAGCCCCCCAGAATCTCTTTCAAACCTCAACTTCATCCCGCTGATATTCCCTCAGGGAAATTAAGGATTAGCTCAGCCTTTCAAACAGGAATTCCTCAGTCAGTTCCCATGAATGTGCCCCCTCCCAAACCAAATCAACTCTGTTTTGCCCATTGCCCTGCTATGGGCCTAAGCCCCGTCCCTCGGTTAGGTTGGTTGTGAGCCATAGTAAGAGGATGAAGTGGATTGCCGAGCACCACTCTGACTCATGCCCTTGGGTGCCATGCTGCCAAAATGCTGAGAGGACGATGTGACACTCTGGCTACACTTAGAGCTGCTTCTACAGGCATCTCTGCTCAAAGCAAATGTAATGTGTGATGGCAGTGATCAAAACGTAATGAGCAGACATCTTCACATCCTGTGCATGGGGATTATTTTGATAATGCTTTTACATCACAGCTATACTATTTTAAAAACAGAGTCCAGAAAATGGCTTAATCGTGTGGTTTCTGATGTGTAATGCTGCATTATGATTTTATTTGGTCACGTGGCTGACTTAATGCTCTGCTGCTGTTTCCAAGTCGCATTTTCACAACTTCTGGCGATGACACATAAGAGTCATAACTGTGAAAGAGGCCCAATGTGCAGAGGCATCAAATATTTAAGCTTTTAGTTTGGAATGTCAATACATTTGTTTCTTTAAATGTAATGGGAACTGAAGCATGCATGTTTCAGCAAGAAACAGTATTCCATCTTCTGTGGTCATTATTAATGCTATAAATAAATGCTATAAATAAACATCACTTGCACAAAAATAAATGTTCAGTGTCTTTAGCTCATTATCAATGCGTCCTTGTGATCTCATGCGTGACAATCAATGCAATAAAATCATTTTCGTGTTAGTTATGTGCCTAACCCTATGGCATGTATTCTTGCGATCGTTTCTTCCCTGTGCCCGATTTAGTTAAATTCTGCAGCCGTAGCCGCTGCTCTGTTCATGTTTATGTTAATTTGTTTATAGGGGTTTTGCTGTAAGCTGTTGCATAACTCTTTTATCTAGGACAGCAACTAGAGGTCTGTTTGTGTCTCCATTTTCTCTTTTGATCTGTTTAGCAGCCATGCAAGAGTCTGCCTCTGCAGTCCTTTCTACACATTTGGCTACTGATTCTAGACGATTAGAGAGGAAGTGAATTTGTGATGCTGTAAGAGCTGGCCTAATCGTGGCTCGCTCGTTTTCCCCTCGCTATTCGAAATTTATCAATCCCAAGCATTTCCTGCCGTCACATTTTCACACTCTAGTACTTCCTCCTAGCACACCCTGCTTTTGATGTCCCATGACTTCATGGCTGCCTGGCTTGGTAAGATGAGACCCAGAAGGGCTGCTGTAAGAAATAAACGGCTTAGGCTTATGACTAGTAGAGTGCTGCATCCCTGTGTGTCTGTGTTCTGTCAGACCCATTGTTCTGCAGGCTATAGAGCACTCCAAGACACTTATTTAATGAGACGGCTCTGACTGTGTAATTGCAGGCTGCTCTGAGAGCTATTATGGGAGATGTGTTTTAGAGGGGGGCAAAAACAGCCATGACTGCAGCAAAACAGAGGCAAAGTCACACACTATCACTTGGGCCGACACGAGGGGGCTACGCGCCCCGCTGCCACACCTTCCACGCTCACCACAATGTTTATACCACGGATCAGTGCGTATTGTGTTGATGAGTTCCAGCCTGTGTGTGCGTCCAACTCCTGGTGCTGATGCTTGAGCAGTGTTTGTCCAAGATGTGCTAATAGCCTGTTCTCTTCATCTTCCTCCTTATGGCATTCCCTCCAACGGCTGCATTCATTAAAGAAGCTGCTTGCATCAAAATCCAGGCCTCCCATAATTTATGAGTCTGTCATGCTGTTAGATAAGTTGTTTGCTTCAGTTTTTAATACGGTTTTCTATAATATATCAAAGGCTATGTAAATATGAAAAAGCAGACTTCTCTTCTTTAAAAAGCGTCCTCTATTCATGATTGATTCAGTGTGAGGCCCACTGGTTTTGCTCCCATTCTCTTTCTGTATGTGTAATGATTCTGGACTCTGGATATTTGGTTCACCAGTGCTGGGATTTCCTTGTCACATGATTTATTTAGGCGGCGTTAAGGTCCTTCAGAGTGCCTCACATCTCAGTCCTGGCTCTCCATCTCACCAGACATCCTTTAGCTTCTTAGCTTCCCCCCCGTCCTCCACTGCCACTCCTTCAGTTGTCAAGCTTTTTTCTTCACACAGCAATTTTTTTGCAAATTAAAAGAAATGAACCATCTGAGCTGACAGCTGAGTTCTGTTTGCAGTGAATGAGAGTGGTAAGATAGGGCTGCCCTAACTTTAACCTCGCCTCTTCCATGACCTTTCGGTTACTATCAAGTGTTTTGTTGTGGCATATTCTGAACACACATCTATTGTACTTCGAGGCTTGTTATTGAATGATCAGGCTGAGTTACTGTAAGCCAGACAGAATTAGCTCATCGTAGCTGCTGCCCTTTAGTGATAGTATTTCTTTTCCTTCCTGTTTTCCTGGTTCAATGACGCTGCTGGCGAGTCCCTCTTCATTCCTGTCCTGTTGCTCTCATTTTTCTTAACACAGGCTGACTGTTAAGGTACACCCACAGCAGGTTACAGGTGTAGAAGTGAACTGGAACAGAATTAAAAGTCAGCTCTTGGACCTGAGATAGCAATCAGAGCAGACGCAGTCACTCCCACCATTTACAGACTTTATATAGGGATAGGCAGTGTTTGTTTGGGGTGTGTGTGTTTTTAAGTGTTTTACAATCCTAACAATCCTTTCTACTCTTGCTTTACAGTATCTGGAGAGGCCCCAATGTGAATTGTGTGGACAGCACTGGATATACACCTCTCCATCACGCCGCGCTGAACGGTCACAGGTAAATCAGTACTAAATATTGTCTGAGTTGGTTTCACCTCTGCTTTTTATGCTCTGCATTAAATAAAAGGACTCACAGTTAAGTGTCCCACTGGGGAAGTAAAACTATTGATCGGCTGTTTGCCGAGCCCATGCGTATTTATTAGTGCAGTTTATGCTCTCGGCTCCTCCTGACACGTTCTGTTCCCTCATTCGTCCACAGCGAAGTGGTGGAGCTGCTGCTACGAAACGAGGCCTTGACCAACATTGCCGACAACAAGGGCTGCTACCCGCTCCATCTGGCTGCGTGGAAGGGGGATGAACATATCGTCAAACTACTCATTCACCAAGGACCTTCGCACCCCAAACTCAACGAGCAGGTCTGACATCACTTTAACACATATTTTTGTGCTTGTGTGTGCCTAAGACTATGTTCACACTACAGGTTTTAATGCTGAATTCCAGTTTTTTCTTGAAATACAATATTTTTTGCGTGATTGTTCATATTATAATTCAAATGTGACTACCATCAGACATATTGTGTGAACAGTCTATGGCCCTGGTCCTCAACAGCCACTATCCTGCATGTTTTAGATGTATCCCTCTTCCATCACACCTGATTCAAATGATTAGCCAGTCATCAAGCTCTGCAGAAGCCTGATAACGACCGTCTGGTGTGCTGGAGGAGGGAAGCATCTAAGACATGCAGGGTAGTGGCTCTCGAGGACCAGGAATGAGGACCAGGGGTCTACGGTTTTGAAGTGACCCACATGTGCAGAAGAAGATGTGACATTACGCGCAGCACACAGAAGTAAATATGGATTTTGCCTGGTCCCGCCTCCACCAGTATAGAATTGTGACGTCTGTTGCATTTCAGTGATGTAAAAGTCAAATGAAATGCGACGTGACCGTTCAGACTGAAGTCGAATTGCAAAACATCGGATATATATGTGATTTAGGACCACATATGAAAGGGGACAGAATCAGATTTGTGCTGCTCAGACTGTCATAAAACAATCAGATCTGGGTCGTATATGGGCAAAAAGTTCAATTTAAGCCACTTTTACCTGCATTGTGAACGTAGTGTTAGTCTTTACATGTCAGTGTTCATGTTCCATGATGGTTGTATCTTGAGACATGACAAGTCTGTAGTGACGACAGCATAAATTTAAACTCATCTTTCTCCAATTGTGTTTTTAAATGAAATGAAGCTTCTAGTGTCACATTTATATAACAAAGGATTTTATTTTTTATGTCAGCCACCATACCGTTTAACAATAGTCACTCACAGTAGAGTTGACTAGAGGTTATTATTAGCAACAAAATGCAACATTAAAGTATTAATATCAAATTATAGTTCAGCATGGCATGTCTGATTTATTTTGCTCTACATCTAAAATATGACAGTGTGACCAGAATGCCTTAACATCAGTGCATTGTGTCTGTTTTAACTTAATAATGTGACATTGAAAGTGCTTTTGCTGTTGTGACAACTGCTTGTTTGCCCTAACCATTTTAACAGTTTAACAGTTTGTATGATATCGTTTGGTTGCTTACGGCACAGACGGCCTCTGGACTGGCATCATTTCATTTCGTGTCTGTTCTGTTTGGGATGCAGAGAAATGACCCATTTTGAGTTTAAATCAGAACATTTATCCAACAACAGCACCCTTCACGTGTCTCCTGGTTAAGAAATGTCTGTCTCAGTTTGTGTCATTTCTCTCGGCCTCTTTATGACATCTGATTGTTCATTAACTCAACTCTGATTTTTTTTTCTCCCTTTTTTATTTAGTTTACCTCATTTGTGATCATCATTCATTCGTTCATTGCTTGTCTCAACCGAAATCATCGGCCTATCTTCTCTTCCTTCCCCCCCAGACCTCTGTAGACCATAAAGAGTTCAAACGCTGTGGGCCCTTTGACCCCTATATTAATGCCAAGGTGTGTACACAGTGCTACAAAAACATTTCCTTTTAAAGTGCCCCTTTGCTTTCTTGCTGTATTGGCTTGCTGTGCTTGGGTTTGCTTTGTTGCTGCTGCTTGCGGAGCTGTTGTGCTGCAAAGATATGGAGAGGCTTTTAGTTCTTGTCATCAGTGAATCTCTGTCTTCTGACTTTGTTCTCGTGTTCACATGAGAGCTGTTATTTTATCAATAATGCATCAAATAAACCTTCCATTATGTAACTAAAAATTTTGGCTAAACAGTATAATACTGTTGTAACAGCTGGTGATGTGTGAGTATCTGCATAGCTGTTTTTTTTTTTTTTTTTTTTTTTCGTCACAGGGTGAAAAAAGATTGCGTAGAAGCTCGATTTGAAAACTTGCAAAATGTGCTGCGTTGAAGCACTGCAGTTGTTGGCATAACTGGGTTGGAGCAGGAGAAAATATTGACTGATGCAAACCACACTATCAATAAAGCGACAACAACTATTACAGTATTAAAAAGTCAACAGTGGAGGTTAGAAAGATGGAGTAGTTTCCAAGAAATCTGTCAGACATGCCATCACCATACAGCAAGTTATTGGACGATTTTATAATTGTGTGTCAATGGATTGCATGAAGTAAAAGGATAACTTTTAAAAATTTTTTCTCAAAATATGCATTTTTCAGACTAAACATATGCAGCACTTAGGATAAAACAGTGTCATTAGTCATTTATCTCTAAGAAAGTAAAAATATGAATCTCCTTCCACCCATACCCAAATAAAAATTAGCTGAAAAGTTGGACATCCCTAACATTTTACCATTTTATTGATTATTCATGCACATCCCTAATATTTAATGTATAATACTTACCCTAAGCCACATCGCATCTTGAATACAATGTATGGCCACAACCCACTAAACTAGATAGGATTAGATTTATAACAAGTGATGCCAGGCACAACAAACCCCACCCCTTACACATATTTCCCCCCATTGTAAGTAAATGGGAAGATTGTAAAAATTCATAAAAAAAATTTAACGTTGACCTACTGTTCCCAAAATGTAATGAGATCTATTCTGGGTCACTGGCAATCTAAAAAGACAATTTGGTATGAATTCAACCAATAGTTTTGCTGCTACAGACATTTGAAATTCCGCCCATTATAAGTAAATGGGGAGGAAAAAAAAAAAAGATTTTAAAAATTCATAAAAAAATTGAAACTTTGACCTACTTTTCCCAAAATGTACTGACATTTATTCTGCTTCACTGGCAATCTATAAACCAGATTTGGTATGAATTCAACCAATAGTTTTGCTGCTAGAGTGTTAAACAGAAAAAAAACAAAGAAACAAACCAAACCAAAAACAATACCCCTTACCTCTCCTTTGGGGGGCAGGGTAATAATGCAAAATTGCTTTATATTTGTTCTGCATATTTCTAAGAATTCGCCTGTGTTCTAAGTGATTTGCACTGAGATCAACTGAATGATCAGATTTAATGACTAGTTATAAACTAGTGAAACCAAATAGAATTGAAAGCAAATTACATTCACAGAGAATCCGATCAGGGTACCACCACTTGAAAATTCCATCTGCTTTTGGGACATTCCAGAGGCATCTTTATAAGTGCAACTTTATGTTTTATTTATATGGAATATGTACATTTGTCAGTTCAGCAGCCACTGCAGCATGGATGGTATCACCTTCACAGTTAGAGTTGTGAAGAGAGCATGTAGACATGTGGGCTGTTCCATGATTGCATTTTCAGCAGGCAGAGCTGGAAACCCACCCAAGCCTGCAGATACAGCAGCATACTATTTTTGAACATTGTCACAGTTCCCCTGGTATAATCTTCTTAGTGATGTGATGGGGAGGCTAGTTTTCTTTAATGTCTCCTTCTGCTATATTTTACTATATACTAGAATGTAAATGTACCCTGCAGTGCTTGTGTTCTTTTTACTGGATTTCTCCATTTACTCTGTTTGATGGATTTAACATTAAGTCTTGTGGTTTGTTGAGATTACCATTGGTGTCTTAACGTAAACACTTCCAGTATAGTTTTCGGAGCCACTACCTGGTCATGTGCTTGAATAATTGATGCCTTGATATGAATAAATCAGAAACACGGGTGTAGTGTGGATGCTCTGGGCCTGGTTGTGGTCATGCTTGATGGCATCATGTGACTAAGTGGGCGGGGTGGATCCTTCCTCCCTTCGCATTTCACTCCAGGACCAGAGAGCCAAGTCATGAGGAGAAGGAGGAGGATGGGAAGTTGTCAGTGTACCAGTCTCTGTGCATCAGCATCAAACACAGATTTCCTTGCCGTGTTGGTGTGTGTGTGTGTGTGTGCGTGTGTGTGTGTGTGTGTGTATGTAAATTCATGCATTAGCCCCTCCTCTTCTTGCCTTGTGCATGTGAGCTTGCATTGAGAGAAAGAGATGGGACGTTGTCATAGTAACACTGTCATGGTTTAATGGGCGTGAGTGACCCAGCAGAGAGATGTGGTGTTTGCGTGGAGACGGAGTCGGACATGAAAGGTGTGTGTGATGAGGCTTAGAAAGGGAAGAAGGAGCAGGTTTAGTGGACCACTTGAGTCCTCAGTTTGGACCGGGTCCAATACTTTCAGGAAGTGATGGGGTCTGCAGTGTATTTGCAATATTGATGTTTCTGATCCTTTGGGGGCATGCAAGGAGACTTACCTATTGCAGGATCTGACCCAGACTGACCCTACCATCTGAATATGAGCACCACACAGGGGTACTACCAGCTGTTCCAGGCTGAAAGTGTAGAAATATATAAAATATTTAACTAAATAAAACTTCAGTTACACTGCAGAGATCTTTAATGTTTATTGCCATGACTGATCTGCCTTATTTTTGTCAATTAAATGAACGGTTTTAGTTGACTGTCATAAACTAATTATCATGATTTCCCTGTAGAGACAGCATAAAAAAAATCATCAAGAGGCTAGTTAAACACATCAACAATTCAAAATATTGAAGAAGACAAAGATTTTTTTTTTGCATAGTCAACATTACAGCTGAATAAGTAATGCAGTTTCAATCAAAATGTCAGCCTGTGCAATTATAAAACTGTAGTGCAGTTTGTGCAGAAGTGTGCAGTTTGATTCTATAGAAAAATGTGCAGGTTGGAATATGTGAACCTATTAGTTGCAGCATATTAGAAAGAAATGACCAATCGGTCACTGTTTAGACCATAATACTTGTGGGGTGTGTGGGGGCATGACCATTTGATGTGTAGACCAGATGAGGTGGAAGCCAGTGAACCAGCCACCACCTCAGTTTTATGAAGATATTTTAGATCCATAATTGTCTATGTATATTTTGGCATTTTTGTGCCTTCAGTAATGAGAATAGTAGAGACATTATACAAAAACAGGCTAAGAACGAAGGTAATTGACATGCAAAAATGTTTGCCTGGACCACAGGGAAAAAAAGAAATAAAAAATAAAACTGGATGATGATTTAGTGATCCCAGGTCTGCAATATCCACAAGCAGTCTTCACTAGATAATGCTAATGCAGGCTTGTATTGACCTCTTTATTTGTTTGTTGTATCCTCTATAAATGACTCCATAATGAGTTAGAGCACAGACTCATATCACGCTACCTTTCTCTCAGGCTTCATGCTCTAATATAGGTCACATGTCTAATGTAATATATGTTTAGATGAGTTACTCTGACCAAGGATCAGATGTCCAGGAGCTGCTTCATTTACTTGAATTTAGACACTACCATGCATTCTACATGATCCTGGGTATAAAAATAGTTTTTCAGGGAAAATAGAAAAACGGCATTTCATAAAAATACAGAAACAACAGCAAAAGTTCATGCATTATTTTATTGGTTTTGTGCTTTTCTCCCTGGCTTTCTGTCAGGCTTGGTGTACAGTCTCTCAGGGGGCTGATGAAAGGAGAGTTTGTGATGGCAGAAGCAGAAATAATTTCTTTTAGACTTGGTCACCTCATTATCAATGGAGCAGAGTTTCCCCTCCTTCCTCTAGGCGCAGCGCTCACAGTCTGCCAGAGAGCTCATTTATCCCCTCTGTCTGTCACTTCAGTGTGCAGCTTTTCCCTCAGCAGCACATCATACCCCTCCCCTTACCTTCTGCTCTCAGCTCGTCCTCCAGGATTTGTTCTCATCACTGTCGTGCCAAGAAACGGCTGAAGCACATATGAAGAGTCCTTTTAGGGGACGTCTTGTTATTTAACAGTAGAATCAACCCCGTCTTCACTGTCACGCCATCACCTTTGGTAATTTTTTGAAGGGTGCGTCTTCACTACCAGTTCTGTTTGTTTCTCGAGTGGGAGAATTTCAGATTAAAGTTTGTTTCTTAAATCGTGTAGGCTTTTAGTTAGCTGTTTTTGCAAAGCTTGTCTCATTTAATTAAGTGGAATACGGAGGGGAAAACCAATCTTTCCTGTAAAAGGAAGAAAAAGTCCACTGTATGGAGAATTATGGCCCATGGCGGGAAGCCAGTCAGACATTCATCTTATTACTGGACTGCAAGGTCTGTTGGCCCAGGAATGTGTGACAGTGAACAAATAAAGATCTATCATTAGATGTATAAGCTTTTATATCGGAATCTACATGTGCTTTATGCAAAGAACAGTTTTCTGTCTTTACTACTCATGATTTCTCTGAAAGGTGGGGGTTCTGGGGGCTGCAGCAAAAAATAGTTCTCTCAAGGGCTGCTAATGCTAAGGCTCAGTGGTTTATCTGTTGACCTGTTTTGTCCATGCTGCACAAATCTCCACTGCCAATGATACTTTCTCTAAATTACTTGTTTTGTTGGCTTGATAGTCCATTTAAATGCAATCCATTAAACTCAGGAATGTTATATTTCACATAGACTAGAAGGAGTAGTTTCACAATTGATTCACATTTTCAAGCTCTCTGCACCTCTATAAAAGCATACAGCTGTCCGGTACATTCTGCACTGTAATTTATGTAGTCATGATCATGTATTTCACAGCTGTATCACACAGCCTTTCTGTATTATGCCACAAATGCTGAGGGAACCCTCCATGTGTTTGTATGAATGCACAAAATCCAGAGGGATGTCTGTCTGTGACAGTGGTCACAGGCATGCAGTGAGCATGGGCAGCCCTTTGGCACACAAGCTGCAACAGCTGCTCAGCCCACCCCTCCACCACCACTAGCACCACCACCCACCACTACTACAACCACTACCAGGGGCCCGGGTGACGTAACCACTGCCTCGCTCTGCCGCCAGCCTGCACGTCACGTGACGGAGGTCGCTCGTCAAAACGCGTTACCATCTCCGAGGCCCAGGTTGTGAGAATCATAATATCCTCCCGTTTCCTCTGCTTCTGTGCCACGCCGCTCGCCTTTGTGAATATTGTGCAGCATGAAAGCACCGAGTGTAATCTCCAGATGTTCCAGGTTAGGGCAGGGTTTATCAATCAGCAGCAGACACCAGTAGTGATTTTAATCTGTTCTTGTTTGAGGTCTAAATCAGGATGTTTCCCTGTCAGGAGCTCCACAGCACAGGCAGGATTTTCATAAAAACATGTACTGTCCAGGAAGTCTTGGCTCAGCTGTACTTTATGAATTCTAATCGCTTTCCTAGCATGGCTGCCAGTCATTGGTGCCATTTTGCATAATAGACTTCAAAGCTCTGTCTTGTTAGCATGATTGTTTGACTGTTCACGTGGTTTGCTGGAACCTGCTTCTAATGGAGTGAGATATCATGCAGAAACTCGCCAAACTGAGAGTGAGTGCCCTTATGGAAAGCATAATGACAGATAGCACAACACTGACAGATAGCACAACATATTGCAAATGCAGAATCACACTGAGTTTATTGTTGAAATTGCTAGTTTTGATAGACTGGTATTTCATTTCTGTATACTAATATCTATCACAACAGACTGCACGCTGAGGATCATCCCATATTCCTCGAGATGTGGTTCGTTTTTGCTGCAGTCATAAAAAACATTAAGAAATATATATGAAAGACTTGGTGAGACAGTTACAGGGACTAAGGAAAAGCATTTATGAAAACATAAATGGCCAAAATATACAGTAAATTCAAAGACTGAGATTGCTTTCTGAACCTCCTAACTTATGGCAGGAGTTTGTACTCAAATGGGTCAGTTTTGGTCTTGTTGACTTATGTTAATGCTGCTTGTTCACGAGTAAACCGTTAACTTCTGCATGAATTTGGCTAATTTTTACTTATATTGCACACAGATGGAATGCATTTTATGTGATAATAAAGCAAAGGACAGTACAGTAGATTTAATTTACCACACGCAAACATATTTTTCAACAGATATATACTTAAGAACAATTAACTGCCCTGTGCGATAATCAGGGATTAAGAGGAATGGATATAAAGTGCTTTTCGTAATTTAACTGTGAAGCATTTTCCTGTAAACATGAAAACGAGAAGGAAATTGGAGGTGGTTGGGTTTTTTTGTCAGGCATTCCTAGAGAGGCCCTGCAGTGGTGGCTCCCCTGTGTGCACATCTAATCATGCTTAGCGATGCATCACAAGAGGTAAGAAAAGGTTCTATGTCACATTGCTGCTTGTTTCCTATCAGTGAGTCAAGTGATCGGTCAGCCATGTTTAATACGATCAGATGCTGGCTGACGCATTACTACAGAGCACAGACCAAAACATTGCCAACGGAGACACCGATCTTCACATTGGCACTGCCACTGAGTCGGTGGATCACTTTACCAGATGGGGTTTTCACTTCTAATATTCTGCATGTCACTCTGGTCTGGTTTTCAGCTGTTTAGGAAGTTGTGTGTCAATCATTGTACTGGACGTGCACTTTGTTGAGTACTGAGACGACAGACCTGCATACTTAAGGAACTGAATCATGCTGATGTAATGTAATGAGTGTGTTCGCCTGTTGAAGTCACCCAAATACACATAAATCTCTGTAAAGATGCTTGATGGGACGTCACAACGCAAATCCAGCTTTCCTTTTGTTATGTGTGGTCCTGCTTTTTTCTGTGGATTTGACGTTTTGTGTATTTAAAACAGATCTCACAACATCAAGTGATTTATTTTTGGGCAAAGACAATATTGCTGAAAGTAATGAAATCCCAAATCTAACTGATGAAACGGCCCAGGCAGTAAAAACCTGTTTGCTTTGGTTTATTTCTCTATTGAAAAGCAGTTTTGAAAGGTCCTTCTGTTTGTTTTGTTCGCTTAGTTTACCCAAGGCAAGAGTTTTTCTCAGCCAACCTCTTGCTATTGATAGGCAGGTGTCGTTTTGTTTCTCTAAGCTCCTCCTCCTTTTTTTCCCTGTTCAGGCTCTGACCTGCTTTGCCAGAATAGCATGATATGCTCTCACTCTCTCCTCTTATCTCCCACAACAATCCTGCCTTTTTCCCTCCTCACAAAAGGAAATACCTGCTGATCCCATCTGGCGTCAGGTCTTTGCGAAAGCCTCGGTGAAGGGGCCACTGACACCTGTCTGAAACAGCCCTGTTATCCCCCCACATGATGTCTTGTCTTCAGTGGCACAGCTGGCACGTTCCTGTGGGAGTCACCCAAACCTGGCATCATGCGTGTCCATGTGGGTCTTCTCACACCAGCTGTCAGCCCTTTGTAGGTGGCTCTGAGTCTGGAATGACTGACTCTCGGAGCATGTGGCTCTACAATAGCTGGAACTTTCTGACACACCCAGTCATACATAAAATTTGTCCTAGAGTCGGAGAGCTGCATGGTTAAACAGGCTGTAAACACGTATTACCAGGAATCACATTTCCTGTTGTGTCACACCTTTAAAAGATTGTGAGCAGAGATTGTAATACTCCTTTGCTCACTGTCACTTCCAGTATTCGCTGTTGTGGTCTGCATCGTGCAACACAGTCTTGTCATGACTATCCATGTTGTCACAGTGTGTAAGTAGTTTCGACTGGTCATGAGATTATTCCCACACCATCATCTAAGTCAAATGTGTGAATTGTGCGGTTTGCCCCCTGCTGGCTATTGGGTGGAAAGACTCTTAATAGCACTGAAGTTCTCAATGAGACATCGATCTTGTGGCTACATGTGAGTCATTAGATCCAATAAACACCACTTATTGACTTTGCTTTGTAATTAGTGCTTTCAGTAGTTTTAAATCTATGTTTCTCTTCGACACATAGTATTTTTTAATTCCCCTGGTAATGCAAATGTTATGGGAAGAGTTTAAGATTGGATAAAGAATGTTTGTTTGGAGTATTTCTTTTTAGTCTTCAGGGCCACAGCTGGTGCATCTTTTCGCTCTGTCATGTAGTGCAGCAGGTTTTTTTGGGTTTTTTTTCGCCTAGTGTATCCCTAGAGCACAGTAAAATAAAGTCTGCTTGTGTGGGCTGTAAATTAGATATTACACTTACAATTACGGAGAAGTATGTACTGTAACAGACACTGTTGTCACACCTGCAGCATGTGTTAAAAGATTCCAACTAACCTTTAGCTACTTTTCGTACATTTGCTAACAGCAGCAAAGCATTAGTGTTTAATCCTGTTTGGGTGTTTTTTTTTTCCTTAACAAATACATCTGGATTTATGTGATATATTTTATTAAATCGTTTTTTTACTACACCCCTGCATCTGCAGGTCATACACCGCTACATCTCCTGCTTCCAATCCAGTTATGCAGTACAAAAATGGTTGTTTTAATAGTATCACAATTATAAGCAAAATATCCTGTGTCCCTCATCATCATCGTGCATCAAACCACCCTAGAAACTCAACCATCATTTTCATCCTAAGCTTCTCATCACAGTAAACAGATCAGTGTGTACCCTATGTGGTAAAAACTTTACAGAATGTGGAAATACATCATCTCCTCCCCATGATTGTCTAAGACACTTGTAAACTCCCATGACTGTTGCGGTTCATGTGGCAAATCACATGGGGAAAAAGAAAAACACCAACAGGGCAGGTTTCACTCTTTGCAACATGGCAGTGCTGTCTGACCTCTTCTCCTGGTGGCCTACGTCTCTGCTAATTCCCCGCCTGCCTGGGTGCCTCTTCTCCCGTTGCTCCTGGCGACCATTCCAACTCCTATTTTCATTAGTCCGTGCACGTCTGCCATCTTCCCTGTTCCTGCAGGTTTCACTAAGTGCTTCATCATGGTGCAGGGTGCTTTTTCATTATCTTCAATCTGCTAAACTGGTGGGCTCTATGCGCTGATGGGTTTAACCCTGCAATAACTCCCCCTGACTCACCTATTGTCATGTCTCTGTTGCAACAACTATGGTATTAATCACCTAGTTTCCCACTGTGTTTGCTGCTGTCTTCTTATGCTGCTTCTCACCTGTATGTGTGGGGGGGGGGGGGGGGGGGGGGGGGGGGGGGGGGGGGGGGGGGGGGGGGGGGGGGGGGGGGGGGGGGGGGG
>JAPQRP010000028.1:12446224-12470379 GCA_037367295.1 Apogon hyalosoma
GTGACCCAGAATAGATCTCATTGCATTTTGGGAAAAGTAGGTTAAAGTTTAAAATTTTTCAGAATTTTTCAACCCCCCCCCCTTTACTTATAATGGGTGAAATTTCACATGTCTATAGCAGCAAAACTATTGGTTGAATTCATACCAAACTGACTTTATAGATTACCAATGACCCAGAATGGATCTAATTACATTTTGGGAACAGTAGGTCAAAGTTCAAATTTTTTATGAATTTTTAAAATGTTCCCATTTACTTATAATGGGTGAAATATGTGCGAGGGGCTCGGTTTATTGTGCCTGGCACCACTTGTTCCATGATGGTATTGGATAAGGTGACTAATCATAATATATTACAGGGTGTGTCGTCTCGGATGCCTCTTCATGGCTGGTGTATCCAAACCTATCACCAGCAGTATAATGCAAGAAAAGGTCATATTAAAATCTTGTTTGGCTGGTTGTAAGATAAACCTGTCATTACTGACTAGCTAAATTCAGCAGAGAAGAGAATGACCACCTGGAAACACCAAAATCGGTTGCATTTTGCCAAAAGCGTAATGTTGTTGTAATGTGTTCACGTAGATAAATAAAAATTACAGTGAGAAATGACAAAGTGGGCATTTCATAATTAAAAAGATGAAGGGAAATTAAATTTTTTCTGTTTTTGTGTCCCTTCAGCGCCAAAAACCCACTGCCCTGAACAACCTCAGAGCCCCAAATAAGAAGAAAGACAGCCTGCACCCTCCTGGACGAACGGGCCAGCGGGTACCAGGAGGTGAGTGTGACCACTATCCTTAAATTCTAGTAACTTAATAAGGAACAGCAAATGCCTCTGGCCGTGTTGTTGGGAGTAAGGAAAGATGGACTGCACACATCAGACTCGAAAATCACAAGCCAAGAATGTCAATGACATAGGAGAAACGCATTTGAATTTGCAGGATGAGATGGGCTGGCTTGGATTAGCGCTGCCAGGGAATGCATGATTGGCATTCTTGAGCAGCAGAGCGGATTTGGCTTGTTGGGGAGCGGGCTGATTGACATTCCTTGGCAAGTGGGCAAGAGTCATTTCTTCGCCAATATGAAACTGAATTCTTGATCAGATCGCAGCGTTCCTATCTGAGAGTCACATCCCCAACTAAAGCTGGATATGCCACGTCATCCAGTCAAGCATGGAGGAGCATGGCCTCTGGGTTTTTGCTGACACACATTCAGATATCTTTATTGAATAATTATTTTTGGAGCATGTTTGGGGGAAGGAAGTGCTAAAGAAAGCATCATAGGCAAGTTAAATTGATGCTGATGATCCTGTCATAATTTTACAGGAGAAATAAGCGGTTTTAGTTTGTGTTTTTCACAGTTTTTTTTTTTTTTTTAGGTTTTGCTTAGCTTATGGTTTCAATCTGATCTGATATTACAAGCAAATTTGTGCAAATGACCTACAGATGATTAGTTGTAAGGAGTTTCACATTATGCCCACATTATGGTGCAAACAGAGCAGCAGTTCAGTATATGGAGCCAAGTAGAGAATTACTGCTGAAAGGTGTCTTATACTCTTAAAATGAAACGATTACAGTATGTACATGTGCAATATGTGAGTTTTATTCTCTCTTCTGTGTTTTTATATTAGCAAGAGAATGCTGGTTGAGCTGAAATGTGATGTTTTATCACTAGAGATTAGATTTTTTTTTGTTGTGATTAACTCAGTCACAGGTCAGATTTCTTTCCCCTGTGTGTACCTCAGCACACTCTTTGGCAGGTGGCAGATGCATGTCTGGTCAGCTGTGTTTATCATGTGTCAAAAATACATTGCTGTTCTCAGCAGGAATATAGTTACTGATGTTTCCCCACAGATTTCCAGCTGTAGTGTAGTGTTTTATAGATTTCCCAAAGGAGATATCTCACAAATACTAACATACTATGAGTCAGACAATAAAAACAGGGTTTCTGCTGGGTCTTAAAAGACTTAAATCTACAAATCTGCATTTAATACCTAAAAAAAACAAGGCTTTAAAAGGTATTCAGTTTGATATGGGAGATCTTAAGTTATGCTGCCATAACCTTGTTCACTGTATTATGTTTAAATGTGTCTGGGAAATGTCCATGCTGCAAAGAAAGTAATGTTATTCTACTCAGTTCCACCTGTTCCAATCCAACAATTTATATTGAATTTAGGAACAAATTACTGCAAATTTTACAGCCCCCAGTGAGAAATGACTCAGAATGGTGGGAATCAAGTTGTTGGAGTAAAGAAATACATTTTCCTAAATTCTAGGAGTCAATTTTTTTTTACTAGTATGCCCATGAAATAGGCATTCAATTATATTCTAAATAGTCTTTAAAAGGTCTTAAAAAGTCTTAAATTTAACTTGTAGGAACCTGTAGAAACCCTGAATAAACAAAGTACATGGTTAGTATGTCGTTATTTCATGTTTTCTGCTCTTTTCTTGAGACTAAATGTGCCTCTTTCCTGTCAAAACCTGCTTCAGCAGTCTGTCTTAGCAAATCTTGTGTTTGTTGTTTGTATTGCTCTAATGAACGGCAATGCACCAGAGAGTCTGTGACAGATGGAGGCAGAGTAGCTAAAGACAGAAGACACCTGTTTGAACACAACAACATACATACTGCATGTACTACATGAGTAGTGAGCGTAAAATAGACCAAATATTTTCAGCTATTCTTCACGTGTCAGTACATATACAACAACGAATCTGCAGGGGCACTACACAACATGCAGTATAGATTTCCGGGACTGGGGCCGCTCCACTGTCAATAGAGGTATTTGTTTACTTGATTTACTGGTAATGTAAAAATGTCAATAAAATAGCCTTTGGTTCCTTATTGACTTTCTTCAGTGCATGACCTCGAGTTAAGTTGTTTCAAATCTCATAGAAACAGAGGAGATTTTTCCACAGGCAGATCATTAATTGTCGTTGGACCGTGTAGATTGTAGAGTAGCGGCCAACAGAGTCTGAAAAACACACATGATATCATTATTAAGACACGAGGTGACATCATCTATCTACAAGGGGTGCAGTAACATCAGATTATGTCTGACATAGAGCTGCAAGACTAGTGGACGGCTGTGGTTTCAGAAGGGTTAACACCTTGTGAGATTTTTGGACCTGCACTGATGTGCTCATAGGGCGTTCACACTCCCAAGCTGCCAAGGAGGGGGTGGGTGTTTGGCTGTGGTCCTGACATATGTGTGTAATGCACTGGCTCACCCCTTATAACACATACAAACACCCACACACTTTTTCTAGATGTTTTGAGTGTTAAGGAGCTTGTGAGAAGGGAGTACAGGGCGTTGGTTGGTACACCCCCTTGTTACAAATGACCCCTGACATGTTAATGGAGCAGTTGCTGATCTCGGGTTTTTGCACGTTAAACAGTTGCCCCCTTTTAAACTCCAGATTCGCCTGGAGATTTAGCTTTCCCTCTGAGAGATAACAGGGCTAGCAGCTTCAGTGGAAACTGCTCTGTGAAGGACAAAGTGCTGCAACAGGTCACTACTTTCCTGTGGTGTCACCGCTCCAGATTCCCTGTCACCGAACACCCTGACCCTGTCACCCCGGCAGAGACAGTCCACACACATACACACTCCTTCAGCATGTGTCATAGGGCTAATTATCAGGAGGCTGGCTGCTGGAGGATCGGCCGATTCAAATTTCCATTCCTGAACCACCACTAGGGTCTAGAATTAGAAGCCAAAAAACACAGAGGGCTGCCGGTCACACAGCAGACAACAACTCGCCGCTTTGTGGACGACAAGTACAGAACCAGACGCAGGGTTGTTTTTTTTTTGTTTTGTTTTTTTTTTTCATAGACGACAGGGCTCTCTCAGTCTGTGGAAAAGAGGCTTAGGTGGCAGTAATTCCTGAGGGAGAGGGAGGGCAGAAATCTAATTGTTTTAATTGCACTTGCCATTCGGGCTCATAAAGGAGTTGGTTTCTTTGGACAAGGCAGCTCATATATGTAAGTTTCACTCCTTTTGTTGTTATAACAGAGTTCTTATGTTTTACATTCTGAGTTATATTTTGCTCTTATGCATCATGTTTGTAGAATTGTGTGTCTGTTCTTGAACATTTAGTCAGTGTAGCTTGGGGAATCTTCAGTGTTGTGTCATTTTGGGACAGACGAGTTGGCCTGTGAGGTAAAACTTGTCACAAAAATGACTAGCTGTAGCTCTTTATCACAACGCAGACTGTTACTAAATGTACACAGTCAGGCAGCAGCAGATAGACGTCAGACGGCTGCAAGCTGTGTTTGGAATTCTGTTATTTCTCCAGCCAACATACGCCTTCTCCTTGCTCCATCTCCCCCTCTTTTTCTCTCTTCACTCCTGGTAGGAGACAATTACAGATCTGTTTCGGACTTGTGTGGGTGGTTTCTTATTAGCCCTGCTCGAAGAATCTGCCCACAGTCAGAAGTCCACTTTTCAGCTCTCTGAAACTACTTCGCTCGACTCACTTTTTTCCTCTGTCTCCAGATAACTCCCAGTTCAGCCAGGATCAAGGAGCAGGTGTTCCGGAGCAGTTCACTGGCCTCCTACACGGATCCTCCCCTGTTTTCGATTGCCGCGAGGAGCCCTTCAGGCTTCCAGGTGTACTGCCTTCCAGCCAGAGCCATCCCGAGTCAAGAGGATCTGCCAAAATAAAAGAGGAAGGAGCAGCAGCTACATCGTCACCTAACCGTCCCAGTATGGCTGCCATCCTGACAGACTGTGATCCTAAAGCAATTTATGCAACTGTGAACAAGGAGCCAAGGGACTCAGGGTCCGGGGCAGCGTCTGCTGGTAGGATGCGCCCTCCTGGGGACCTGAAGCTGGCACGGAGCCTTTCCAAGTCAGACTCAGATTTGCTCGTGTCGCCTCCTAGTGAGGAGGAAGGAGGACTGGGCAACCGTAGCGAGTCTGTTTCTAACTGTAGCACTGGCAAGAAGAGGCTTGAAAAATCTCCCTCTTTCACATCAGAATGGGATGAGGTAAGTGTTAGCCCCCGCTCTGCTTGGGATATAAAGCATTTCATGTTTTAGACTTACTTCCTACCTTTACAAAGCCATAGAGTACAAGTCATGGGAATAAAGACATATTCTGAAGCACATTTCATTTAATCATACAGTACAAAAGAAATGAGCCAAAGATGTCATTTTAAAAAACACTCAAACAAAATCTATATCTGTGCTTTCAGATCAAATCTAGACTGTGCAAACTTGTTGTCCAAGATTCTTCCTGCGTACAATATGTCCTTTTCCTTACAAAGCTCTTTTTGTTAGGACTGCAGTAGCTTACACAGAGCTCAAAACAAACTGAGAGACATTTGTCTACAACTACCCATGTGATTGTACAAAAACCTCAGCACTGATTTCAAAAACTTTAAGCACTGAGGACTCCATCAACAAAGACCCAGTTCTACTTGTGTCAACTCAAGTCCCTCTGGTTGTCCTAGATTCAGCCTCATTAAACACTGAACTTCCTGCAAGTTCAGTGAAAATATCTGTAGGTATGTTTTTTTTTTTACATCAATATCAGGAAATTACCTTTAACCATGCTAATCTAAATTTGTTTCTGCTTATGTTGAACCAAAAACCTATTATGTAATATAGTATTGAAAATTTGACTTAGCGTTACACTGGTATATTTTTATTTTCTCAATCCTGTCTTGTGTTTGTTACCACTGTGGATACTGAAACCTAAATCTGCCACTCCATTCAGCACTTTAATGCTTTGTCTGGGCTGTAGATAAAGAGCTGAGTAGAGCCATGGAGGTAGGAGATTAAAGAGGACAAGTCGATGGGGATAAAATGACTAAAAAGCTGAGAGAAGAAGACAAGAGGCAGAGATTTGGAAATTGAGATGTGGGGAGAACATACAAGCTGCAGCGCTGTTTCCCTTCAGCTATTGTCTCTTACAGTTGCCAAGGCTTTAGACGGCAACATAAGTCTCTGTAGAAGAGGAGTAAATGAAAACAACATTCACAACCTGCAAAATACAGACTTGACAGAAAGTATTCTACTGCATAACTCTGTTGGACTGCGGCATGTGTGACACACCAAATTTAAAGTTTTTCCCCAGAATATTTACTTCTAAGGGCTGTGAGATATTACTACTGTACAGACAGTAACAATGAAAGAACAGAAGTAGAGTTTTAGAAAACTAAGCATTTATTTTTGATCCTGGTGATGACTCGCGCCACAGAAATAGAGCAAACCATGAGTATGAGCATAAATCATTTTGCTTCTTCTTCACAGTGAAGTAATTGTATTGCATCTAGTGTTCCTTTACACGACCCAATCAGCACAGCCACACTGACCTGAGGTAATTGTGACTTTCAGGTCGATACCTTGGCTGCTCTGGGTTGTGGTTTGACCATGGATGCTCTGACTTGCCCACTTTGGCTTCATCATCCTCCACCATCATGAGGCAGACAGAGAAAGACTGATTTTTTTGTAAATGTAAACAGAGAACTTAATGTGTTATCCAAAGTTTCTACAATGCTGTGATAGGTTGTTAATCAGTACTGCTGATGAATTAAAATACAGTTTGGCCTGGTCTGGTTAAAAAGTATGGGCATACAATGACCAATTCCTATTACACAGAGATCATGGCTCATAAAATGCAGATATCGTGCTGTTTTTTATTTTTTATCAAATTAAATACAATTCCATAATAAAATTAGATGAGACACAAAACTGCTGAACTTAAATGACCATTTCATTTACACCAGAGGTGTCAAACATGCTGCCTGTGGGCCAAAACTGGCTTGCAAAATGTTCCAATCTGGCCCGTGGGATGAATTTGCAAAGTGCAAAAATTGCACTGAAGATATTAACAGTGAAGGGTGTCAGAGTCATTTTAGTTCAGTAAAACAATAGCATAATAACATATAAATAATGACAACTCCAAATTCCAAACTCCAAAATTTTAACAATATTATGCTACTACATGTATGTTACTAGATGTTTTGTGCCTTCGTAGATCCACTGCAATCCGTATTTCAGAGGTTGAAGCATAATTTTGTTGAAATGTCACTTATTTTTCCCAAGAAATTTCAGATTATTCACATTTTTGGTGAAAGGATAGTTTGTAAGTGTAAACATTTTCATAATTTAATTCCAGATGTTTGCGCTAAAACATAGAGGAAAAGTTGGAGTTGTCATTATTTCTAAGTTATTAAGTTATTATTTTACTGGTCCTGCTTGAGATCCCATTGAACATTCACCCGTGAACTAGAATGAGTTTGACGCTATTATGCCTGTGCTGTCTCTGTTCTCTTCAGTAGGCTTATATTTTGTTGTGTACATCCTTCACTTACTATAAAATAAAAATAGGGATGGCTAACATTCACAGTAGCCACAGCGTCAAGGCTTCCTTTACAGGAGATGCTCCTATGGTCTTTTATTGTTTATATGATTCACAAAACTAATCGGGTTAATACCATAAGAATACTCAGCTCATACAGATTATTTTAAAATCGCAAACAATCATCTCCAGTAATTTGTGGCCAATTAGTCTACCTACAGTCTTAGTTTTGTGTCGGACCATGCAGCGTGCATTGAAAATAAATTATATATTATTACTGCAGTATTTTGCATGACCTCCTTAGTAGATATTATTCCTGAGATCCGTCCTCTAATTAGCTCATTTACTCGCCTTTGCTGTGACCATGTGATTTTATTATCTATGCTCATTACATTCTCTCATAAACTTGGCCAGATGTTGTGTTGATGTTGCGTTTGTTGCCTTGCTCTCCGATAGAGGTGGACAGTAATCATACTTTAGCTCATAGCAGGTATGCTGCAGAAAACTGACCTGGTGTTTATTCCTTTGCCTAAGAAAAGATGGAAAAACCTCAAAACACTTTTTTAAACCTGAGGCTGAAGCACAACACCTTGTTATTCATCTAATACAGAGCCAGTGTCTGTGATTTTGGATGTGTGAAGGCCACCAGGAACATTTAATAAGCAGCAGAAGAATAAAGGGCTAAGTAATAGTCAGTAAAAGTAAACACGCTGTGTCTTTTGATTCACCTTTCGGGCTTTCTTGTCACACCGCACAATCTCATTATCAACTTTTACAAGCACGTTCCTTCCACAGACTGTACCTGAGGGATGTGTGACAGGATTGAAAAAGGCATCAGAGCAACGCTTTATATTGGACAATCACGCTCTTCTTTAATGCATGTAGTAGCCAGCAGATACAATCCAGGAGTCGTTGTGTTTTCCTATCCTCGGTCCTTAACTGAATGAGCTGAAACTGAGGATTGATTTGTTTATCGAAGGAAAAAAAGCTGCATAGGAGGTAGGTTAACAGAATGTATCACTGTCCTCGAGCACAAATATACCGTCCCATGTGGTAGGAGAGCAGGTTGTGTTATTGGCTGCTAACTATCGAAGGGATCTTATCAGAGAAGAGAAGATTCACTTCAGGCAATGGCCTCATTTACTGCACCATATTAGTGTCTGTTACTCAGTGAACTGACCAGTTTTAAGATCATCCATATGCCATTGGGCTTCTTTGAAAACTAAAAGTAGGCTGCTGGCAAAAAGAATCCCACTAGATATTATTTTCCTTCTTGAAAAGGAGCGTTTCTTTATGGTCTCCAGCATGTCAATCAAAATTATTGTTTGGGCATTTTTATAATGAACTAGTTGATGATGAAATGCATAATTTGACTTTTTTGTTTTTTTCCAAAATAAATGTCTTAATTATATGTTTATTAGAAGTGTAGTATTGCTTTGAGTCTTCAAGTAGATGTTACTTCAGAAAGGCCATTTCTTTTTTTTCCACTTAGAAGTTTTAGTTAATGTTAATGGAGTCTGAAGCAGGTTTCTTCACACTTGAATAGCGATTCAGATGTCTGGGAGTTCACTGCTAAAAGCAAAAGAGCCGACCTATGAATCTTTTTCCTCCTGTTCCTTTCAGGGAATAAGCCTGCATTTGCTTGAAATGGAAATGTTCACACTGCCGATGTAAAGTGAATAGAAAATGAGAGCAGTGCGAGGGAAAAGTAGTTAAAGTTTGATTGGGTGTAACCTAGCCTGCACTCTCTTTAATGATGTTGGGAGTGTCCTCTGAAAACTGAAAACGACTTTCCGTATTCTCAGTCTCTCTGCCCTCTGCTAGGCCCTCGTCGCTTCATTTTGAGTATTTCCTCGACTGTTGCTCTCTCTCTGATGTACGCAGTGGCAGCCATCTTGCCGGTCACGACTGGCTGCTCGGGAACACTCTACTGAGCTGTGTGACAGCATTTGGCCAAGGGGTCCCAGGATGTTACCAATACCACCCCCCAAATGCACTCACAGACCTCTAAAAAAAACCATCTTTTTCTTCTTTTTCTCTGCTCTGATAAATATTCCAGTTCTCACACCCTCTTCCCTTTTCTTTCACTATCTGTCCGACTCCTTTCCCCCCTTCTTTTCTTCACATGAGCTACACAAACCCTCAAATAAACTGCCTCTGGTTTCAAGACAAGGAGATTTGACTTGCATGAGGTCCTGGCCTATGCATCTCTCCATTTAAGGAGCTCTCAGTGTGTGTGTGTGTGTGTGTGTTTTGTGCTCCATGTGAGGGGTGTGTGCTGGTGTGTAAAAGCGCATGCTAATGCGGGCTGGTCTTGGTCCTCGGGATCAGACTGAAGATGACAATCCAGGGGGCACATTGTGTGGGCCCAGCAAGCTGAGCTCCACAGATGGGAGGAGAGAAAGGAAGACAGAGAGCTGTAGGCAGAGACAGAAGGAGAGGGCCGCCATCCTCAGCCCTACTCCACTTTTAACTTCGTTTTCCATTTGCACACCACAGCTCCAGTAGCCACTATGAAGCCAGCTTTTGTGAGTATTGATTCCCTTACAGACAGCAGCTCCACCGGAGGCTCATTAATCTTGTCTACCTTTCATGAATGAATTGAATGAGAAAATAACTGATGCTTTCTCGCATTTCTTCGGATATTATATTTCTTGTAGAGCTTTTTCGATTGCCAAGCGCTGATTGAATCGACTTGCTTTATCTGTTAAATGCTTCAAGACGAGCCTCTCCCTATCCTCCTTTTTTGAGGGTTTTCTTAAGCCTCCCTGGCTTTATAAATGTTACAGACAATTCATGTAGCATTACTTTGTTCTCCTTTCCCCTCTCTGTATTGTCATGCTCATAAACTCATTGTGGATTTAGTGCCACTTTTATTGTCTGTAAGTAGAAATCTGCCCTTAGAGCTTTTTGCCTCAGAGAAGTCCAGAGTGATTGACCAGCTGAGATCAAACCAAACAGTGGGTTTATGTCACACGCGGTGCAACCAGCAGGGGAAATCTATTCTTTAATCCTCACCAGCGGGAGAAGGCAAGAGAACCACATGGGGCTGAGACATGCAGCAACTACTTAGTGTTCCTCCAGAGAGAAGGATGTCCTTTTTGTTCTTTTTTTTTTATTTTTCAACTAACTTGGACTTTTTGGAGAAGCTGTATTTAGTGTTGTTAGGTGCAGAAAGTTTTGTGGAACAGGTAGACTTCCTGAAAACACAAGCATGACATTGGGTTATTTCAGGAGGTTGTTGATGGGATTGCTGACAGTGCTTTGTCCCTGTGTGCCATTGAGGTGTTGGCACCTACTTTATATGGTAGTGTATTTGTGTCCCCTTGATGCCATTCAATAGTCCATCGTTTTCATCCAGCCCTTATTTTGTTGCCAGCTCACCAATTTGAGGACGGGGGTCTGGGCACACTCTCTGGGCAGCAGCCTTTTATTTCACCCTGAACAAGCTCTGCCAGGCGTCCTTTAGCTCTCCCACAATGGTCTTTCTCAGCCTCAGCTCTGTATTGTTTAAGTTTCTCAAAAAGTATGAATGGAAAAAACAGTTCCTGTTTTCAAATCACAGTAAAATAGCTGTCGCGTTATTCTGCTCAGCAGTCGACCTGCTGTGAGAAGCTTGATGAATGGGTTCGTATGGCTTTAATCTTACCCTGACCGTCTCTCATCACCACTAGCTCTTCAGCTGTTGACCTCCACCTCGCCAGTGACTTCTGACCTCTCTCATTGTATCTCCTTGCCCATACTGAGCCTCTCTCACAATGAACCCCTCTCCATTTCAGGTCTCTGTATTGATTCAATCCCGCAGCACAAAAACACATTCCTCTCTCTCCTCTATTAATTCTCATGTCACCAGGCTTCTTAGTCCGTGACCATGAAATTCAGGGGCTTTTTCTTGTTGTGGATGTGTTTTACCTTGAGGGAATCGCTGAGCTGTGGCTCCTGATAAGGATATATTTACCCAGCTCCAGCACTATATCACACCTGGCTTTCACAGTGGCTGCTTTTAAATCTCATTGGACCAGCTAGTATTCCCATTTCCATTATAGTGAACAGAAAAGCCCGAAAACACCAAGACTGAACTGAGCTCCTGCATATCATATCCTGAATTGTGAATCTGTTTAAAAGGCAGGAAGTCAGCCTAGTTTCTGCATCTACTATATTAGAGCCATAGGCGCAGAGAAAGGCACCCTGAGGTCCTGCAGAGCGATGTGCAGTTACACCAAATATCCTACTTAAGGGACATACTGTTACGACCCATGCTCCAATGCATCAGGGTACATAGTGTATCTGCAGAGAGTCAAGACATGTACATCTGAGTAGTGCCATGCATCCTTTATTGTTCCCCCTTTGCTCTTTGCTGAGAAATGATGGCACAGACAGAAAGAGGAGGAGCCCTTGGCTTTGAGACAAGAGCGCTGCCCCGTCCTCATTATCACAGCCCTGTTTGACTTTACATATTGAACCTCAGATGAAACCCTGCAGTCATCAGCTTCTCCCTAATTGGTTGTGTCCACCGTAAAGTTAATATCTTCATTTTTTATGGGCAGCATAAATATGTTAGGAGAGGTTGAAATGAGAAAACGTGCAATATGCAAGGGGTAGCTATACCTGGTAGAGCACAGCTGAAAGTAAAGCAGGAGTTTTTCATGTTTCACTTACCAGTTACCTCTTTGCACTTGTGTTGCAGTTGTGTTATTTCATACGCTCTTCATATTAAAAAGAACTACCCCTTAAGTTATTGCAACAGGGAAGAAAGAAAGAAGAAGAAGTGGTGATGTGCACCATCCACTCAGCATCAACCATTATCCTTTAAATGGTGTGGCCCAACCTCTCTTGTTTCCTAGCTATTATCTTACATCTAGTGAGAGTGCACAATTGAATCTGGAAAACATCATGGGTAAGAACTACAAAGCAGACCCCGTCCCCTGTTACATAGAATAATTTTTTGTCATTTATAAGAATATGAGATGCCCGGTGCATACAGATATATTCTCATATGATCAGTGCCCAACATATATTTTGTTGCTTCCCAGGGTTTTCATTCAGGTAGAGGATTTTTCTGCCAATTGCCTGTCAATATCCCTGTTTAATGACTGATGTAGTGAACATGTGGTGCTGATAAATGGAGGTTATTTGTAGAGCTTGTGTGACAAATGTACCATCTGGTCAATATGCAGACTTAAAATAAGCAGCATGGATGAGCAAATTGGGCAGATGGATAATGAAAATAAAATCTCCTCCTGATGGCCTTTGTCTCACACCTGTGCTCTCCCTGTAGTTTTCTTAAAACGTGTATATTATGAGTCCTGAGTATTAATATCGGGTAGCGCCAAGTCTGGTAAAAGAGCTTTGCAGCAACACTGAAATAGTCATGTTTGCTTGTAGCTCTGTCACAACTTTTTTTAATGTTCTCATCTCCTCAAACAGAGATTCTTTGATGATTTAATCACTTGAAACACATTGCATACTTCTCTATCTAAAGTAAAGAGGTAATTAGATTCATAAAACATCAGTGAGATGTTTTCAGAAAACAGAATAACACATTTTGGCAGTGGAAAGCTGGCACGAACAACACAAAAACAAGAATTCTCTCTCAGCAGACACCAACGGCTTCGCCCACCGATAAACCACGAAGAAGTAATTCCTTTGACAGTGTAAGACCTCCATGTTCCATATATCCGTACCTCCTGGTCCTTTCGGGTTGGCTCTCTCCTCCTTTGGTGCATTCTTTGTAGAGGTAGATGGGATACTTTCAGGCTTCATCAGATATTTTGGAATGATATAATCGCTTTGATTATTCATTTATTCCTTTACTTTGATTTACTATCAGCTATCCAGTCTGTCAGCAGCACATTAATATGATAGATGATTCATTTTGTCATTGTATTATTCGACCACTGAACATTCACATACTGACTGGTGATGAGAGCTGAACAGATCTAGACTTTGGTCCCCTGATGGCACATCACTGCTTTATTTGATCAAACTAATAAAGACAGATAACCCTGTCTTAGTTGTTGTACCTCTAACAGATGGGACCTCTAATCTCTAGGTGGTGTCAAACTCTTGTCACTTTGTAGCATCTCATCACACCACATTTCCAAAGTGACACAGTAAAAATGAGTTGGCAAAATGTGGTGTCAGACTCAAAACGGCTTGTATTGACAGAACCTGATGGGTAGGACATCTGGGCTGTCAATCTCTATATTTCATTTTCTGCATACTCAGCCCTGGAGTGGTTGAAAGGGAATGTGACAGGGGTAAAATTGTAGCGTGTATTTGCTTGTGAGTTTGTCCAAGTGTCTGCATGTGTATATCATTTGGATGAACATTCCTTTAGTGATGTTCACATAGTGCATGGGGGTACTGACTGAAGTCTTTATATTTTAGTTTGATTGTTTGCTCTTTACTTTCAGTCTGAATCTATGTTTCCATTTAAATTTTTTTTTACGCTTTTTACTTTGAGCATTTCTGAACAAGCTGCTTTGAAGCATCCTGTTCTCAATTGCTAACTGGGTTATTCAGCAAACCCTGAAGTAGTTTGATCAAGATGGGAAACCACGAGCTACCTACGCAACCTTTTTCCTTTTAGTTCGATTTGTCACCATGACACAACCTTCATTAGTGTTTACATCAGACTGTGAGTCTGTGATGTCTGTGTAAATCAGCATCATTTTGGCTACAGAGGCCAAATCGGATACCTCTACATGCAGCCAAGACCATGTAACTGTCCAACATGGGCCAATGCAAGTGATCTTAACACTGACTGCTACTGTGACTTAGTTTTTTCTCACTTAGAACACCTTAACTATGTCATTTGCTTTTGCAGGGTGACTGTACCGTTTGCATTTGGTGGTTTATTTTTCTTAAAGCACGGGGATATTTCTTGGTATTTTGTTAGGAAAAGGTGGAGGATAAACAGTTTCACTTCTGTGTTCTTACCCCTCTCTCTCTCTCTGTCCACAGATCGAGAAGATCATGACCCTGATTGGTGCAGGCATTGATTTTTCCAGAGATCAGCAATATGCTACACCAGGTAGAGTGTAATCATTACCCTGTTATTGTTATTGGAGAAATGTTAATTAGCGTTTAGCTTTTGGGAAATACTAAGCGAGTATGCTCTCCAGCTGTATGAAGGAAAATGTGTTCATTTTTAGCTCTTAATCTTATCTGTTTTTACTTTCACATGTATATTTCACTACTGTTGCATTATTAAAATACCCGCCATTGTGAATCTTACTGCACATCCAGATTTAAGAATGTTAACCCTAAATTTCTGGCTTGCCTGCAGACAACAGTAAGCCAATTTATGGTGCATTTCCTTCTAAGCTTTAGTTCAGTATGTAATGCATATAAGGTGTACTTTTACTGGTGTTTGCACAATAGTGGCTGCGCTAGTGTCTTGTAGCAAACACATGCTTCATATTTCTGTGCCTGTGTGCTTTCATAATCATATTTCAGGTTATTTAATCCATATCAGTGGCCTCAAGTGAAATCACACAGGTGCGTGAAAGAGGCACCTGAGACAAATTGCCACTTAGTGAAGAAGCTGAGAAGGGGTACAAAAAAATCTGTTCATTTTTGTTTGAACAATTTAAGATTGAGCTTTAAAAATGGAAGACAAATATTTTTAAATATTGGGTGAGGTGGCGTATAATGCCTTCTAATCTGTCAAAGAGCCATTATGAAACATGCTGGTAATATCAAGGGTTGCATTTTGTAACGTAAAGGTTGTGTGTTTAGGCTTCTATACCTGCACTTGTGTTATTGCTCTGGCCTTTCAAAGCCTGTCGTCAGGGTTGATGGATGGTACTTGGGGACTATAGTAGTAATGGTGAAACATTGACTCCTTCCCCTCAGCTTTCCCCACTGTCGTTTTTCTATATTCACTTGTAGTTTACATTTGGCTGATGCCATATTTTAATATATTTAAGCTATATGGCAGTTGTGCTATTCCTCAACACAAAGTTCTCCATTTTACTCTAGCCCTCTTGTTTGTTATGCCCTGCTCTGGAGTGAGCTGTTTAAATATTAACTACCATGTATATCAGGGGATGAGCTCATTTTGCTTTGTAGAATTGAGGAAAGCTGAGACCACTGCAGTAAAGTAGTTAGCGCCCCATCGCTGGTTGTATCAGCCCACTCTGTAGGTCTGAATGCAATCCTCTGCATGTCTGAGCCCCAACCTTTTAGCTACCACGCTGACATCTCTATAACAACATGAAGCTGTTGTCAGCGGGCCTTCAAGGGACTCGCCGGAGAAGACTTTCTGTTTGATCTGCATGTGAGAAGCCACATTATTTTCCCCCTGATTCAGTCTAGTGTTTGTCTCCTCTCGATAATGACTGGAAGCCTGTGATGTCTCTGGATGATGGGCTCTGTGCCTGCAGTCCCTTTGTACTTTTTTCTTTCTACTGATCAACTTCAGAGTAAAAGAGACAAAAAACAAACAAGCATCAAGAAAAAAAAAACTGAGAGGCTGCAGAAACTCGAGGAAACTAATGCATTGGGGGATGAAGGGTCTGAAGCTGTAGCATCACACTCTGAAAGAGCAGCCACCTGCAGTGAGAGAGGCAGAGAGAGGGAGGAGGGGGTGGAGAGGAGAGGAGCATGCAATGAGGGGAAAGAGAGAGAGAGTGAGTAAGGGAGGAGAGGGGGATTGCAGGCAGCAGAATTATGAGCAGCCAGGACAATAGAAGGACGCCACCTCTGCATCTATACGATTAAGTGGCAGGTTCTTGTGCCTGAAGCAGCAGTGATTGGACTACAGAGGCTTTTTGGAGAAGTGGCTGCTGCTGGACTTGACCACATGTCAGAGACAGAACCCCACTGAGGAGAGTTTTAACAATTTCTTGTCTGCAGTGGAGTTCACGCTGGGGTCCGGCTCTTACTAAAGTGCTATTTTAAGTACCTGAATGGAACCCTGACTGGATTTTTTTGTGCCCTTGAGAAGTTTTGAAGGCTTCTTGACCAAAATGGGAATAATGACTCCATAATAGCAGTCTACAAGAATCCTTGTTTTCTAGCAACTTATCAAGCAAGCCATGACAAGGGAAATTGGAGGTTTAAGATATGCATTTCATGCTGTCTTTTAATTTTTAAGTTATGGTGTCTGTTAGTATTAGGAAGTTTTCATGTTTGTACGGCAAAAGGCCAAACATATCTGTGAGGGTATCACTTTTTTCCATGTGCAGTATATGCAGATTGTTTTTGAGATCCAGTGGTTGAATAGAAATGAAAGTGAATTATTTTAAATTTAACTTATTCTGTATGTTTGATTACTGTGTAATAGTTGAATACTAGTGAAAACAAAGTTGTGTTGTGTGAGTTGAAATGGGCGAATACGTATCAGCATCCTACTCTCAGGACTAGAGGCAGACATCAGTCCTTGTGCAGGTTAGGCGGCTGCTGGCTCAGGCTGCTGACAGCTGTCAGTGCAGCTTTTGTTCTCAATCTATCTCAGCTCATTGCAGCACTTTCACAGGCTTCTGTTAACCTCTGCATTTCCTCTGTCTACTGTTGCCTTTTATAATCATGTTTAGGTTCTCAGGTAGATTCTGGTCTCAGTTGGAATAAGGAATAAGACTATTTGCCAATCAACTGTCACCTGCTTTTACCAAGAAGTTTCCAAACAACTTTTTTATTTAGCTGAAACAAATCGCTTTGTTGTGAAACGAAGCTCCTCCTTGGCCTCTCTTGGGTTTTAATGTTTTTCTGGGTGGACATGAACTGTGTTGTATGTGATTCAGCATTTAAGTGACACCCTGAAATGGATTAGATGTGTTTTTGGCATGTTCCTGTCTGACAAAGTGTTTTGTGGATAGTAGCTGGTGTCCAACCAGCTTGTATCCTATTAATCATCCTCTTCACCCCTGAGAGCAGGGGTTTTTAATCCATCTTGGGTGACTGGTTCAGCCCCCGCTGTCCTGCGGGAGCTGACGCCCTGTTCACAGAGGACACTGTCTCCCCTGCCTTCTTGTTGCTGGTGCGCTCGGCTCTGCTGGCCGAGAATGATGTGGCAATGCCACGTCTCATCCTCAGAGTGCCGCTGCTACCGGCTGAAAGGTTTCTCCCTCCTGAAGCGCTTTCCCCTGTCAGCAGGTGCTGCAGGCCGGCTGCTGGACCAGCCCGTTGGAGACTGGCTGGAGCATGTGGGACTGCCGCAGTACGAGAGCAAATTACTACTCAACGGCTTCGATGACCTCCACTATATGGTAAGTTCTTCCCTCATATCTTTCACATGATGTCCTCCTTGATTTTAATCTTTAAAATTTCAGTAACTTTTCAAGACAGGCGTAGGTTATAGTACACTGTTTTGAGTTTCATAAGAATCTCTTGTTGAATACATTTATTACTGCCTGCCCCAGTTGTGTCTTTGTTTATTCATCTGACTGTGATGACACCCACCATTAACTGTGACATAAACCCATCAAGTTTGTCTGAAGCTTAAATAGCTCTTAAAGCTCCACTCTCTGTGTTGTGGTGCTGCTGTTCTATGAAAGCAGCTAATACTGGCTGGATTCAGCAAAAAAAATCAATATCTAACATAACCTAACACGTTTTATCAAATTTACAAAATTGAACACTTGTTGCCGTGACAGAACCTGTCAGCTGTTCTGTGACAGGCTTTAATGGAGATCATGTATTGATGTTTGCTATATTTACTCAGCTACACACTACGCACTGTGAACGCTGCTGTCACATTTGTGTTTAGTGAAACATTAATACCATTATGCCCGGCTAAGTGTTGAATCAGGTTTATCTTGCTCTCTCACACTGTCAGACTTTGTGTCTCCAGCTCAGGAGGCTGTTGGCGTGGCCTCTCACTTACAGTCAGAGAGTCAGCTATCTGAGAAGCAGCCTGAACGGACAAGCATCTCAATGAGCAATGGGATGCTGTTGCCAAGCCGACAAGTTTATGGAGCCCACAGTGTGCGACGCCACCATGAGTTGGCTCTGTTGCTTTTGTGTGTAATGAGGACTGATGGAGGAGAGAATAGGGGACCCAGCTGGAGGCTGAGCTGGTGGGCATGTTTGAAATGAGATGGCCATCATATGTGTCAGGACTAAACTCTTCTGTCTTCCATCACGCTGATCATACACCTCCCCTTTAACACATATAGAAAGGTCATTTCAACCCATCCAATCACCACTGTTGATTGGATTGCAGTGATGACATGTTTGGGGAAAAATGTGATTGCACGAACAGCCAGACCTCAACTCTGTTACAGTCACGTGTGTTCAAAAGGCTGTTTGTAGCCTCTGATTTTGTTACAGGCCCAATCCTTTTATTCTATTATATCTATCTATATACTTTTATGTTTTAACTTTTCACCCCTTTTAAAAACAAATGCTTAAGAAGTGCCAAATTTGATTGTCTTCAATTAACGCCTTAATCATCCTTACAATTGGTAATTAATCCTTAAACCTGGCACTCAAAGGTCTTAAAAAAAAAAAAAAACAAAGACCCAATTAATGATATTGCTATATCTACTTTGGAAATCTTTGTAATGACATTGCCAAATTTGTAATTGCCTTTTTATCGTAATGAAGATGGGAATAAGTGGAGCTACCAACAGTCATTCATGTTTGGAGGGGTTCAGGTATGAGCTTCAGCAGCTTCAACATCAGTAGCACAAACATTAGTTATAGAGAAATATAAATGGAACATTAGCTGGATTGAACCATGGCTAAGACTGGTTCAAGGCAATAACTATGAGGCCCATTGTTTATGTGAAAATAAGGTCTTAAATTTGATCAAAGACGCCTATAAAGATGTCTCAAATAGTCATACATTTGGCTTTGTCAAACCTGTAGATACCCTGATACAGTAGGTTAAAAGATTGGGTAGGAACAGAAACAAATGCTGTAAATTGATATTAAAGTTATCTTTTTCATGTTGAAGCATTACATGTTTTGTCATACATCACTGCAAAGTACACTATTTAAAAAATTGCATATAGAGACGCTGATGTTCTTTTTTTAAAGTAATATCAGTTAAATGTGAAACAATAGCGATGCATTTCAACTAACTGACAAACAGGCAACACAGTGCAATTAAAAGTGATTATTAAAATAACTGTCATATCATGATTTTGTCATCTAGTTGGTGTTGGATGCCATCATTTCACTTTTGTTGATAATATTAAAAAGTTGGAACTTAGCACTCCTCTATACCAAAAATGACTCCATACTCTGTACGGCTGTAAGCTTTCTCCATAGTTGCAGCAGCCAGCTGTTTCTGACTGATATCAGTATAAAATAATACCTGCATAAAAAGTTTTAATCTACTTTACATAGCCTGAGAATAGAGCCTCTCCACACTGAGGTGCTTCTCTCTTCCTCACCCCCAGTGTCTTCAACATCCATGTTTAAGTCTGCGTTGAAGCTTCTGAAGTGGCTCTTGAGGTTTAATCTTCCTACTGTCTTTTATTCTTTGACACTCTCCTCCCTCAGTCCTCATTTTCAAAGCAGAGCGCCGGCAATTTTTCTATTTTAAACACGGCTTACAGACCACCTGGCTTCCTGAAATTGCTAGAGGATTTAGGAAAAAAAAATGAGCTGCAACCTTTTGAAAAGCATGTCCTTCCCACGCTGAATGTTCACCTTTCAGTAATCACAACTTGGTGTCATTGAAACAAATGAACACCCACTGAGTCACCTTGTCTTTGCTTAATTTGTATAATTATCTTTAATGTGCATTAGATTAGGCAGAACAGAAGCAAATCATAGCTTATTATGCTTTGCTTGTCAGCTTTTGTCACAGTTTTTTGACAGACTTTATTACAGGGTTCCTGCAGGGTTTTAAAAAGTCTTAAAGTCTTGAATCTCCAAATCTGCATTTAATACCTTAAAAAGGTCTTGAAAAGGCATTAAATTTGATATGGGGGTTCTTAAGTTATTTTGCCATAAACTTGTTCACTGTATTGTGTTTAAATGTGTCCGGGAAATATCCAAGCTGCAAAGAAAGTAACATTAGCCTTCTCAGTTCCACCTATTCCAACAATTAATATTGAAATTAGGAACTAATAATCACTAACTTTGCAGCCTCTGGTGAGAAATGATTCAGAATGGTGTGAATTGAGGCATAAATCAATACATTTTCCTAAATTCAAGGAGTCACAATTTTTTTGCGAGTATGGCCATGAAATAGGCTGTGAAATAGGCATTCAAATTTGTTCTAAGTAGTCTTAAAAAGGTCTTAAAAAGTCTTAAATTTAACTTGTAGAATCCTGTTCGAACCCTGTATTAGTATTGCGTACCTTGAGCTGCAGAGTGCCACAAGAAACTGAGAACAAAGTAAACCTTGCAATTAACAATGATGTCCTTTAGGGATCCAACTCTGAACTGCTTTGTTATGGATTTACGGTATCCACTGATCATTTTCCCTGTAAGACTGTCTGTGCTTGATGCAACGTCATGTAATGTTTTATTTTGAGATGAAACGAAAAATATATATGAGAAACACAAGCAAGTTACTATTAAACTTGTTTGCTCCATTCAGGCTAGCCAGGTAGATTAGGTTTCTGTTAAATGACAAATTTATTATTAGCTGATTAAACCTTTAATTCAGCATATCTCTATAATATTTTGGAAACATACTATATAAACTGCAATCCTGTACTTAGACCTGAGCTTAGATTTCTACACTATTACGCATAAAGTTGGAATAGTTTTGTTTTTAGACACATTCCTCTTTTCGTTCCTATTTACACACATCACCTTTGACCAGGTGTAAGTCCCAGTTACACTTTATCTATCAAGAGTAAATCACACTGTCACAACCATTTCATGAGATGAGGTAAAAATATATTGTTCCAACTTAATGGGCAACAGTGTACATCACTGAGCAAATGTGCAGGACTTTTCCTCTTCTATATGATTGTTACTATTGACAACCAAGACATCAGCACAGTTATTTGGAAGCAGAGGAGTTCATATCTTTCTCATAAAATGGAAAAAGTCAGTACCCCCCATTCACTTTTAATCTCCTTTGGTCTCCCCATGGATGTGAAAATCATTGACATACAGTAGCATGTAGCCCACTTGCAGTGAGCTCACTAATTAAACAGTGTTTACTCAGCCAGTCGGACCACTGTGATCTTTGTGTACCCTGCAGGCATGGACTAGAAGTGGATCAATAGCAGCAGTGATTGTTTTGTGTTCAAGCACCGTAGCAGAGACAAGCCTCTTCTGAAACCAATTAGATGCTTTTTATCGACTCGTGGAGCAAATGTCCTGATGAAACAAGCGCTGTGCACTGCCATGCTGTTCGCCAGTCCACGCTGGCACTGACAAGTAACGCCTGTTGAGACAAAACGGCTCCTTTTCTTCTGAGCAGAGCTTGTGGTGCTGAGATCGCCCGCTGTGATGGGGTCGGACGACAGAGCTTCGAGTTAGTTTGTACTAGGGGCATCCGTGTCATCAGTATGTTTTTGCAGGAGCATCTGGTTTACTTCGGATTTTATTGTAAAGCACTTTGTGAAATCTTTCTACAAAAAGTGCTATATAAATAATCCTTCTTCTTCTTCTTATTATTATTATTATTATTATCATTATTATTATCATTATTATTATCATAATTATTATTATTATATCTCTGTTATGAAGCCTGCAGTCATTCAGGTCAAGAATTACACATTTATTACCCAGCCCCCTGACGGGGAGGCAAGGCGTATTGCTTTTGGTTTGGTTTGTTTCTTTGTTAGTTTTGCTGCTAGAGTGTTAACAATCAGTTTAATTCATACCTAATTGGGTTTATATATTGTCAGTGACCCAGAATAGATCTCATTACATTTTGGGAACAATAGGTCAAAGTTGAATTTTTTATGATTTTTTTCCAAATCTTTTTTTTTTTTTTGTCCTATTTACTTATAATAGGCGAAATTTCAAATGTTTGTAGCAGCAAAACTATTGGTTGAATTCATACTTAATCTGATTTATAGATTGCCAGTGACTCAGAATAAATGTCATTACATTTTGGGAAAAATAGGTCAAACTTTAAATTTTTCAAGGAATTTTTACTTTCTTTTTTCCCCTCTTTTATTTATTATAGATGAAATTTCAAATGTGTGTAGCAGCAAAACTATCGGTTGAATTTATACCAGATTGGGTTTATAGATTGCCAGTGACGCAGAATAGATGTGATTACATTTTGGGAGAAGTACATGGAAGTTAAAATGTTTTAAGGATTTTTTTGCATCTTTTTTTTCTCCCATTTACTTTTTATGGGCATGTCTATAAAAACATCAATTTTGTTTCAATTTACTTCAAATTTGGCACATATGTAGAGGCAATTGATATGCTGACATCAGCACACACATAGACATGATGACATCAGCTCGATCGATGCCAAAATAAGCTACAATATGTGTGAGGGGTGGCGTTTGTTATGCCTGGCACCACTTGTTTTTTTCTTGTTTCAATAGAGTTGGTTTGTTACATATATGAAGTTTTTCCCTATGTAAGAACTTGTTTTTAATCTAGTGCCATAAAGTTAAAAAGAGCTTTTTTGTATGTTCTCAGTGTCTTTTCTTATTAAGTCTTATCTTTTTTGCTTCAGTGTTGTTTTCGTCCATTAAATAATGCAAAGTGGTTATGTTAGAAAGAGTCAATGCCACCAAAGCCTGCAGACAAATTCAGTAATGGCTTCATGCATTAGGAGCACAAGGATTGGGAATGGATTAATTGATTTTTCTGTTGTGGTAATGGTGGTGACATACTGCTGTGAATGTATCCATTTGGAAAAACATTTGAGCAGGGATTAGACTGACTACATTTACAATTTGAAGCCTGTTTTTTTTATTGTCTTTGTGCAGTTTGTCGCCTCAGGACGTTTAACCGCAGCCTGTGTGGTAATACAACTGCCTCTTTAGGAGGACAAATAATGACTTTTCGTGCTGCTGGTTAGCCGTCCTTCAGATGGTCGAAATGACTGATCCGTGCCCCCAAACTCCCGGCCTGAATTCAGAGTGGTTTTAAACCGGAGGGACCCCTGAGGCTATTCTCTGGATAGGGCTGAGGAGAGAGCAGCATTTTAATGAGAGGAGAAGGGAACGCAGAGATGGATGAGCTGCACAGGCCCAGACACAAACCAGATACCTTACACTCCTCTGGATGTACTATGTACATTTTACACACATTGTGCTGATGTCAGCTCGCTCTAAACCTGTGTCTTCTCACTTCGACCTGCTGGGGCTGTGCCGGAGAAAAAGCGAAACTGCATTAGTCAGAAATTTCCCCACAGAGTTGTCATCACACTGTCTCTGAAGTGGCACTGTTTGTGTTCTCGGATGCTCAGAGAATGGGGATGAAGGCTTATAAAGATGTACAACAGGGGAATGTTGTATTTGTATTGGGGGACATGAAAGGTTTATTGACTGAGATGCCTCTCACAGACTAGATGATCTGTTTCAAGCATCTCGTACCTCATGAGGATGCGAATATCCAGATATATCCACCAGCAGAGTTTGTTAAAAGTTGTTTATGGTATGGTTAGGAAGGAATTTTTGTTGTGTTTTGTTTTTTTATGGTAGGTTTTAAATAAGTTGTACAGACTGGATGGCACTTTCAATTTTGTTTTACGTGTTACAATGACAGTATGACAATACAAATATAACTTCCAGTTAAGTTAAATCTGGCCTTAATGAGGTGATATAGACAATCCATTTCGACCACATTTCCATAAATCTATCCTGCTTTACTTTTCATGAAAAGGACAGTTTCTCCATTGCATAGATTACATAGATTTTCAAGTTGTGGTGCATCTGGTTGTAGCCACTTCCTTGTCAGAGCTTTTTTCCCTCCAATAAGTAGTACTCTCATTAAATATTTGTCTCCTTTAGTTTGAATGTTCTGC
>JAPQRP010000028.1:12484732-12525258 GCA_037367295.1 Apogon hyalosoma
TCGTGTAAGATCCTCTGGGAGTTGGGCGTCTCCCACCGTAGCTCTGTCCGTGTTGTTGCTGGATCGGCTGACAGAATAATCACATGTGCCATCACGTGTGTTCTCATCTGACAACAACACAACCTGTGACAGTTAACCGGCTGCCATCGCTCCTTCCTTGCGCTAACCCACCTGCTCCGTTATGCTTTTTAGTGATCGCTAGCTTAACCTCTCCACATTAGCAGTTCCTTTCCAGCTGGTATCATTCACACTACCAGCCTGCCACTCTCCCTCACTCTTGTCCTTCCTTCAGATTTATGCTTCTTGAACTCTGCGTGAAATGCTTCCTTCTCCCTCCTTCACCGCCCCACTATTCACACTTGGTGACGAGCTCTTCTTTTTGTTTTGTTTTTTCCCCCTCGGTGCTTTTCCTGTTCCACCAGGCGTCGGCCGCTCTGAGGCTTTTCATTCTGATCTTTCAACTGCTGAGACCGAATGCTGAGAAAATCAGATTTATCACAGCCAAGAGAGTGACCAACCGCACATCCTGTACCTGGATGGACATGTTTCCTGATGAAACTGTGAAACTGGTCCAGTAATTCTATGCATCAGATGGACAAGCAGACTGTTTCTATTCAGTGGGATGCAGGCTGTGGTGTTACAGAGGATACAGAGCATTTAATAAGGGGAGGTTTTTCAAAGCCAAAGGGGGCTGAGATCCTAGCACTGTGATAACGTCTGTTTGTAGCTAAATAAGTTAGCATCTGGAGGAGGATTTATGTGGAACAGCCATGTCCAAATGTGAAACTGCATGTACGCAGTCGTTGCTGTTCCAGAAAACTGTCCACGATTGGCATGCCCTCCTTTCAGTCGATCAAAGCAGCAGGATCAAAGCAGGATGCTGCAGAAATAATCTAATAGTAACTAAGCACTTTTATCAAATCCACCAGTTTGTACGAATAAGTGCATCTTCCTCTGTCTTGTCTCTTTTTCTTCTTTTTATAATGACTGCCTTCTACATTCATCTTCTCAGCATTGCCTTTTGTTTTTCTAATCACGCTAAGTTAATACTTTACGGCCGCCAGCGAAAGTAGTTAATGTTTATGTGTGGGTAATCCGTCACGCTGTTTGTGTTCATTAGTCCGGTGTTATTTTTACTTTATTTTAACCTCACTACTTTGTGTGCATGTGTCTGTGTCCCTTCCCTGTAGCTGAACACTGTGACCACTCCCAGCCAGTATCAAAGAAAGCAAAGGAATGAGCCCTGTTGCAAAGGTGGATAAGATGTTTTGTTGGAAAAGTGACCCACTTCTCATGCAGCAGATCACATCACCAGTGGAATCATGCTTGTGCACACCACAGTAACACA
The DNA here is from genome assembly GCA_037367295.1 of Apogon hyalosoma. Lineage (NCBI taxonomy): Eukaryota > Metazoa > Chordata > Actinopteri > Kurtiformes > Apogonidae > Apogon > Apogon hyalosoma. The sequence continues at coordinate 12,486,081 of JAPQRP010000028.1, forward strand.
TCAGGAGGCGCATGGCGACATAAAGCGTTCAACACTGCACGGTTCATCTCTTCTTCTGACTTCATAAATCCGCAATCAGACAGGTCTTCATTTAGAAACCCGTTCAACAGAAAGTGATGGTTGTTCCACGCAGATATCAGACTCAAATATATTTATTATACTCATTGCATTCCCTGAAAAATAAAATGCCTGGCAAGACTCATGCACAGAGGTTTACTGTTTTGTTTTTCAGGAAATGTACCTGTAGGTTCCTATGCAGAACTTGTGGTTTAAAGAGGAAGTGGCTGAAAAGAGGAACTTTTTCAGTTTTCTATTATGATATAAAAGGTACAAGCTGATGTGTCAGACAGAGACCTAACACTGTAGGGACACTCCATTCTGAATTTTATGTTCTATCTAAACATTGTCACATCTTTTTATGATCAGCTCCTCCTTATCCATAACATATAACTGTGATGAACAATGTAATCTTGCACGGGAGAAATTCTCTAACCAAACTTAAAGGACAAAGGGCAGAGGAACTGACACTACATGGACTGTTTTTTTTAATGTAACAAGGGGTGGCTTTTATTTGATTTTAAAGTTGTTAGTATGTTTTAATTGTTTTATAGGACAGTGACATGTCCTAATGCAGAAACTGGATCAGGTGTGGTTCACTGCAGTTCTCTCCTTCCCTGCTCCTTTATTCAGTTAATCTAGACAAGATTATTCACCAAACCTGCCATGCAGGCTGGTATGTATTTAGCTGCAGAACACAATAAATAATAGGGCACAGCATTTTTCTCTTAGCTAACTCCCAGTTTGTTGATTGTTAATGGTACTTTCTTTTGGTCAGCTGATGTGTATATGGGTACATATAGTCAGGTTCTTTTGATTTAACTGTTGTATACTGTATGTGGTACATTGTCAGGCCAGTACAATAACTCCATGTTACACTGTCTTCAGCTCACTGGTGTCAGCACCTTTAGCCATCAGCCTGGTCCCATCCAGCTTTTGCACATTGCTAAGGATCAGGAGAGATATTTTGGGACTAAACTGATGACAACAATGATGAGAATGATATTGTACATGAATCTAGCGGTCTGTATTTTGATACTTGAATGATTTTTGATTTTATAGTATCTATATATATGTATATGTATGTATGTACGTATGTAATTTTTGGCATTTGTCAAAAGAGAGAAAAGGACTATGTCATTATATAGTTAAACATATCGTGAATAAACACCCTGTGATTTAAAAAAAAAAAAAAAAAAAAGACTGAGAAACAATGACTCAGAAGAGGGACCTCACTTCAGAAAAAAAGATTGTAAATAATCTTGGGCTTCCAGTCTTTTTTATGATTATTTTTCATAATTGTACAACTAATAAATGGCTCAATTAGAAATGATGTCCCTGTTGACTCATTTGTTTCTTAATGTGGTTTGATGTCAGTGTGGACTTTTTACAGGCATAGAAACAGCAAGAAACTGCAGCAGGTATATTGGTCTCCATGCTTCACCTGCACTCTGTACCCTCTCCAGTCATGTATGGACAGCAGCAGTTGAGAATGATGGCTTTAACCCATCAAGACCCAGTGCTACTTTTGTGTCAGTTCACAAATGAATTTTTCTCCCTATTTAAGATTTCTTAAATGATTTATCTTCATTTATTATGACATTATCCTCTGTATTTTTTGTTTTTTTCCAGTATAAATCAGGTATTTTCCTACATTTAATTCACTGATCATGTAGATGTTCATTAAAGCTCCGATTAAAGTTGAGGGTTATTATAGCAGAAACAGAAAACTGAAAGAAATGTGATTTTTTTCACCAAGTCCATCATTAACTGAACATAAACCAAGCGTGTCCATCCACTGTCATTGATCCAACTCCATGGGATTTACTGGTGAAGCAATGTTGTAGAACACAGCCTCTGAACGTCCAAATGGATGACCATGAAAAGATGATAAACTGCATTTTACACTAATTATTTACATGTATTGATAGGATTAATGGATCAATAGGTATTAAACAGTTTAGATCAGTAGATGCTTTTGGTCACCAGTGGCTGTTTGGGTCTTAATGGGTTAATGTGCAAATGTGAAGCTATATATTAGGTAAAACATAGGGGCTGACAGTAAAATACCATCATACTTAAACAACCTGGCCTGTTAGTTTAACCCAGAGCAGATGAAGCCTCAGTGACACAGGAACCCACATCATTATCTGCAGCAGACATGACTTTATATCATATTTTGAACCCACTTTACAGAATAACCTTATTATACAGAGGTTTTTGTCCAATTAAGTCCCTTTATCTTAAAAAAGGAAGCCCATACTGTTATGTCTGCACAAGCATTGTGTTCTTTAAAGTTGACAACAACACTTGTATTGATTTTCCATGCTTTTTTTTTTTTTTTTCATTTAAGCCAGGGCTAATTCAAATGGTCCCTGCAGCACCTCCTGCGCCAACATAATTTTTGTGTCTTTTTTTGTGAGGAAAATGCATCAACAAAACAAAATTACTGAAGCTTTAAATTAAATGCCAAATGCTCTGAAAAAGGTCACTGGAAGGAACTTGTACAACAGCTGGCTGAGAATAAATCTGAAGTTTATGACTGTAGAGGACTGCTGTTTCATGTTCTCGCCTTTGAATCCTCTACTCAGTAAATCTGTTTTACTCCAAGGTGGATAAAGTCTTTTGATTTCACAAATATTTCATCCACAATTTATGTTTTGCTCGGAGTCCTAATGTTGGCTTCAGATAAAATACGAGCAGCTCCATTTTTTTTCCTCTCTCTTGATAGTTATGTGATGTATGTTACATGGTTACATCGGATTCTTCATGTCTTCATAAATGAAAACTGGCAGATGTGGTCTTTGAAGAACACTTGAAGCCAAAGAAAAAATTCCTTTTTATGATGTCTCAAACATTAGACCAACATAAATTACATGGATTCATACTATCATAATTATGCAGCAAGGTAGGAATATAAATGTCCACATCTGCTCATTTTCATAGATAAGAAAAAGGCGTCATAGTTGCTGCTGTTCCTGGAAAACAAATATGACACTGGTAGTGACGATACAAAAAGGCTTTTCTTGCTCTGTGTTTATAAACACAGGCTCCACAGTGCATAGAGGATACCGTCAGATAGAAATATCAGTAGGTAAGCCTTGTGTTGTTCATTTTCATTCTTTTTAACAAACTAGTAAAATACAATAAACAAACACTTTGACAGGGAATTCTTATAGGCATAAATTTAGTTGTAGACATGTTCTATATCCATCTTCTTCTGATAGACTCACTTTAAATGTTGTGTCTATGATGAGTCTTTTTTTTTTTTGTAACTTTATTGGACATTTATTAATGCACAGCTTAACCCGTAAAGACCTAAACAGCCACTGGCAACCAAAACCACTTACTGATCTAAAATGTTTAATACCTGCTGATCCACTAATCCTATCAATCCATGTGAATAATTGGTGTAAAATACAATTTTGTCATCTTTTCATGGTCCGATATGACCCATTTGGATGTTCAGAGGCTACATCATCTTCTACAACATTAATTCATCAGTCAAACCCATGGAGTTGGATCAATGACAGTGGATGGAGACACTTGGTTTATGTTTAGTTAATGATAGATTTGTTGAGAAAGTCACATTTTCTTCAGTTTTCTCTGTTTTTGATTTGACAACCTTCAACTTCGTTCTTAGTTTTTAGGAACAACGACATAATTAGTAAATTGAATGTAGGAAAATACCTGATCGCCACTGAAAAAGACACAAAATACAGAAGATAATATTACAATAAATGGTGATAAGTCACCTAAGGAAAGTTAAATATAGAGACAAATTCATTTGGCAATTGCTTCAAAAGTAACACTGGGTACTTATGGGTTAATATTGATTTTATCACAGATCCACATGATTTAAGTCATAAGTTTTTATCATAATAACCTTTTTTTAACGGCTTTTATGATCTATCTATCTATCTGTCTGTGACATATTTCTTTGATGAATAAACAGTAGATCAGGTTTGCTTTGCACGCACTTGACAGCTCCTATTTCATTGGCTGATATGTCTCGGTCGTGTTCCCTGATTGGCTACATGCCAGCCTCTACCCGGAAGAGACTTGATCACCTGCTGCAATTAGGTCGCACCTGTTGAGTCGCTTTGCCGTTGTGTAGATTTAGTGGAAGAAGAGTTCGGATTTGGGAAGGGGATGTTACACCGCACTGGCCATATGGACTAACACCTGAAAACAGCTCTGTGTTTATCTGCAGAGTTACTCGATACAACGGAGACTTATCCTGTCCTCTACGGTGAGTCAGGAAGAGGTGATTTTAGTTTGTTTTAGGTTTTGCATGGCGTAAAACTTAGCAAGAAACGTTTTGACATGCGCTAAAAAAACATGACAAATCACTGCGTTTTTGCTCGCATGAGTTTTTGTGACTTTTATTTCCACTTTTATTGCCATGCTGAGGTTTGTTTTTGTTTTTTTTCTCTCATTTGAATTGTTCTCATCGAAAGCCTATGAGTTACAGATAGTTTTCCATGTGACATCGTATTTCATCCTCAATAAGAACACCCTACTTAGAGTCTCTTTTGCCTTTTCACAGATGACACTTGATGTGTTTAATGTTGAAAATTTGGTTGCTTAGTAAGACTGCAGAGTGCAAATATTTGCTAATGAATGCCAGTCATAGTCATTTTAAAAGAAGTAGGACACAGTGCCAAGCTAAACATTAATGAAATATTTTTTGTTCACTCCAGCAGGTTGTGAGTTGCTCAACACAGTGTTAGCCATGAACTTTTGTTTACTGTTAATCATTAAACCAGTTCTCTGTGTAGCTGCCCTTGAACACATACTTAACATTTTTGCTCCCCTTTATACTAACACACTGTAATTTGTCATTACAGAGTGTAAATTATGATTTTCAGCCTTGTAAGCCTGGCTCACAAACTGCACAGCTGTTCACACCCTAAACACATTACAGACCTGATGCTGATCCTCCCCTTAATAGTTTTAAGTGTTATATCTGCCAAGTTATAATTCATCTTCAACGCCCAGTCACATCACAGAGCTCGACTGAATTTAAAAGTTGTCTTAAAGACATGAAAGCAAGCAAAGTAACATTCCTGTCACTATTAAATCCTGACTCAGCAGAGGGGTGTAGTAAGCTTTTCCACTGCTGCTCTGCAGGTTTGTTGCCTTATACAAGTTTGAGAAGTGTTGGCTGCTCCAGTTTGTACATTGTTCTCTGGATCTGAATGCCTGATGGGAGGGACAGTAATTAGAAGCTATTTACGCATTCTCACAGAGGCCAGGCGATGCTTTGTCAACCAACTTTTGTTTCCAGAAAACATGTGAATATGGGTGGTGGTGATCATGTTGTTCCCCTTACTGTGTCTTCATGTCAACAGTACAAAAATGTCTAACCTCTATGAAAGCGTTCTAGGTCACCAGGTGTAAAGGAAGACCCAGATGAAAAACTGATACACATGGAGCTAGATTAGGAGTGTCAAACTCATTTTAGTTCAAGGGGAAAAATCACAAAAAAATGTGAATAACCTGAAAAAACTGAAATTTCTTAAGAAAAATAAATGTAATTTTAACAATATTATGCCTCACCTTATTATTTATGCATGTATGTCCATCACAGATTGGATCTAGAAAGGCACCAAACATTCAGTAACAGGTATAATGTTAGTAAAATTTTGGAGTTTGAACTTGAAGATTGGTTAAAAGCAATCTATGGAATGGAGAAACTGTCCTTTTCGTTGAAAGTAAAGCAGGATAAATGTATGGAAATGTGGTCAAAATGGATTGTATATTTATCACCCCATTGAGGCCAGATTTAACTTTACTGGAAGTGACAAGTTATATTTGTACTGATTGAATGTAGTGGAGTTGAAACTTGTGTGGATTTTGAAATAAGAATAGCGAAAATAAGGGGGAAATATGCCATCTTTCTGTTCTGTGTAAAATAAAATAAAAACTGACTAAAATTTTGGAGTTTGGAAATAAAGTGAGTTTGACACCCTTGACTGTTAATATCTTAAGTGTGAGTTTTGCACCTTGTAAATCCATCCTGTGGGGCAGATTGGAACCTTCGGGGTCTAGTTTTGGTCCATGGGCCATATGTTTGACACCCCTTAGCTAGATAGTGTCATAATACTGTAGGTTCAACTATGATGATACACTAATTTATGAGTCACAGACATTTTTCAATGTTCATAAGGTATCATGCAATTCATTACTTTCAGTTGTTTAAACATTCTTTACAATTAACCATGTGTAATTATAAGATCATGAAAATTGGTTGCCAGTTTAGTGTGGGTTGATTTCTTAGCCTACACAAAATAGTGAGGATGCCCTGATATATCAGACAGACATCGGTATGTGTCAATATTGTCCTTACAGACTGTCATCGACTATCAGCAAATAACGTCACTCCTCATGATAGTAGACAGTGTTTTTCTGTGTTAGACTGATGGCTGTTGCGTAACTGTGAATGATTTAATCTGTGGGTATTCAAAAATGGTGCAAAGAACAGCTGAAAGAAAAAATATCATCTGTTTCTCTGTCACAGATGGGAAATTAAATAGCAAACAAGTGGTGCCAGGCACAATACACCCTGCCCCTTGCACATATTTTGCCCATTATAAGTAAAATGGGAAGATTTTAAATATTCATGAAAAACTTAATTTTGACCTACTGTTCCCAAAATGTAATGACATCTATTCTGGGTCTCTGGCAATCTATAAACCCATTTTTTAAAAAAATGAATTTAATTAATAGTTTTGCTGCTACAGACATTTGAAATTTTGCCCATTATAAGTAAGGGGGGGGGGTAAAATTCATAAAAAAATTGTAACTTTGACCTTATGTTCCCAAAATGTAATGAAATCTATTCTGGGTCACTGGCAATATGTTCCCAAAATGTAATGAAATCTATTCTGGGTCACTGGCAATACATAAACCCAATTTGGCATGAATTCAACCAGTACTTTTGCTGCTAGATTGTTAACAAATAAACAAATTGAATCAAAAACAATACCCTTTGCCTTCCCTTCAGGGGATGGGGTAATAAAATGCAATAATATTTGTACTGGATTCCAGTATATTTATCAAATAGGAAAAATCTGTATCAGCTTAAAATTGTATATTATCTTCAAATTTCCAGGGAGTTGTATTAAATCTCCTGTTTTTACATGTAAATTAAGTTACACAACCAAATCTTTGAAGATGCTTCAATTTTCCTATCAAAACCCTCTACATTTTATACTTGATTGGAATGTGAACGTTCTCGCTTTGTGTCCGAACTGACAGTGAATGTGACTCTGTGACCATGGAAAATTCACGCTGCAGTGATAAATGGAATCGCTTACAATTTTCTGGGTTCACTGGGTTAGAGACCTCAGCGTATCATGGAGTCTAATTTAACCGACGAATGAAGACAGTGACCCATAAAGATAGTTTGTCTGTAGCATTCGTATATTATGTGTAATCAAAATGCTCTGAGATAAGAAAACAATGCATCTGGCTCTGCTGAACATTACATGAACACACCTGAATCTGATCGTGTCGGTGCAGCTACGTGATGAATAAGCCTCACAACAGATTAAGCTTTTTATCTTGGGATACAGTACATTGAATTAGTGTGACCTATTTAGATTAAAATCAAATGGAGTTTTAGCCCTAAGTTGATCAAATATTTTCCCTTCAGGGTTTTTGTTCATTGTTGATAGTATTTGCTTGAGATTAATGCATGTAAAGGAACATAAAAGGGAATGTAAGGGTGTGAGCACTTTGGTTTCAGAAGCTTTTTCTCTAAAGTATTGTGAATAGCCTATATTTAATCATAGGTTCCCCTTTGTATCAGAATCTGCCTTCTTTTAGTGAGGATTTAATAAATCCAAGTCCTTCTGTCCCTTCTATTGATGAGAATAATAAGGAGGCAGTATGAGTCCTTTGAGAAAGAGCCTTCCACATGCCTGACCTGTCAGTAGTAATGTGAACAAGATAATAGGCAGGAAACACAAGTAAGCAGGGAAGTGCTGTAACATAACACAACATATCGGCTGTCTTTACACAGATTATACATGACATGAAGAATGCTGTATGTGTGTATTCGCAAAAGATCTGTTTTTCTCTCTGAAGTGAAGGAGTGTAGATGAATAAACAAGGCTCAAAGCACTGACTTCTGATAAAAGTACATCGTTACCTAAGATGTGTGACGCACAATATGATTTTATGGTTTCCTGCTACTTGAAGAGTTTATACTTACAGGGCTCTCAGTGTAATAGTCATATTTAAATCAAAATCACAATTTTTATAGATTCTTTTTTTCTTTTTTTCTTTTTTTTTTTTTTTTTACAAGTTACTGAAATTATACAGATCATAATAGTGAAGAGTCAACTGGCAAAAAGCCTTTTTTTTCAGTTGTACCAGATCTGATGAAGGAATCAATGTTTCTAAAAGAGGATTTTCATTTAATGCGTATTGAATTTCAACTTTATCAATATATTGTTCATGTAGCAAACCCTTCAATAATCAATTCTGCCCATGTCTAGTGTGACACAAAACTGTTCAATAATTCATTTTTAATGACTCAATTAGTATAACTATGTTTAATATATCACAGTGACTATAAAAAGACATTTGGTGTCTCAAGTTACTATTGTTATATTAATAGAAGAGCTATTTCACAATGGTAGATGACTTGACTATCAGCTGTAATTTCTGGCATTCATTCATCACTAATGTGTTCATTTATCATACTAATGCATGAACATTTGATTAATTGTATTTAGTTAAATAAATGTCTTTTATTGTAGCGACAGTTGAGCCACATGTGGTGATTTCATCTCATTCTAGTTCATCTTTTTCTCTTTTCCTCACAGTCTAATCTTGACCTTTCACATTTTTCTCAGACTGGCACTTGGTGAGATTTATACACCCAAAAGCGGACTGTAAAGTGCAGGTCCTGCCCTCGTTCTCCTCCTTGTGCAATGCCGAACAGTGACACGTGGCCAGGCAGTGTTGCCATGGAATCCTTGAGCAATATGGATAGCGCTGGGAGCTGCGACAGTGTAATCAGCATGAACTCTGGCTTTGTGAGTGCTGCTGGACATCATCTCATCTTCTGTGCTAATAACACCTATGTCTTCAACCCACTGACACCCTTTGCAGTTAAAGGACTTTCATCTGGTCTATCAGCACTGCTCTTAAAATACTTTTGTTCTTGATAAGAGTGGGGAAAATAAGGAAATGAGACTTGTACATCAGGTCGTAATTATATCAATGCAAGTATGTACAGACAGTAGAAGGGGAAGGGGTTTGTATCCACCACATTCTGTCTGATGAAAGGAAGTGAATATGTCTGAGCTGACGTACTCTGTTTGTCATAAAGAGGCCTTTAAGGAGTTTCAGGGAGAGCTGCAAATTTTCTTAACAATGACCAGAGGGAAGAAGCTGTCAAACTGTTCACAGGCACCTGCAGCCACTAGAAAGAAAATCTTTTGACAGACCAATATGGAACAAGAGACAGCAAAGAGGAGTACTAGAGTGGTATAATTCATTCCTTTTGGGTTGTTGAAACACCAAATACTGACCCATGGTGCCTCTTCTGTGTCAAATGTTTTCAGTTAAATTAAAGGGGAAAAATATTGCTCAAGAATTTGGGAATATTGTCTCTTCACATTAGAAATGCACATGTTTTTCTATGTCTGCAATACATTTCACAGTTATGTTGTTTGCAGAGTGAAGACAGTATGGAGCACTTATCTGCAGAGGAGAGAGCATGTCTCATGTATCTTGAGGAAACAATCGAGTCACTAGAAGTGCAGGAGGACAGTGGCTTGTCCAATGATGAACCTGATTCTGGTAAACATCAGCAAATCTCATGTCATTAAATGTTCTGCATTTTGTTTGTCATATGTGCCTCTGTTACACCTCACACAGAGGTTTCCCATTACCTTTATTTTATTTCATTTATTTATTCATGCTTGCTACTTTGATTTGAGCTGCTTACTTTCATTTTAAAGCTGTAGTGTTTGATTTTTTTTTTTTTTTTTGCGTCACTGAGCATAAATTCCATAATTATCTTTAAGTGTTTTCTACTTAGAGTGGCTTCAGAAGATTTGAGAATTTTGCATCTACTTATTTTAAGGAGTTATTTTAATCTATCCTATGACACAAAGTTTGTCTAATCACAGACATGTAACGAGGTCTATTACTTGACAGCTGCAGTTACTGATTGTTGTTTAGATTCTGTCAGATGAGGCCTAGATATGAACTACAACTCTACTACATGTCTAAACAAGAAAGCTTAGAAAACTTTTTTTCCACAGCAGCATGAAATGATGTCAGGTCACCTATATTTATGTGCAGTCTTTTAATTTGGACAAAGAGGAAGAGGATGCAGAAGGAATGTGTTAATTTTCAGGAAAAAAAACACTTATTACTGATCGACAATCATAGACAAAACAACTATAAAAGATGTCACCCAGTAACTTGTGTATTACTTTGCTGTTGTATGTAGGCTTATGAAAACTTAAATTTTCTCTAAGGTTTAAGTTTATTCAGTAAACAAATGCAGTTTAATTTGTCATTTTTGTAAAGCTTTATTTCAATTTTTACTTCTGTAAATGAAAATGTTTTTGCATCAAATTTATTTGTCATTAGTATTTATTGAGGCAAGATATGTTGAATTTTGTTTCTGACAGTCTAGAAATGTGTTTTTTGTTTTTTTTGTTTTTTTTTTTAAAAACGTTCTACTTGTGCTTACCACATTTCTTAGTGTTGTGCAGTTTGAGAGACAGAACTCTGGGCAAAGCACACTCACAGATGCCTCACACCCTGGAGGACTGGAGGAAACATGTAGTTTGGTTGTGTTACCCTCTAAACATTCTTATAAAATTTTGTGATGCTATTAATGTGTGCCTTACAGCTTATTTATTGCGAAATAATTAGAAAATATTGATCAGTTGACCACCACAGCAACAGTCTGGATAGTTCTGTTTACCAACACTAGCAGGAAATGTGACATAATTTACTATTAACAGTAATAACTTTGTTTAAAAAAAGAAAAAAAAAACACTTCCGATACTAATCATAATACATTTGTTTTTGTTTTGTAGCCATTTCCAGATTGAAGTCTGGTGACTCAGGAAACGTCCAAATGTCTGTTCTTGGTGGTGGAATACATACAGTACAAGATGATGGCGGAACTGTTCTCCCATCTGAAGCACCAGCAGGACCACCGGAGGTATCAGCAGAACCGGGTTCCAAAGAGTTAAACGATGAACATAAAACTGAGCAACATGCTTCAGATCAAACCTCTGAACCACAGTTGACTTCTGCAACTAAAGCAAAGGAGCCTGAAATGTTATTAACACAACTCAGACCTCCAGTCACTGATTTGGCCACAGCATGCATAACGCCCACGCCAGATACTCAGTCTGACATATTGTGTGTGTCTTCTGATGGAGATCCAGAGAGCGTCCCCACAGATGCCAAGCTTTGCCCAGATCAGTCGTCTAAGCCTTCCTCTGAATTAGATCTGGGACTTATCCCCCCTCCTTCAGACTTCAGGGATGAGCCACTTCCTCAGCCAGAGAAAGACAAAGTCAGTCCTCCACCTGCAGGGACACCCAATAAGAAGCCTGTGACATCAATTGACCTGGAGCAGCTGCGCCAGAAAGCATCTGAGAAAAGACTTCCAGTGAGCTCCCCTGTAACCCTCGACCCTCCAAACAAGCCCCCATCTGAACCGTCTGTTGGTTGCCCAATAAGTCCCCCTCCTGATGCATCTGAGCCCCGCAGTCCTCCTGCTGTGCTTCCTAAGCCAAAGAAGCTTCCTGCCAATATTATTTTGAAGTCACATAAGACTTCAGTGGGCGGCTCTGATGCCAGTTCGGGACATTCAGCCCCCAGCAGTGCTGATCGGTTATTGTTGGACCCTCAAAGGGTCCGCATGGAGGCCCTTCGAAAGCTCGGCCTTCTTAAAAGTGAGGAGGGTGAATCAGGGCCTTCTCTGAGCCCTAGACTTTCTCCTAAATCTAGAAGGTCATGGGCAGCTCCTGCTACTCCGCTCACCCCTCCAGCTCCAAATACACCTACACAACCCTTAACACCTTTGTACCCCCATTTGAGCAGCACACCTCCTACCTCTGCCCCTGCCTCGTCCCCAGCTCCTGTTACTGTGTCTCCATCAGTTTCATCTATACCTTCAGCAGTCCCGCTTTCTGATATTCTTCCTGCACCTGCTGCATTCTGTGACCCTGTTGCCCCCGTGAAATCGCATGATGAACTGTCTGCTGTTAAAGATGTTTCAGAAGATACTGTTCTAGTTTCCCCTGCTGCTCTGGCCAACCAATTAACCCCACCCAAGGCTGTAGGTGTTCAGTCACACAGCCTGGAGCACTCTGGCCTGGGTCAAGAATCCAGTGAAGGTAGTGAGAAGGTCGACACTAAGCACAGCCTCATTCAGTTGCGTAACAGTTGGCCGCGCCCTTCCTCTCTGGGGAGCGGGAGAGAATTTTCAAGTGCTCAGGGTGAGGGGTCCCAGGCGAGCAGTACCAGTGGCAAAGACCCAGACTCGCGTAGATCCCAGTCTCCCTACACTGCCTCCCATCACTCTGATAACTCCCAGAAGCTGCCTCGGTCACAAGGCATCAGTGTGCTGATCTGTCCTCGTGCACAGAATGAACAGGACCGCCGTGTGGCCCTGAAGAAGCTGGGGCTGCTCAGGGACTGACTCACCACTACTAAATCTTAGTTCTTTTTCTGTCACAGACTTCACTGAGATATTACATTTATAGGAACACATATAAGCTTTTTACACAGTTTCTGAAGGCATTACATAACTTTTAGGAAACAGTTTAACCTATTTATGCATTTTCATTTTTAGGACACCAAACTGTTATAACTAGAGACTGCCTCGCACAACTTGAATGCCATGTCTTTCATTGCCTCAGTTGCATCAATGTTTTACTTTAATTGTACAGTCACATGAATAGTGTTTTATTTCTTGTAAAACTGGCAACCTAGAATCTTTTTATTTTTCACTGACTGTTGCATTAGCTGTTATTTTTGTAAATTAAATACTGTAAATACTGTTACTGTTTTATTTGTCATTTAACTATGAACAGCTAATTCTAATAGGGTCTGACTAATTGCATCTTGTGATCATACGTTTTATTTTGGTGACACCAGTATGACACTTGTTCCCCAGGTTTTTTTTTTAATCACTCTAAAAGGCCAATGCTGACACTTCAAATCTTAAAATTCCACAATACTGGTAGCATCAATTTGTCCACCAGTCACATTTTAAGGAAACACTGGCTTATATTTAGAGTATTTAAGATGAACTGCAGTTGCTGTGAACTTGTTTACTAGATGCAGTATCTCAGAGCAAGCTCTTTGCATGATAATTGAATGGTTTCATGTAAATGAAAATGTAAAGAGCATATCCTGTATTTCTAGAACTTATTTTACTGGAACTCAAAGCAGTGCCAGCAGCCAGGAGGCAATAAGAATGTGAAACACATGCTTTGCATGACTGAATCATGACACATGTCAAAACTCCAAGCCTGTTGCACAGCAGTCTGTTTAGTCTCATTATGGGGCTGTAAGCATACAAGGAATAACAGAAGAAGCACATTTAATCTTTCAGCATTTCTTGGTGTTTTTTTTTTTTTTCCTTTTGGGATCATAAATGTTTTTCTGTGGAGTTTGAACATATGTTCTTGTGTCAGGTCTCAGAGACACTATTGTCTGGCTCAGCTTCATCACCTTTATCTGATGTGATGGCACGAAAACTGGCACAACCTGTTTTCTCACCTCCTGGTTCAGCCTTTATGCAACACCTTAGCTTCTTGTGATGGTGCATTTATGATCTGACACTGTATTTTTTATGCAGTGAGATAGTTTTGCTTTTTCCTATTTTGCTATTAATGGCAGATTCTGCTAGAAGAATTCAATCCAATCCATTAGATTCTTCAAAATTCTGTGAAAAGTTATTTATGCCAGGTTTCTGTGCTGCAGAGAGCAAGAGGTTTTGAATAATCTGCTGTCAAGGAAGTTTAATTTTCTCACTCTTTTCTTGTCACATCAACAGGGAACTGTGCTATTAAATCTACACCTAGGTGTGTTTGCTATGGGAGTTGTTTTGTTTGCCTGTATCAGTGCTAAGTGCCACTTTGTTTGCAGTTATGATTCCTTCAGCCTTGCCCATTTGCCCACATATCTCTTCACTTATTTTCAGTTTTGTGCCACTCTTTGATTTCCTCTTTGTAGGCACATGCTTTAATTGATTTCTCTTATTCCAGCATCTCTGGATAAAATATTATGCTTATGTATGTGAATTTGTTAATGCATCTCTTCATAGGAAAGACTGAGGAAATTGGAAATTAAGCACATATATGATATGTATTTTTCTATTTGGTGTAAGTAAGACAGTAATTTCCTTATTATTCTGTTTCATTGACAGTTGAGCTTACACTATGCTCAATATGCTCTTTTACATTAAAGCAGAGGTAACAAGAAGCATCTACGTGATATGTGACCAGTAAAGGTTGCTTCGTGCTTTCTGTGGCATGTTGGTATGTGAGCTATCTTTTCTGTTCCACAAACACCTGACCTGAGTGACGAGCAGTCGGTGACAGCTGCTGCCACTTTCACTGTTTCTGTCGTAAGCATCAGAGATCAGCTGCAAAGAATAACATACCATATTCATCTGCATACCGTTCTTATTACATTAACAGTGCAGAGGCTGCCAGTAAGTGACACGAGTTCCCTACATGAAGAAAGAAAGAAATCACTGTACAAACTGTTTTAATTGTTTATCTCTGGGCTTATAATAATTACACAACAGTGCTATATGAAAGCAAAGAGGAGGCAGCTTTATGATCTTAAAAAGGGTTTAATTTGGGCAACATAAAATTTAAGAGCATGTTAATAGCCAAGTGGTCAGGTTGAGAGGTTTATGGACGTGCTTAAGGCTTTACAAGTACATTTTGATCACTAGAGGGCAGTCTCGATTCGTGTGTCTGTGCCAGTACAACCACTTCTTGTACAGACTTTATAATCCTTCACTGAGGCTGAGAGCTCATGATGGACAGCATTTAATATTGTGCATGGAGTCATTTTTCATATCCCATGTCAATGACTACGCTGCAAAATAGATCTACGTCTTTGTACTGAGGCACCCGAAAGTATATTAAAAACTACATTTCAACATGCCACTGACTAAGCATTGTAACCTACAGTCATCTATTGTTTGCAAATTTTTTTGATGAGTTTTATTCTTTGAGAGATGATTCATTGTGAAACTAGCAAAGTCATCATATCATTCTCTGGTTGCAATGTTATGGGGTTTTTTTGTTTGTTTTTTTTTCTAATAAATTAATGAGGATTAGATGTCAGTTGCTGTGGATCTGGTAAGATTTTGCTTTCCTCCCCACCAAAGTAAGCCACTATATTTCATCAACTTCCATGTAAAAGCTGGAAAAAGCTTCCCTTTTAAGTATGAGCTGTAGGGAACGTCTGCATTAACAGGTGAAAGTGAAAAGCAACACCAAACTTGAGTGGTTTAAATTTGATAAGCCTCATAAGTCCCAAGTATTTTTGGAGCTCAGTCTGAAAGTTTCAGAGTGTTTTCATCTGCACTAATAAAAGTTGATTTACTAATTAAAATGGAATTGGTTCACATGAGTAATTTCATGTTGATTCATGAGACTTCCCATAAAACTGGCTTTGGTAGAGAAACGGGGCCTGATGTATTTAGAGTTTGTGGAATTGAATTACACAGAACTTTATTGGATTGGACTGAACGATTAGTAACTTTTTTTCTATGTTTTCTCTCTTCATATCTTATGAGGTCAGTTAAACTAGGCCTGAACCAGTATGAGTTTAGAGAATTCAACTTGGGCCTGTGCCACAGTTTTTATCTTCTCCAGCAAAATTACTTTGTCCTTTTCCTTCTAGGGGAAGTGATTCAGGTCAGAGTAATGGCAAGAATGAAAGAAATGAATGTGGCTGATTTTTCTGGAAGGTTTTACTCATCAAAGTGCCACAGTGACCTTAAAACATGCTGAACTTCAGGTTCTTCACATGGACTGAATATGAATTGATAGTTTTTGTTTTTAGTGGCAGAAAATATATTTAATCTCACAGATGAAATATTTTAGGACACACAGAAGAGCGGTGCCTCCACAAAGCTCTGAGACACTCCCTTGTGTGTTTGTAGATGGAGCAGGTAGGCGTAGCTGCTGCACCATCAGACTAGACAGTGAGCTCATGGGACTTCCCCACTGTCCTGGTCCTGTTCTGTACTGTACTTACCCACTTACATATTGTCTGTCTGAAAGAGGCTGCCAAAAGCCTCGGCCCCTTCTCCAGATATAAACTGATCACAGAGGATTAGTGGAGACAAAGTGGCACATAGCCACTGCTGAGTGTGCTGGGCTTTAAGTGAGCCCAGCCCAGTTCTGTGTCATCGGAAGAGTTAACTTAAAATATATGGCCATTGTGTGTTTCTTCAGTGTATGTGTGTTTCAGATGGAGAGTGTAAGCGCGGGAATTCGATTTGTTACATGATGATGACGATAAAGTGAAGGATACGTGCTCGTCAGACAGATTAAACAGGATTGTAACAAGAAAGTGTCTCCTCCGTATCATTTCACCGTGATGAGTTCATTTGATTACATCTGTACACACGCACAATATGTGAACAGGCCTGTTTCCCCTCCAGCACCCGCACTCTCTCACACAGCTAACAAGCCTGTCTTTATCTTGTCTACCCCCTTATTGCAGCAGCAACAAGTCTCATTACAGTAGGACTGGGACATCCACTCATGAGGCAAAGAGCCTGCATAACCCAGAGCCTGAGGGTACCATGATGATTATTAAAAGGTTTCATCCAAGATTCTGCCAGGGTAGTCTTTGACAGTCTAGGAAGAATTTTTCTGTTAGTTGGGGTTAATGTGTCTGAAGCCTCTTTTTCTTCAGACAAGATAACTGTATTTCCTTTTTACCTCTCCTCGTCCTCTCGCTGCCTGTTAGTGCCAGTGACTGAGGCTGTGGTCAGGAGGCATTCCTGGGGCAAGCCCACAGCGTTCGCTGGGATGCCTGTACTAAAGTGTGGAACTCAGCAAGCCACTTTGCTCCCCTGTGGTGCTGGCATGGTGAGTACCAAGAGATCCTGCTGGGCCTGCGGTGGTGTTGGTAACCCTGCATATGAAACCTCTGCAGAGAGGAAAAAGAAGGCAAGGAGGAGAAAGTTCTCTGAGCTCAGAGCCTTGGCATTTTCACACATAAATCTTTCAGACAATTGGGGAGCATAAATGTCAAACTGGAAGAAAGTAAATGAGGAGCTTAGGTAGCGTGTCCCTGTGTATGACCATCTGGAAGAGAACATTAGATCCTCTGCAGGGCTTCCAACTCCTCAGTTTATTAGCATGCACCATACTACAGTGGTGGCTCTCAACATGCATCCATCTTGCATTTATCTTACAGCAACAGCTGGTGAAGCATTGTCTGACTTTGATATTTTTGAGTTAGGATGAGGAGTAGGTTGTAACTACACATTTTCAACAAGTACTTGCCACATTTTTCCCTCCTGACAACTGAAAAGTGAAATGAATATAAATTTCCAAGCGTCTATTGTCAGCAAACAGTTATGGCACTTGTTAAATGTGGTATTTCAGGCAGTCATAAATTTTGCATATTGTCCCAAATATTGCCATCCGTCTGCTCTTTAAAAGGAAAAATGACATTAAAATTGATTATATCTTAAAATTCATAAAATTCACAAACAGTGCTACACGCGCAACCACCAGGATGTGATAGAAAACCAGCCACAGGAGGCTGTGGTGAGCCACTGCACACAAAATATTATGAAGATGTTTTCAGTGCATGACTGAAAATGGGTATGATGCCATTTTTATTTGACTTATTATCTATAAAAGATTCTTCCACCTTCCACACTCTCCCATTCCTCTTTACCCACACTGTGAAGCCGAAGTCCTTTTCATGACGAGGATCATAAATTAAACATTGCCTGGGCTTCCCTTGTGTGTCTGTTGGTGTAAAAATAGCTTGGTCTGGTGCTCAGTGTGATGGCCGTGCACAGCCCTCTGTCTTTAATGAAGTGTTGCCATGAAAAGTGTACTGAGCCACAAGCATGACTTGTTCTCCAGCTCTGTGGCAACCATGTTCTGACTTTCTCAAACTCCCCAAGTGACTCTGAGCTCATTTGGTTATACAAGTGCTCACAATTACCCAGAGATTTGGACACAGGGACACGGGATATTTCCATATCCCTGACGGATGTTATTTTAATTACACTGAACTGCTTGACTTTGTGCTGTGGATTTACATGTATTTTTCTTCTTCTGTGGATGCAAAGAGGGAATCTCAGAAGGTTATTCTGCTGCACTGAATCTCTTATTTATTGAGGCCTCAAGACTTTGTCAAAACACGAGTTATCATGGGAAACTATATTAAATTGTTGGTGAAATAACTCTCTTTAAATCCAGGTAGTTTTGACAAGAACTCTGAAAGGTACAGATAATTACAAAATTGTGATAAGGAAGGATGGAACATAATGAAAAATAATCCCCCCCTTTCTTGCATCAGCAATAACAAGATTTCCAGATTGTGAGCAGTTTCTAAATTCTCCACATCATCTGAAGAAAGTTGTTATCTCCAATCAGCCTCATTGTGGGGTCGTAATTATAGTTGATTGAGAAAAAAAATTACACACAGGAGCAAGCAAGATAATTATAGTGTAGAATCCGCCTGTATGTTGAAATGCAAACATAAATGTATCAACACAGCTGACTAATTTAGGTGATAATGTTTGAGGGGGTAGCAGGTGTGGGGATCTGGATGCTTTTCTTTCGTAGGACGCTCCCTGAAAACAAATGTTCCATATGTCATTGCCAGTGAAATGTGGCACAGTAGCTCAGTGGGTTGTACTCCTGGTAATGTGAGGAAGGTCTGTTTTGATTCATGTAACTCCTCAAGCCTCATTCCTCTTCAGGGTCTGGGGGGTAATGGTGTGCATATAGTGCCTCATGATCGGTGACTTGCAGGAAGGGCTTATGTTAGGGAGCAAATAACGTGTTCTTATCCCTGTTTAATGTGAAAATTGGCAATAAGCTGCAATCAAATGATGACACAGCAGACAGGCTGCCACATTTATTCTTTATTTAAAGGTTTACATTGTACAAACATGCTTCACAAATACCTGTGGTCCGGGATCTTCATCTCCAAACTGGTATTAGTGATTTCTGACACCAGGGTTTAGTTATTCAGAGCCAGGAGCAAAGATCAATAAGGAATATGTGGCAGCTGAGCTAAACGCCCTGCAGGCAGTAACTCAGTTCTGATGACTGGATAATGCGGTGTTGGTTATGATTCTGGAACCAGATAACACAAAATATAATTTGTATCCAGGTTTTTTTTGTTTTTGGTTGTTACACTGGATGATAATTATAGAGCTTTCATCAGTTTTCCTGTAAACAATTACTGATTGTTATTTATCATACCTGAGGAATAGTGTATTCTGAACAGCTGGTATAGATTATTGTAATAATCTAATGTCAGCAGGCTTTTATTTAAAATGTAACTTCCCTCCGTGTGTATTTTTATAGATGTTACAGGTCCACTTGAATTTCAGTTTTTCATGCAGGACCAGAGTCTACTATAATAACAGGAACGTGGAATTGCTAAAGGCCCCCAATTGACCTTGGGGTAAAGATGGCATGCTGGGAAATCAGCTGAGGTATTAAAAAAAAAAAAAAAAAAAAAAAAAAAGGATTGCGTATTGCATTTTGAAATAACTTCTACAATTTCCTTCCATAATTCTGCGCTGAACTTTAACCTGTAAGGAAATAGTGAAAAATATATAACTTTAATATCATGGTGCCGTTGCTTATAACGCCAGAATTGAGAAACCGGTTTTTACGCAGGTGGCACAGGCCAGGTGATCACACGGCTGCGACCCCAAGCGCACATGATAACCTCGGTCCATCTTTGGTCCAACCAGCATCTGCGCGTAAAATCCTGCAGAACCGACGGGGACACAGTGGGAGTGGGTACGAGACGAGCAGGAGCACAGGAGTCCGGAGCGCAACGCGGACGCCTCTTCTTCTCCTTCTTCTTCTTCTTCTTCTCTCCTCCCCCTTCAGACCCCGCCGCTCTACTCCATCTCTCCCTCTCTCTTTTCCTCCCTCTCTCTCTCTCCCGCTCTCTCTCTCTCTTTCTTAAATTGACATCGGTCTGGCTCGAAACATGATAACAGTAAAGCCTTCCTCCGCTCCGCTTTGTCGGGCTACCCTCAATCCAGATCACTTGAAACTCAAATAAGCAGGCGTAAAGAGGAACAAGGATCGCACAATATCCTGTCAGTGGGTGCACAGGGGGAATAACAAGAGACCTTTATACCACACACCCTTGTATGTGCTTTTGCGCATCGCAGATTTTTTATTATTTTTTTATTTTTTAAGTAGAAGTGTTTAACTGCAGTGAAAGTTAACATGTATGTGCACGTTTTGATGCGCGCAAGCCTGGGATTTGTAGGTCTCTGCCTGGTCGCCTTTGTCCAACAGTCAGCTTCAGGAAGTAGAACCACTCAAGGTAAGTTTTCACGTCAAAATAGCCTTATCTTTCTGTTGCCATGCCGTGATCTGATGACTGTGGATGTACTTATTCTGTGCGTTATGCCTGGGCGCACAGTGAAAGCCTCCCAAGCCTAAACCACATGTATTTAGTAGAAATTCATGGATAGCTGGTTATTATCACACCCAGCTGCTCGTAAAATTGATATCAACTTTCTAAATAAGTGTAACTTTAACTGATGTGTGTTTAAAAACAAAGGATTTATTATTGTTATTATTATTATTATTATTATTATTATTTTTACAATGCAGAGTTTAGAAGTGAAATATTATTGACATCAGAGCATTTGTCATTCTCAGATTGAGGTTTTTCTGTTGATTCACTACCAACTGCTTAATTGCTTTTCTCTGTCAGCATGTTTATCTGCTTAAATTCACACCTACTTAAGAAGAAAGAAAAGAAAAATACGTTTAAAAAGTAAATTTACTTTCTCCGGGTTTGCTGTTGTCAGAAAGAGCAGCCGTCTCTGATCTTCAAACAGCATCAGCAGTGTGAACAGTTATGTTTCATAGCTAATCCAGCAAGTAATTGTACTGAGACTAGCAGAAGGTATTTGTCACAGTCCAGACAAGTATTTGACACCGGCGTGTAACACACACATGGAGGGGTCTCTGACTGTCAGACACTGCAGCCACAGTATGGTCCTGCCCAGCCGGCTGCCCTCTTGCTCTCATGTGAGAAATTATTCAGAGCAGACAAGGGCAGCCTGAATCAAAACTGTGGCACTTTTACAGGAACAAGAAAGACACGGTGTTAGACACTCATTTTCTGATTCGCTCAGCCTTCTCCTGCAGGTTTTCATCACTTAATTGTCCCACTATACACATGCC
The DNA here is from genome assembly GCA_037367295.1 of Apogon hyalosoma. NCBI lineage: Eukaryota > Metazoa > Chordata > Actinopteri > Kurtiformes > Apogonidae > Apogon > Apogon hyalosoma. Next base: position 12,507,590 of record JAPQRP010000028.1, read on the forward strand.
AACCCGGGGCTGCCAGAAGTATTTGCATGCAAAGACACATCATGGTTTCTGTGTGAGTGTTGATTGTGGTTGGTGATGTTTCGCACACAAAAAGACATCTCTCGGGCGGTCGACAAGGCAAAAAGAGAAAGGGGGTGGGTGACTATTTTGCATCCTGGGTGGTCTGCCCCCACTTGTGGGAAAACTCAATATTTACATTTTGCAATTAGAACTACTTTTTTCTCACTTTATTTTCCACAACATCGATTACACACTTCCTTGTAGTGTGGAATGCCGCTGTATGAGTGTCTGCTCTTAATGGCATGCACCTGTTTGTTGGTCATGAAGCGAAACTCCATGGACGACCACTTGATAGTTTTCTCCTCCAGTTCCTGTTTATCAGTGCAAGGCAAGTAGCCCTACCGCGACATGTTTAGCTGTGTTCGGCCATAAAATTATTTGTGAGCCTATTTTGAACTGAATCAAGAATAAGTATTTTGTTTGGCGTCGGTGGCACTGACAGGCTCTTACGGTGGGAACAGTTTTGACAGAGAGGAGCAATGACAAAAAAAAAAGCAGTTTGTCAGCTCAATATTTATTCAAGGCAGATGTTGCCGACAAGAGTCTTTGTCTTTCATCAATGTCAGTCTAATCATGGCGCTGTGTTTCAGGCATCAGTCATTACTTCATGAAAAAAAAAAGTGTAAGAGCAGTGGAATGAGGGAGGGAGGATTTGAGGATGTGGTATAGAGAATGACAAAGAAGGGAAAAATGAGACTGGGGAAAGGGGAGAGATTAAGAGAGCACAGACAGACAGACAGTGAGGGAGACGTTTCTTAGTGAGTGAGCAGCAACAAGCATGGAAAAGAGAAGGCAAGGAAAGAAGGAGCCATAGACGTCATGGCAAATCACTTTCCCTCGAACAGACTCAGGAGCTCTCTGCTAATGCAGCGGCACCAAGGCAACGGTTGGTGTGGGGCTGACATGCTGCTGTGGCTGGCTGTGTTGGTGTAACCTCTGCTCCGGAGGCCTGGGGGTCTAAAGACGCACAGTTGCACGAGCAGGCAGGAAAGCCAGATCCAGTCCGGGACACACTGTGGGAACCGAGGAGCTTTGGCAATCTGAGGCCCAAGTGACGGGGAGGCTTACCTAGAGATGCTACCCCAGACGCTACTATGAACGAGATGGAAGAGAAGAGAGTCCCCCTCCCACCCCCAACGCTCATTCACTCCTTTCCTTTTTCACCCAACTCTTGCTTTGTTTGCTTTGTTCTCGCTTCCTTTCCTATGCACTTAATGAAGTAGCTGTGCTTTTTCTATGTCAGCCATAAGCAAAGACCGCATTACTGTGTCAGAAGCCTCGCTGTCAGCCAATGCGCTATTTATATTTTTTGCGACAAAAAGATGTGGAGCCCCCTCTGTCCTCTTCCGTGCGTTCTCCACTACTGTCCAGCCTACTTTGGTTAATTGATAGAAGGCTGTACTCAGCAGGTCTTTGTGTGTTTGTGCTTAGGTGTGTTTTTGTGCCTACATGTAATTGGGCCAAAGTGCATGAGATGTGTTTGCAGTAATTTGGACAGTTCTGTGAAACTGTATGTGGCACCACATAAAAGAGGCATTTAAGCAGGGCTTTTATTTCTGCTTCTACCTCTGGCAGTGAACTCCTCCAGGCAGTCTGTGTTAAGTAGAAAAGAAAAGGGAAGGGAAAAAATGACCACGGCTGTGGCACTATCTCGTCTGAACATGGCCAGTCATCTCACTTTAACATTTTGACACCACTTTGGCGTTGCTCTTTCATCACCTTCACTCTCCTCATTTCTCAGGCTGTGTGGTTTCTGCTTTGCCCCCGAGTCCTGACAGGCATCTGCAGTGGTATTTGTTGAGTTGTTACACTTATCCCCTCAGAGACTGGATATGTCTTAAAACAAGCAGATGCAACAGCCCCTATTTTTATTTCTGTTGAGGTAGTGGAGCACAGTTTTTGTCAAAGTAATTTTTAACAACTGCCAAACAGAAGATGTACACAGGTCAACATGTAGACAAGACAGTACTACTTCTGTTGCCATCTAGATGCCCTGTGACTCAGAGACACTGCTAGTTTGGTTCAAAGTAATGTTCTGTTTTTCCAGTCTGCAAAATTAAAGCGAGAAAAGTATAAAATACCAAGTAGGTCTGCATAATACGAGGAAAATCTGCAGTCTGTAATGTGATGACAATATGAATTATCTACAAGCCCTCTGTCTTTCAGCAAGTACACTACTAAAATAGACTCAAGTAGCATTGAATTGAATAGTTTAATTTCTGGATACATACATTAATGGATGAATTGCACGTAGATTAAATCAGATCTTTTAACTATAAGGAATTCAGCTTTAATTGCCCTTTCTTCTAAATCCAACCAACATCTCTTGAATTAAAAGAAAAAACGGAAAAACAACTGAAATAATGTAATAAATCATCATTATATCCTTAGCCACGTAATGAGTTTTGGCTTCTGTCCGTTCTCTGTGGTGTTTGGATGTTTTGTCAGGAGTCACACACGCAAACGTCCGAGAAATGGACTTCTGGTGTGTGTAAATAAAATGATTTTTCGTACTCACTGCATTTCAGGTCGACTTTTGGGATGTGTTTGTCACTTATGATCATGTTGCAAGGACGATGAAGATGTGATTTATCGGTCAGCGCTTGGTTTTGGCAAAGTAATTTTTAACAGCTGCCAAATGGAAGATGTATAAAGGTCAAGAAGGAGACAAAACTACTCGGGCGCTCATCGGTTTGCTCTGTGACTTCGTGGTTTACGACAGTGTCAGTTTGGATCAGTAAATGAGTCGGATTCCCTGTAATTACCGATATCTACCTGTACATTATTTGGATTTTTTTCATAATCAAAGGACACTGTAGTGATGATGACAGTGGAGCGTCTGTCTGTCTGCCGTTCTCCGTCTGCAGCGAGCGTTCAGTGTCAGACAGTTGTGTTCTCATTATGATCTGAGGCAGGTTGAGCCTCGGGGTTGCCCTTGGTCACTCGCTGACGCGTGGGTGGAGCGAATCAATCCAGCTTCACCGTACTTTACCACTTAGCACACACACCCAGAAAAAATCTGCCTGACAAGTGGTGCTCCAGTACCACTGTACATGTTGTTACAGAGCAGCCGAGAGAGCAGAGAGATTATTATCTTGGCATTACTTGAGCGCTGAGAACACTTGAAAACAATACGGTCCAAGAGCAATGCCGTATGAATCATGAAAACGACTTTGATCTGTGGGTGGGTAGTGAGGACAAGTGACTGCGTAGACTGCGATGAGTGATTTTAGACTGGATATTAATGATTGCACTTAGGAGGCAGAAGTGCTTTCACTTCCGAAAATGAGGCTCTATTATGAGTACAGATGGCTTTAAAGGAGGGAATGGGCAGAGTTTATTGTGCCTACATTTTCTAATTCTTTGACTTTAATGCGACCAAGTTACTGCTTGATATAAACATTCACTTTTAAGGCATGCCGGCTGCAGAGACATAAAGAGGGAGTACCATGTTTACAGGGACATGTAAAGTCCAAGCTGTGACCCAAGGCAGTAGAGTGAGCCTTTATTCTGGACTTTTGCTCACTTTCATCCTGCCCACTGGAATGTAAAAGCAAGACATTTTTGTCTCTGCAGCAGAGTGTCAAAAATCCTGGCTTGAAGAAATATGTTCAAGGTCTCTAAGAATTCTGGGTGCATTTTCTCAGTGATTAATGCGGTTGTACATTTCATCCGTAACTTGAAAAAATATTTCTATAATGAGCTGCACATTTGTGAGAATTACTTTTTACAAAGCAGAAAATATTAGTTCTTTCAGTCTTCAGTGACTTATATAAAGCTTTTTTTTGTGCTAGTTTGGTGGTATATCAGCACAAATAAGAAGATTTGTTGGTAGTGGGTTAAAGTTTGAAAACAGTCTGTGTTTATGTTCAACATTCCTGTGTTTTCCTCCACTTTATTCATGCATCAAACGCCTCATCATCTATGCATATATTGTATGCGCTTCAAGTTCAGCGACTGTTACACTGCAACAAAACACAACCGTAACCTGTCGACACTGCAGATTTCTGGTTGCTCCCCAGGGAAACCCATCAGCTGCTAAGATCTGTCTGTCATGGTACCTTTTCCCCTCCTTGAGCAGAAAATCACTTCATCAGCAGCCGGCGAGGCCCTTGTGACCACTATTTGTCACCTCATTTGAAATGGTTGCAGGGCTGTGAAGCCTGTAGATTTCGGGTGCAGCAGAAGATGGGGGAAAATAATAACTTAAATCATCTAAAGTTGTCTGAAAGCAGGATTGTAGACGGCACCAGTGTCCAGTGGTGAAGTTTGAACCCTCACACTCTGGAGTACAGAAACTATCTGCGCTGTAGGTTCAGGGCTTGTTTATTTATTGAGCTTTAATCTGAACAATATGTTCCAAATGAGGCCTGTGATGCTTTTTTCAACTGTGGCATTGTGGTTAAAATTAGAAAACTCTGTGTCTCCCTGCTGCTTCCATCTCATCCTCTCTCCCTCTCACCCCGTCAGTGGCCTTTGTTCTCTGTGCAGATGCGGCGCTGTGCTGACAACATCCCTGTTGGTTTCGGGGGAGGATCGAGTCAGTGTTGATGACACTCTGACCCCCCTCCCCTCCAAAGCCTGAACTTACCTCTTGAGCCCCCTTCACCAGTACTGATGTCTCGCTGAGGAACCTCTGTGCCTCCCTCAGCCAGCTGCAGCAGCTCTTAGATCATTAATCCTCTAACCCCCCACCACAGAGCCCACATTTGTTTTTCTGTTCCATTACTCACTGATTGGGGATAGTGTGATTCAGAAGAAGATATCAGTGGGACTGTCATCTCAGTCTCTGTACTTTCCACACCATCCTTCCTCTCCGCTCCGTCCTATGACCCCGGGGCTGAATAATGAGGCCGCATCTCTCTTTGAGAATTTGGGGGGGTCAGGGAGGGACATCATTAGGCCTGTCTGCGGTGGTCAGCGTTGTTGGAGGGGGGTTGGGGGTCAGAGAGAGCCTTGTTTACAGACTGTGTGTTTACATTCCTGATGGCGAGCGCCAGCTTTAGAGACTGCTGGAAGTGAAAGGAAATGCTCTTATTCTGCTTAGTAATGGAAAAATCCAACCCAATACATCAAGGAATCCAGATGAAAAAAACAAAGTTATTTATTTGGTGGGTTCTGGCCAATGTATTCTGGTTAGAGGAGGGATGACTTCACAGATGAATTTGAGACTTCCTCAATGGACAGAAGCATGGGAACACCCATATAGCCCTCTGCAGTATTTAATCACCCCTGATGAACTCGACATATATATTTATCACGGAACGTAATAGCTCATAATGTTGATTAAAGGCCAGTAGCGCCTCACCTTTGTTTTAAATCATCCTTCTATTCCTCATATAATGGCGATTTAATCCAAAAGTTGATATATCAGCCCTCCAACATACAGCAGTATTTAACATGCACTGCAAGTGTTAATCAGAAGTTTACATCAAGTTCTTCAAGGAATTATTGGTCAAGTGCGTGAAAATTTCGATTACTTGAAAATTAATGGCTGAAAAGAATGGAGTGAAAAGAATGAAAAAGCAATTTATTCCAACAAAGTAATTCCCAGATTGTTTTTGTTTTACGCTGAAATTGTACTAATGAGGGCATGTAGTTGAGGGAAATTGAGTTTAAAATGAAATAGGATCATATCTGCAATATTGTATGCATAACAAAGGGAAAAACACAGACAGTGACATGCATTGCATCAAACAGTATGTGTGTGTCTCAGACTGAAAAGACAAAAAAAGACAATTTGGCTTGAACATTTATTTTTGTCCTAACAACCATGTCATAATATGAAAAGAAATGAAATAAATCTAAGTCTGAGGGGCATTAAACAAAGATGATGTGGAAACACAAACATCAGTTCATGAAAGGTATACTTTGAATCCACATTGATATTTTTTAGTTTTTCATAGCAAATATCTATAAAGTCTGTGAAGTCTATCACAGTATATTCAGTTATATAATCATAAGTGTAACATAAAATTATGATAATTGATTAACTCCCATTGCAGCTCATTTTGTACAATTTCCAACAAGTACTGACAATAAAATTATTGCCCCTGTAATGTTAAACTTGAAAGATTTTCCTGACTTCTGCTACTTGAGATATTGCAGAACCAGTGATGGAAAGGCAATTAAACATATCATGTGTCTGAATATGTGAAATGTTTGCAAGAAGTGATCCTGCTGTCTCTCAGCATTTACAAATCGGGCCTGTTCCAACTGAATGAACTTCACATTTCCACGCTTTAGTAGCTAATGGCCGCTTCACAACTTACACAGAGAACCATTCACTTTATACCTTCGTTTGACAGGAAACAACTAAAAATATCACACTTGTGCTGTAATTGCTATGCTGCCATCTTTATAGTTGGTAGCGTATCTGGCATAAGTAACCACCAATGAATGTAATTGCTGTGTGCAGAAGGGAGAGTGTCATGTCAGTTAGCTCTGGTTGTATAAATATAAGGTATACAGCTGGACTAAGTGCCACCCTTCCCGCGTATAAAATATGCTGCATGAGGCCAAGAAGTTATTAACAGAGCAGGACACATGCCAAGAAGGGTGAAAAAATCCCCTGAAAGGTACAAATGATTTTCTTGTCACTTCAACTTCTAATGGGAAATGGTTACAAGTTATGCTCAATTATACAGTGTGGTATGTATTAAACCTCTGACACTTAGAGTGTGTCATGTCACCCTTTGCACTCTCTTAGTATTACTCTATGATTCACTTAATTACTGTAATAAGTGTTTTCCTTCTGGAGGTGGTCCGGAGGTCTGTGAGTCATAGTCTATTAAGGCCACACATGCTAAAGGGAAGGCACAGCACCAGATGCTCAGACTATGATCAAAATCACTGAGAATTGCCATTATTTATTCACAAAGTCTGAGCCCAAGTTACCTTGAGAGATGTTTCATAAATGATGCGCCGTGAGCCCGCTTGCTCCTGCAGTTTCTCGTCTCGCCACCACCAATGTTTTGTGTCGACACACAGAGTAGAAAATAGCACATTGAAAAGATAGATGTAAGGGTCTCGTACGTGTTTGCTTGAGTTCGTTGAATAACTGAAATGAAGAGGCATTCTGTTATAAATCAATGTTTGTGTAATGCCGATGCAGTGTTGTGCTTGTGCGTTTTTTTCCTCAATATATTCAGCATTATATTAAATAAAGTAAAAGATTACCAGGACAGAGTTTCAGCTTTTTCATTTCTTGTTTCTCCATTTGGTTCTACTGCAGGACAATAATAAATAGTGGCCTACTTTATATCCTGAAATTGTGCACCAGGGTTTGTGTAAAATCAAGATGGAAATTGAAAATGCATTTATTGCTCCATCGGAAAATTGTTTTGCACAGAGTGAAAATAATGACAAGAATTAGGAATGATAGAAATAAAACCTTGTCCAGTTAAGAGGGTCTGGACTGTGAGTAATGGTATGGGACATACAGTACTTCATGTCTCTTGGTTAACATGACGTTGTTGGCTCCTGAAACTCAGCCTGCATGTTCTTGTTCATTTTCTCGTTGGCCCCAGATAAATCTGAGGCTTCATGGTTGGTGGACATAAGCAGGGAGGGACCTGGGTTTTGAAGTTGTGATCACAGTTTCTGAAAGCACAGGATCAGTCAGTGGTCATGATTCCTAAACATTAAGAGTGTGTGAAGGATGAGTGTAAATATCCCGAATGGAAGCAGTTGATATTTTTATTCACAACTTTTTAGAGACTTGCTGGACAGCCAACAGTGTGCTCCTTCATTAGCTGAGGGGGATCTGGGATGGACGGGGGGGTAGATGCTAAATTTTGAGTTAATGTTGACGTCTGCATTTCATCAAAACCATTTTTTGGAGGTTAGCTAGTCTACCCTGCACAACTTAAAACTACACAACATTTTCAGTGTGCTGTGACGATTTTGCAACAAACAACCATGGTTCCTGTCCTTTCCTCAACCTGGCTCGTACTTCCTCTCACTTCTCTGAATTAAAAGCCAAAAATCACAATAGTGTGCTATATATAGCTCTGCACATCTACACATCCAGTACTGTAAATGCTAAGTCATGCAGCGTGTGTCACATGCATTTATTTCATGCACAGGTGGCATACATTAGTATAAATGTGCTGCTTTTATTAATTTTATGATGCTATAACAGACTGAATGAGCTCCATTTCCAAACCTGTCCCCCTAGCTGCGCAGAAATGTAACTTAATTTTTGTGTGTGCATTATATCGTTTTACAGGTCCTCTACAACAAATGCCCACTGTGAAGTTTGTGATAAATGATCTGTGTTCATACAGTACAACCATTCAGACTGTTTCGGCTCTGCACCTAAAGTAATTATCCTAACCTTAGCCCCATCCTGCTCAACCGCAACCCTAAGTATAGTGTAAGCGTGTGCTAAGATGGATAATTACACTTGTTCCTTTGTAATTAAACATGGTATGACAAACACTGATCCCAGGAACACCTTTTTATGGAACTGAACTCAGCACCCTTCCTCGTATGCAGCAGTGGAGTCATAAAATGAAGGATTTCATCTGAAAATGGCTCTGTCAAGAAAGAATGTTTTGTCTCTACAGCTTAACCACAAATGTTGAAACGTTGCACCAAATCATTTAGTCGGGAAATCACAGCTGAATACTTTATTGCTCTCACTGACTGAATGCATCAGATGGTCCATAATTTTGACTATTATTTTGGAGCTGGTTGCAGCCAGCGTGAGTTAAGCTTACACTTATGGGTGTCCCAGCTCCACTCAGTCTATTTCTGTATCTGAAGGAAAGGTGATGGGTTTGGGGGGGGCAGGTTTGGGGCAAAGCAAACAGCAAGGGTCTCAACACTCAAAGTAAACATTACCCAGTGTTTGAACTACACACCTTCGGCCCTACAATTCTCCCACACACTCGTGCTCTCCCTTCTGAGTCTTATTCCTAGCAAACACCCCCTCAAGCCAGCCCTGCTAAATACACTGCTTATCCCAGGGCCTTCCCATAAATCAGGGAGGAAAAGCACCTCTGACAAGGTCTCACCTCCATGGCCAGCAGCCCTTAGCCGGCAGCTCTGACTTACATGTGGGGAGTACTTTGGAATAAAAGCAAAGTCCAAATGGACTAATGGCTCTTCAGAGTAACTTTCCAAACAGCCACCTGTGAGGACATTAGGATGTTTTATCCACCAAAGTGAATAAAATTATAATAAATTCTATTTATACACTCCCCCAGCCATGAAACCCTCTTACCTCCACCCTGAGCTAAGAGCGTACAACGATGCTTTTAAGGATTTAGAGGTTTTACACAAGACAAAGTTTTCCGTATTATTGAGTGTACAATAGAGCATGAAGTTAATCTGTTTCAGGGGAGAAAAAGCATGCTGCATAATTGTTTGACTCAGTTTCATCCAGGAATCATTGAGTTCAATATTCTGAGAATGTCAGCGAGTTTAAACCAAGACGAAAGCTATTTGTGGCTCTAATTTGCTCAAATGCGTAGAAGAGAGAAGCAATATCTGAAATGACACATTCCCTGGAGGAAACTGTTTAAACATCTGAGCGTTGCCCAACATCTCTTTCTTCTTTGGTTTTGTTGTTTTGACTTTGTTTATTCATCCTTGTCTCAAAGCGCCGGCTTTATCCTTTGCTGCCTTAACTTGTTCCCAACAACTGTGATTCCTCAACACAAAAGAATGAAAGAAGCTCTCAATGAAAAACAACCTTTTCATCTTGGGCATGAGTCAATTACCAGAGTAGCATTACTGAACACGCTGCTTTTTTTTTTCTCAAGCATTCAGGGGAACATCCTCTGGACTCAACCAAAGGATGTATTGATTCTGACATGTTTATTTCCATAGCAAAAGCATTTTGGGTTTCCAACACCACCAGCACATTTAGCTTTTGGTGTCCATGTGTCTGTTGGATCATTCTCAGTAACTTTTTATAGGTGTTTTTTTTTTTTTTTTCCTGAAAGCCGTGATTTGTCAGACGTGGACATTGTAGCTGTCGAGCCAGAGTTTCTTCATCACGCAGTTATTTTTATTTGTGCAGTAAATGTTGTTTTTTAGTATTATGGGGTTATGTAACATCAGCATTTGATCACTTCAAGCTTGCATGTCTCAGTGTGTCCCATCCTGTCATGAGTTTGAGTTATTCAAAGCCCGAGTTTCTAGTCAGTATTGTATAGTGATATCTGGTAAATATACCAAGAGTGTTTAAAGCTGCTGTACAAATACAATTAAATGCCTGAGGCGATAACAGACTTGACTAGTGCAAGAACAGAGTGGTTACAGATATGTATCCAGCTGACAGATGCCTGCTCTTCTTAGGATCAATTTTTGTTCATTTAGAAGTGTTGCATAATAACCTTTCTGCTGATGTGATATGCTGTCAATATTCCTGTCATGAATACCTTTTCTGAACTGAGGTGTGTTTAACGTGTGAGATGTGCTTGAATTTGTGTGAAAAGTGTGTGTTCTAAACTACAAGTGTGAGAGTCTGCAACCTTGCAGCCTTGGAAAGATAAAGTGAACTGATGCTCCAGATGGGAACATTAATAACAAGATGAAAAAAAGGGATTCTCTAAGTTTCTGTCATAATGAATATTAATTACCGCTGAGACTTGGCACCAAGAAACCTGACGATAAGACAGATATTTTGTTGTGATTAATACCTCCTCTATTGAAAAACACTTCCTCTTATCATGGCAGACAGTCAGTAAAGAGAAAGGGCCCAGGCTGCTCCTCGTGAGAATTCACATTGTTCTCACATAATATAAATCAATACTGGGCTCGGGGAGCTCCTGCATCACTAAGTGGCTTTGTGGAAACTCAGCAAGAGAGGTGCCACCACTGTCCCAGACGTTGTTTTTCTTAGTAGATCATGTGATGCACAGTAAATAAAACATTGCTGTAGGCTGAAAAAATGTGACAAATCTTTTCAGCCTCATACAGACAGGTAAACTTTGATTTCAGTGCGAATCTTTAAAGGTTTTGTGTTTTTAAATGCAGATGTTTCTCACACATTAATGTAAAGTCAAACTGATGTCAGTGCAGAATGAGTCTGAACACTGGACTCATTCACACTGGAAGTCTGACCATGTAGCTCCGTCTTATGTAGACTAATAAACTAATAAACTATTTTTGTTATGTTTCCACCACTTTCTGTGTCTTGTGCACTGTCAATGGTCTCATTTCCACAGCAGGCTCCGTGTCCTCCAGGAATAGGCAGATATGCTAAGCTCAGGGGTTTAGGTTGCAGGTCATTTTCCAGTGGGATCAGCCAGCTCCTGCAGAGGGCTTGTGATAAGAGTGGAGATTGGAAGCTATGTAAACCTTGTTAAGTTGCCCTTCCCCTGTGTGCAGGGGGGTAATCCTAAACACCTGGGCTAGTTAACTGGGATTTGTTGGGATTAGGGGCTCCATGAAGGCAAACCTGATCATGCTTCTGGTTAAATCCGTTTCCATTCTTATCTTTTCAAATTCTCTCCTTTTGTACTTCAAACTCAATCCAGCAGTTGCACAACAGTTATCTTTATTTATACTCAACTATTTTGTCTCTGTTCTAAAGAGTTATTCAAGGATGAGGACAGTTAAAGTTAACTAGCGTTGGTTAGTGTTGGTTTAGACATTGTTCATGCAAATTGCATGTTTTGCAGAGGGAGAGTTTATGACAAATACCATTAAAAGGATTCATTCATGTATGTTTAACTGAAGTTCCTAGATTTCCTTCCCCCCCCAAAAAAAAAATGTGACTGTCAAAATATTGGGACTCTTGCTTTGCACTTGATTAATTCACAGCAGTAAAAACAAATTAAGCCATTTTCTTCTTGTTAATAGGAAGATGTTTGCATTATTATTCCACAATGATATTGATAGAAACAAAAAAAATTAATTTGTGTTCATTTTCACAGTTCTTCTGGTTTGTTTTTGTGTTTGGACTTTTAGTTACTTTCCAAATGTAATATAGCACAGAAAATACTTTATCATTTGCGGATCTAACCACTTTAAACTTTTACATCATCATCTAACACCTGTCCCCTCCCTCTTTCTTCCTGTCTAGATGTGGATGAGTGTGCGGAGGCGATTGACAACTGCAGCATCGACGCCATCTGCCAGAACACCCTGAAGTCATACAAATGTATCTGCAAGTCAGGCTATAAAGGGGACGGTAAACATTGTGAAGGTAAAAGTTTTCACAGAATTAATGAGCTCATTTTCACCTGTGGTTTGGAGGCACAAACTTCTGCTCCTCTCTGTGGGAGCACAGCGAGGATTTTTACAGTACACTGAAGTAAAAGCTGCATCTCTTCTGTTGATTTGCCTTATCTCTGTAAACGTAAGCCCCTGGGCCAGTGACAAGCATGATAAGAGCTTCTGTCTCACTCAACATAACTCATTAGCTTTAAGACTCTCCTGAAAAGAACAGCAGACAGGGAAGAGGAAAACCAGGTGCAGAGTGTTCCTTTGTGACAAGATGAAATGAAGCAGTAAATTTCCTACACATGTTAGAGGGGAGAATTAAGATAGCGGCTGAAACGGCAGTCAGAGGCCCTGCCAAGCCGTCAGGGATATTTCCACAGCCAGAGGAGGCCTAGTAGACTGTCAGACACAAGTCTGTTTTTCTAGCCTTTTTTCAGATGTGCCCAAAGCCTCCAGATCGTTATATCCCACAATTTTATTAGTATTATTACAAAACTGTATTTCTCAATTTCATTTTTTTCCTTACTATTATTATTCTTTCATTTACTTGACTGTGTGTTTTTCATGGCCTTCTGCCTGTGGTCATAAAAGTTTGCTTTATTGAATCTAGTGTAAAATATGTGTGTGGATTTCCATTTAACTGAAGGTTAGCTGATGGCTCCTCAAGGCTGATTTACTTACCCTACAAAGCAAAATTCAAACGCAATAAATAAATAAATAAATAGAATAAAATAAAATCCAAAACAAAAGTGCTTCAGTAACAGTGACTGGTCGTAGGAGTTGAGAATGCCATCTGATTGCACTGAATGGAGCATTGCACAAAGGCGTCTTAGTGCAAGGCTGCACAAGGTGCTCAGTCGAGCAACTTTTTTTAAAAACAGGGTAATCTTTGTACTTTATCAGCCTCTATCTTATATTTTTCCATTTAGTTGTGACTTTACGGTCTGTCATGTATTTTATGGAGCTGCAGTGCAGATTTTCCAAACCTTGACATATGATCGGTGAAGTTTTATCATAACTTGTAAAAAAAAAAAAAAAAGGGAGTTAGATAGAGTTATATTCTCTATTTTGTTTTTTAATTCTTAAAAATGTTCTCACTTATGAACAGTGCCTACCAAAAATACTTAAATACATCTTGTTCCTTTCCTATCAACCATATTTTAGCTTTAAAATTAAATTTATTTATAATTTTTTTAATATAAATACATTATGACAACAATAAAAAAAAAAAATCTTAAACTGACTTTGTAGATTCTGACAGTCACCGTATAAAAACAACCCAGACGCTTTTGAGAAGCAACGCTGTGTGTTTACATGTTGTGGGTGTTGCAGGTTTAGAAAACAGTAGGAATCTGATGGGTGATTGTTTGCTGTGATCAAGAAATGACAGAGATGTGTGGGTCGTGGAGACGCAGGGAGCAGGAGAGTCTTTCTTTGAAGCAGCATCATTTAGGGCTTAATTTGACTTGACAGCAGAGGGATGGGACTGAAACAAAGAGGAGCTGTACAACCGGGATCATCGGCCCTAAATGGGCCAGTAAGTGCTGAGTGGGAGTACGCTGCGTTCTCAATCCACCTTGTGTGGGTCTCATCAGTGCAGGTCCCTCAACCATCATTGTAATCATAACAGACAACTCCACTCAGCCTGTCATACCAATCTGCAAGCTCTCTTTGTGTTCCTGCCTCTTCTCCATCACTTCTGTGTCACTTTTCTTCAAGTTGAATCTACCAGCATCGAGGGACTTTAAGGTTAGATTGATTTATCAGTTTGAGGGTCAATACTGGGCCTTATGAAGTACTGACATCCAGTCACAGTCATGTCAATAACGTCAGTACCAACTGCAACAAGAGTAATCTCTGACAGCAGCTGTGTGTGAACTCTTTGCCCTTTTGTCTGTGAAGGTGCAAAGTGAGCTGAACATGCTTGTAATAAAAGTTAGGAAGTGTACTGAAAAGCAACTGCGGAACCTGTAGAGAGTTGGATGACTCAGTGAGGAGGATAAACAGACTTCCATCAAGGATAATGGTCTATTCTTCGTCTCCTTCCACAATATAATTAAACCACAAATAAACAACAAATTATGATGTGCTTTTTCCTCTTTTGTATCAACTGATGCCATAAGTTGGTGGAGCTGATTACTGTAACAAAGATCTTTTTTTTTTTTTTTTTTCCAAACATTGTCTTTATGTCCAAACATAATAACACATGTATGTGACCAAGACAGAAGAAGACAAGACAGTAAATAACAAAAACAAAACAAAACAAAAAAGATGGGGGGATAAAATAAAATAATATTACAAAAAATACAGTAAATAAAGTACCAAGGGGGGAATCAGTATACATTAAAGCCCACGATAGCACACTCTTACATATGCACTATACATAAATTAGATAGTAGTCATTCAACACCAAACAGTAAACATTTTTCCTAAATGAACTGCACTTGAACGGCCACTTATGGGTCATCCCCAGAAGTTTCCACCGAACGAGACAAGTCTTTATTTGCAAGAAAATTTCTAAAGGAGCCCCAGATGTTATCAGACTTTGGTTACTTCCCCCTGATTGCATACGTGATCTTTTCTAAGGGCACAGTTGCTGTTAATTCTGAAAGCCATTTACCAATCCTTGGTCTATCCACCTCTTTCCAAGCGACTGCAATAACTCTTTTGGCCAACAACAGGCCTATATCTAAAAATAAACGATGTTGCTCTCTTATGTTACAGTTAGCTGGGTAGATACTTAATGAAAAAAGTTTTAGTTCTAATGTATTTTTATATCTATTTTCTCAGTACACTGTTTCACTTCTTCCCATAATTGCCTAGTCACATTTTATGTAAACATCCAATATGGCACTATTGAATTTATTAAGTTTAGTGAATTTTAAGTTAAGTGCATTTTATGGAGTCATATAAGAATGCATTAACCAGTTGTACTCCAGAAATTTTAAACAAATGTTCACTATTTGTGATTGATCTTTGGTACAAGCCCTCTCCCACTCTTCCATGGAGATATTCTCCTGTAGGTCCTCTCTCCAGGACTCAAGCTTATTTACTGACAAAGATCTTTTAATTTTTAATTTATCATTTGCTGCAAGTTGTGGATCAGTTGTTGTTATTAATTAATTAATTAATTTAATCCAACTGACAGCTGACATGTTCAGGGTCTACTCCTTTTCACCTTGATGTCAGCTGCAATAGACTGCACCGACGTCCCTCCAATAGGCAACATGTTCTCAATCTAAGTCTAAAATAAAGCCCAGTTTGAGCTAGAGACTCATAATTAGATGAGCTGAAATTGTGTAACTTAATTGCATAGAATTGTAAACATTTCAGCCTCAAGTCCATTTTTTATAAGGATTCATCCTTGGTGCTGCTCCACCAGTTTTAAGAAAATTGGTGCAGTGACGTTTGTCTGATCTTCCTGACAGACAGACTGACAAATGGGAGTGATCACATGACCTCTTTAGAGTAATGATAAATTTCTATAAACAACAAAGGTGTTATATACGAGATAGCACAAACTTGACACAGAACTGAAGACTAGCTGTTAAAATATGTTTGTCATACACACTTAGTCTTTAAAACAAAACACAACTAAAAGAAAAATTCAACCCCACCTGCTTAGATAGCAACAAGCTCATGATAGAGAAATGTAATACTTAGAAATCACAGAAATAATGGAACCAAAATAGTTGTAATAAAAGATGCCTGTAAATATTTGCATGGTCACAGATGTGACAAAAGTATTCAAGTAAGAGACACAACTGCTGCAGAACTGTCAGTAATGGCAGACCCCAGATATTACTTTTAGTATTTTAGACTTTTCTTTTATTGCAAATTTCACATGAATTTGTTTTCATGGCACACAGATATGTACCATATCAGTCAAAACAACCGTGTATGAATAAAATCAGTAATCAGCATAAACCCATACAAAATAAAACAAAACAAAGCAAAACAATACCACTGATTCTGTCACTTAGAGCCAAGTTACATTAGTAACAGATGAACACATTAATTACCGCAGCTGTTGTTTTGTTCAAGTTTACCAGATAAGAACTCTTCAGAAAGTCGTAATGAAACAAAATGCACCATTTAAATACTCAGAAATTTTACACAATGGCCTAATTAAACTCAAGACTGCTTCTACTAATTTCATACTGAATCATGTTTGCTTCAGGTTATTGAAATATCCATTCTCACATCCTTGTGTGTCTTCTCTTTGCAGATGTCGATGAATGTGCAACTGACTACAATGGTGGTTGTGTCCACGAATGCATCAACATCCCAGGAAATTACAGGTGCACATGCTATGATGGCTTCCGCTTGGCACATGATGGACACAATTGTCTCGGTGAGTGTGTGCAGGTGTGCACCTAACACAGCGTGAGCTTTTCTCTGCATTTTCAGCAGATGATTTATTCTTTTCTTCATTGTGCAAAGGAAAAAGGGAAGGTGGTTGTATAAAAGGCCTTTGACAGGGGAACATATACATTTAACTGTGTGTGTCAAGTTTCACACTCAGCCTGACATAACCCATGTGGTTGCATAAATTGTTCTCCTCTGCATGTCTAATGTCACATCATGTATGGTAATATATGTTTCCAAGTTGAAGTGCGTTCTTTTTAGACAGCTCCATCAGTTAGTAGCCATTTCCTCCTTTCACATAGCAGGTAACCTCCAAATGTGTATTCACAACAGGAAAAAAAGAGCTCTTTTTTAATAAGTCGGAAGAAAAGGGGTGAATTTATGAACAGCCTGACTCTGGGAGCTCTGAGTGAGCCGTCAGCCAGCCGTACTTTCCCATGGTTTAATATTTCACCAGTGTGCCATTCATATTAGCCTCACAGAGAATGTATTACTCCAAACACAGAACAGAGGTATGAAATTAAGAAACACCATTCTTTCTGCTGCAGGGAGCTGCTATACATAGACATCATCGTTATATCTACCCTGTCTGTTCCTTCTCCCCCACATGTTCTTTGTTCCTTTTTGTTTTGTTTCGAAAACCCCAAGTTACGACCCCGCTGCCGCTCAAAAACTGCCTCCCTCTCGCTTGCAACCTCAGTGTGATGCATCCTACTTGATATTTAACCCTTTATAGGACACTTACAGAAATACTCTGAAATTCAAATGTTCATCCTTAGTGTGTTGTTGAAGGATCTATCATTATTACTTTTGTGAAAATTTTCACATTATTTTAGTGTTATGAAGAAAATCAAGGTCAATAAAATTACCATATTTAGTTCCTTACCCATAAGTGGCACAAAAAAAAAATCCAAAATGTAAATATAAAAATACACATAAAACACTCAAAGGATTATGTATTTTAGAATATCACTTTTAGAACATTACATAAGTGCTGATCCAGACCCCTGTCCACATCCACATGATCCCTTTGAACATCATTCCTTACATTAGTACCATTA
>JAPQRP010000028.1:12529239-12591612 GCA_037367295.1 Apogon hyalosoma
TCATGGTACCTAACAAAGCAGGTCCACTCACTGTTCATGCAGAGGTGGACCGTACAGACCCTGTAGACCACATTGGACCTGACATTGTTGCCTCACTCTCCTCACTGGAACTGTCGCTGTCACTGTCTTGTAATGTATTTGGAAATGACCAAAAATAGTCACTTGCCCGATTAAGGGTTAAACACAGTGAATTCTGCTCTGCTGCAGTTAGCTCATTGTAGAGGCAAGTAACCAGCGACTTGTAACAGCAAATCTCACATTTAGGCGAAGTGATGACAGAAAACCTTGTCAGCACTTAACAATGATTCACTGTGTGATGGGTCTTACATGTGGGCCTACACAGCAACATGCTCATATCAGTCCTACATTCATTTGATGAGCTGCGTGTAATGCTGGGATTAAGGTACACTGGAATGGAAAACACATATTTTAATCGATAAAAAAAAAAGCCTGTTATGACTTGACCATGCCCTCATTCCTCTCTTTCTTCTCCTTATTGTATTTCTGTCTCTTTCTCTTATCCCCTCTCCTTTGCTCTCCTTTTACTCATGCACATGTATCTACAGTGTAAAACACGGCTATTTTCCAAGTCATTTAGCGCGGCATTCAGTGATGTGTGGATCATTTGCTGTGCTGTGGGTCAGCTCCTGCCTTGCATGCAGGTGTGTAATTGCAATATATGGTTGTGTGGCTGCTGCTGTTGCATCAAACACAATTGCATCCATCGATCCCTTTGATAAAATTTGTCATAGTGAAACACACAATCAAACAAAGCAGAGGGCTTTCATGTCTTTTTCTTCTTCTGCCATGTTTTATTTTCCCAGCAAATGACCTGTGTGCAGGGAGGCAGAGACTGTTCAGACTTTGAGTAGTACTTTCTGGGGAATTATCGTACATTTCTGCAAAGATATTGATCCGCTTAATAATTTAACGAATAAACACTTTTCATCCTAGCATAGCAAACAGGCTCAAGACACATTTAATTGTATATGTGACCTTCGGATACAAATCCAGCTCTTGCCATGAGACCTCAAAGCAGTATGAAAGACAATTTAACTCATTCTAATACCACAGCTCTGCAGCGCAACCCAGTAATCCTCACCACAAACACAAGACGGGAGAGGAAGAGGTATAGCTGAGGTTTTATGCTAAGGCCTTGGCTTCCTCTTCCAGGTTTAAGCTCCTTTTTGGCCCCTGAGAAAAGATTAGTCCCCTTGGCCCTGGAGTGAAGAGCCTAAGCAGCTGGTTAATGTTGGACCTTCAGAGCCCTTATAGACCAGATGTGCCTGAGGCTTCACAGGAGGAGACTTTCACCTGATCCGCAAAGTTCACACTGAGTTTAGAGTCTGAGATAGTTAAGGATCTCCTCTTTGGATTTGCACCATATTGTTTTTTGACATAACTCCAGTGATTTTGTTTTATTTCATGTTCATTTCATTTCACGGGCAGCATCAAATCCCAGTGGTGTCCGTAACCTCCCCCGCCTTTAGCCAGTAGGCGCTGGGCTCTGCTACTGTCAGCTCAGGGACACGGGTTAGGCCGCAGTGTACGCATCCCCGTGGATGTAGTCTTTGTTTGCTCAGTGCAGCACATGCCACATGACTCCTTGTAATTGGATGTGTTGGCGGCATAATGACACTGGGCGGTGGCAGGAGGCGGTGGAGCGTGAAGCAAAATGCTGCTTCGCCGGAGACCCACTGGTTTCTGAGGTGCCTCCGTCTGTCCTAAACCCTACAGAGATGTCAGGAAGTCAGCAAGGTGGAAGCAATGCAATAGCTCGGCATGCTGCTCATGTCTGTGCGGAGTGAGATGTCACTCACTGTATAATTTACCTCACACGGAGCTATTGTATGCATTCAGAACTCGCACTGGAGAGAGGTAGCGAAACATATAAGAACTTGATTACATCTTTTATGACTGGCCATGACTATTATCTTTCAGAGGTGAGGGAGGGATGGTATTTAATCACCACACCTCTTTCATGGTGAGGCAGTAAAGGATTTTTAGAGTCTTAGGAAAAACAGAGGAATCAATGTCAATTTAATCCAAAACACACATCCTCTTTACAATGAAAACCAGATGCAGGAAAGCTATTAGTTCCCCACTGTAGCACTGCCGTCCCCACATTTATGACCTATGTGTTTTGGTTGAGGTCCTACAGAAACCCAAATATCCTCTTATCATTTCTAGTTTGTTAAACGTTCTCAAGTCCTTTAATATCATAAACATCTGCACAAATATTTCCTGTCCTTGCAACCACAAGTTACAACATTTTTCTTCTATCTATAGCTAAGAGACACAAATAAAGATATGGCTTATATTCTTTTAAAGTAGATATGCCACAATTGTATTTAGTCTAGTTTGAGTCACCAGGAGAAACGAAAGCGCGCTTGAAATAGACATTACAGATGCCCAACAGAGTGCCAATGCACTGCGAAGAAGCGGCTTTTGTCACTGCGTTGCTTACTTATATTCCTCATTCTCCTCTCTTGTCGGTCATGACATGTCGCCTTAGACGTGATGTGCAGTCTCAGGCTCAACACACACAGCTTAAAGGCTGTGTTTCTTTGATTTCTATTGACCAGCACTGATTTGGTTTGTATTGATTCAGTAGAGCGCAATTCCCTGTGCAATCTATAGGGAAATGAATGCCCTTTTACTTTAACCTTCCCCAAAGACATAACATGATCTGTATCACAGAAGGAATGTCATTACAGGATTGAAATTAAGTTTTGAAGAGCAGCTTTGAAGTAACAACTAAGAAAAGGTCATGTCAGTTACTACTGTTGAGTGTTTACTGTCTGTTAATAAGCATAATTGTGCTGTTACATTTAATTTTTTTTTTTTTCCAGGCAATCACATTAACAAAGTTCCCTCGGATTTGATAAGCTTTCTTTAAGTTGTTTGCTTGGGTAAACCTGTGTTCCCGCTTCTGTCGCAGGGTTCACTAATCAAACAGGAGAACTTAAGCTGATATATTATTGACCAGGTGTTGATGTGAAAAATGTTGTTATCAAAGAGTGTCATGCTGATTTGCTCGACAGCCAGCACTGTACTCATAAATGCCTTCCTTTTATAAGTGCATTACCAACTCTCACTCAAGGTGGTGACGATAACCTCCTCACCTTTTACTTCTGCAGAAATATTTAATTCTGGCCTGGATGAGATGACTTAAGTACTTCATTTAACTCCTGAGTGTGTAGGGTTGGCTCAAGGCCATGGTGATCTGGTTAACCCCTTTCTCAGAGGGCTCACTATTCTGAGCTTAGCACTAACTCCCTTCACTTCACTGCCGCAGACACAAATGTTCTGCTCTGCTCAGTGGGAGCAGTCACTTCACTTTTGTTGTGACATGCATGGATCGGGTTTGGACAAGAGAGTCTCTCCACAGTTCAGAGAAGGGAAGCTGAAGTGATGAGTTAAAAGACAGATTTAAGATTGTTGCATTAGCTGGCCCCTGAAGACTATATGAACACACTCTTTTTCTCTTCCTCTCAGAATTGTTCAGTCCCATCTACCATGAAATGAACAATTCCAGCTGAGCCCACTGGCAGGGCTTTGGGGGAAACTCAAGCCTGAGATTGAGCTCAGGGGTGTAAGCATGGAGCAGACTGGGAGACGTCAGACGTCAGCACAGGGCCTCTTGTCTCCTTGGCATAAGACTGTCCACCCAAACACTTATCCTGGGGTTTTGTTTTTAAAATACTTCCAGAC
The DNA here is from genome assembly GCA_037367295.1 of Apogon hyalosoma. NCBI lineage: Eukaryota > Metazoa > Chordata > Actinopteri > Kurtiformes > Apogonidae > Apogon > Apogon hyalosoma. The sequence goes on from JAPQRP010000028.1 coordinate 12,532,954, forward strand.
TTGTTTTGGAGAAACTGAAATACCATTTAGCAAGATCTTAGCTCATAGTTTTTCATTTAGGAAAGAACACAGCAAGAGATTGGACGTGAATTGAAGTCTGTGCTTATTTACCAAAAAGGTTACCTCGGAGACAGACCCAAAGTCAAAAAACTCTGAGTTCAATCAAAGCTATATTAGTTTTGTTTATGTAACAGCATACAAAAATCAACCCTCACTGATGATTTAAGAATGAAATGCTACAGTAAACAGAAATTTTATTCATGTTTGCATAGCAGATGTGAATCAGTTAGCTGTATTAGACAGTGGCCAAACAGTTTAACAGACAGGAAGCCCTGGAACTAATAAATTGTTCAAAGCAAAATACTATGAGTGTCTTATAGCACTGACTTCCAGTCTGCAATAGTCACACGTTTCTGTGATTTGGAGCTCGGAAGATGAAAGATCACAACTTCCTGCAACATATCAATTTGGACACAGTCAGCTGACATGTGACACAGTGGGGCTGAGTGTTTCATTGTCTGTACACCATGTTGTTCTCTCAGCCTGGGTTCAAATATAGCACCGTGGTCACTGTTCAGAAGAAGTGCACTGTGTCACTGAACCTCCCAACCAACAGAGAAATGAGGAAATCCTGTAATTCTGCTCAGAATACCAAAGGAGAAGAGTCTTATTTTAATTGGAGCTCTGTGCCACTCCCTCCCCACTGTTGCTCATCAAGTAAAGTCGGTGCTTGTTCATCTTGCAGAGCACCGTGGTCGGCCCCTGCTGTCCTCCAGCTGTTTTGCTGGCTGTTGCTGCACATGGCTCCGATTTGCTGCCTTATTAAAGAGTGTGTGCCTCTTCAACTCCTGTAAATGAAATGCCCAAAGAGGCCACTGTCCGTCCACTCACCTCCTTGTCACTGGTCTGTCTAGACCACAGAGACACTTCTGTCTGTTCCAGACAGAAGCTAAGCAGTGGGATGGATGCATGGACAGCTTTGATGACAGATGGCAGTAGTTTTTCACTCTGTCTCTGCAAAAAAAAAAAAAAACCTCTGGGTAAGCAATAAATGCCTCAAAAGTTGCTGAACCTTTAAAAAAAAAAAAAGGGAGTGAAAGAGTTGAGCATTTCTCTAAAATAAGGGTTCAGGAGTTTCTGTAACGCAACCACCATGTTTACATGGCTCTAAAGCTCTGCGCAAGGCCAAATGTTATATATACAGTCAAGGCTATCTGAGAAACCAGCGGACATGGCCTCTGCAAACACAACCAATCTCTTAATCTCTCTCTGTTTGAACCTTCCCTTTCCCTTCATCTCCTTGAGTGAAGAGCTAAGACATGTCTCATTTTTCAGAAGTGAGGCAGCGCTTTTAACCTGATTAAGACTTTTTTCCATCTTCACAAGAGAATTTTTTAAAAAATGTTTTAAGTCCAAATAACATGAGCACTTCTCCTTGCCATGCCAGAACCCCTTTCCGCTTGGAAATATTTGCTTTGGACACCAGCCTTGCCCAGCACACAACACAGGCAATTATGGGAGCTATTTAAACAGGAGAGATCTACTGACAGGCGACGCCTCATTTGGAGGGATGAAGGAATCAGGAAATGAAACCTTCATTGATGCGCTGAGGGTATGGAAAGAGAATTCCCCCAAGCCCTCTGAGGCTGGTTGCATATCTCATGGGCATTTTCCGCATGCATTGGAGATCGGTGTGTTTGCGTAGCCTTAACATGTTTGAATCTTTAGGGTTTGTGCCTGGTCCAGAGTGTCAGAGAGACGTAGGCAGATTTAATGTGCATATTGTGGACTTCTGGGTTCATCTGTGAGCTAACACTTTATCTGCAAAGGTGCAGCTGCAGGTTACTGGCAGCTTCCACCAGCTCAAAGGTTGTCTCTCTCTCTCTCTTGCCACTGCTTTTGTGATGGAACGATTTTATTTTTTATTTATTTTGTTTGGAGCCACTTTTGGCTGCAGCAAAGCTGCTGCTATTCTTCCAGTGGTCCATTAAAAAAAGAAAGAAAAAATTACAATTTACATGATCAAAAACACACTCAGACACCAGCAATGCACAAAACAAACAGAGAACCTATTTGAAAAGTAACCTGAAAAGCAACTGAAACCATCTCCTCTAACCTCTCTGTCACAAGCGACTACTAAATCTCACATTCCATAAAATACTGTTTTAACAAAATTGTAGAACCAATTTACCCTCTGTCAGTACAACATTCTTAGGTAGCAAATTCCACAATTGCATGGCATGATACATAACTGTACTTTTCTAAAAGTTAGAACGAGCTTTTGGCAGTGTGTATTCCCTTTTTGACACATCTAGTCAAATAAAGATGTTTGTTTTGGTTAAAAGGCAAATTTTTAAACAAAACATCTGGTTTTCCAGTATACACAGTAGTTCTCATAAACACAGCCAATGAATAGCTAATTCTGTCTTTCACTAGAAGCCATCATAAGTGCTTGTGCATTTTTCTGATGTTTGTTTTGTAGTCCGCCTTAAGTACAACATGAGCAGCTCTATTTTGAATTATCTGAAGTCTTTTTAAATTTTTTGTTTTTTGTTATGAGCTATGACACCAGGAAGTCAATCCTCATGGTAGAATAAAAGTATGACCAACTGGACAGTTTTTAAAAACTTCTGTTTTTGTTTATACCTCTCCTATGAATGCTAACTTTTCAACACTACTTTTTTTCTTCCAAAATGGCACTGCTTGACCTGTTTGCTGAGTGATGCTTTTCCCATCAGACACAGGTGGCATGACACATTGTGTTCAGAGTAAAGAGACCGTTTTTCTGATGGGATGTGGGAACAGAGCAGTAGACCCGGCAAAAGAAGAGGGCTGTGTGCTACCTGTCGCTGACCTACTTATCAACCTCAGAGTGCTCTGTCTAGTCAGGTGCCACTTTGTGTGCACACTATGTATGTTTATACCTTGTGTGCATCCACGTCTGCATTTCTGTGTGGAAAAAGATGAGGACAGAGTGAAGTTTAATTTCTAACTCTGCCGGGCTGAGAATTCCCCAGAAAGGAAACTTAATCTAGAGGCCTTCTCAGACTGGACAAATAGACAGTAAATTAGTTTCGCATGACGGTTTATTAAAAAAAAGCCTTGTGTATACAGCAGATTATTGATGCATTGAGCAGAGGGATGGATAAGGTTCCAGTTTGGGCAGTAGTGAGGGACAGAGCCCAGATCTCCAGGGGAAGAAAGAATATGGAGTGTCACCTCCAGAGCCACAGTGCAGTCACGCACAGGGGAGACGGAGGCTGCTTTTCTCTGCAGCACGCCACACCAAAAAGAAAAGCAGCAAAAGTCCCATTGTGCAATACCTTTGAGTGTGAAAATAAAATATCAAAAGATGAATAGTCGTTCCTTCATTGCTCATTTATTCCTTTTGTCAAATCAAGTAGCGAATTGAGGGGGAAGAAATGTTGAACTGTTTTTGCCAATTAGAAAAAAATCTGGAGGAATCATTAACAGTGGAAATGAAGTTGGGAACTCTGAGCGGTCAATTTCCCATTCGTGCCTCATAGCAGAGCAAGGCCTCAGGCGACACCTTTGTAAGTTCTCTGTTGTATGCATTTGAAGTGGATTCACATTGTTGCTTGTTACCCCCTTGCATCTCAAACTCTCCTCTTTCCACCTCCACTTTCCTCTCTCCCCTCCTCTAACCCCCCCCCCTCCACTCTTTTCTCCCTCTTCCTGCATTCCTCCCGTCATGGGGTTGACAGACACTCGTCATCAGCAGGTACTCTGGCCCAGGTGGATCAGGTTTCCCACTTGCCAGGGGATTGTGCTGCATGCGCATTTTTATGGCTTAGTGCTGCACAGTTGGAGGTTTTCAGTGTAGCTCTGGTGTGCTGCCATGTCAGATAACCATTAAGACAGACATAGGCTCCTCAGACAGATTGAGACAAACTCCTGAGGCTTTTCGTTATATGAAAACATAATTTTTTTGTGCTTGACATTTGCGCTCAAACACGGCCTCTCTGCTTGTTTCACTTACTTAGATGAGCCAGTGAGTAATTTCCTAATATATTCTCTGTGTGTTTTAATTAAAAACATAATTAATTGCATTTACTCAGGGTTTACTTATGGAATGTTTTATATGATAGCAAAATAAATCACTTGAGCAATTTCTTACTTGGTTAGTAATTTAAACATAATTTCGGCCAAGCCTTTGGCGCACAAAGTGAACAGGATGTTTTTAATATAATATTGCTTGTTATATAGCAACAGAATTTAATGCATAAATAAAAATATGTTGTTAAAATGAAAAAAAAAAAGAAAGAAATCTGTGCTTCCGTTGTTAACTGCATTATACTGTATTTCTAAACTTGTAGCTTGTGTCTCTACTCTCTGATTTACATCTGTTTGGTTGTAAACATTTCATCCTGGGCAACCTCCAGACAAAAGGTATTGTACTTAATATTTGTACTGTCTTGAAGTAATTTTATAAACCTTATTTATGTGCATATGTCTCCTGGCAGATGTGGATGAGTGCTCAGAGGGCAACGGTGGATGCCAACAGATTTGTGTCAACATGATGGGCAGCTATGAGTGCCGCTGCAGAGAAGGATTCCTCTTGAGTGACAACCAGCATACCTGTATTCAAAGGCCTAAAGGTTAGTCATACAAATACAGATGGTTTATGGAAAACAGACATACACATGTTGCTAAGCGGTGGTGCATGTGATTTAATGCTGGATTTTATGTGACCAAAGCTAAAGGTCAAAGTGATATTTGGACGATGATGCAGTTGAGTCTTTATGTAATATGCAAATGTCCAGATCCAAGCATTTTGAATCATGATGACTTGTGCAGATCTAAGTGGGATTTTTTTTTTTTTTGGAAATGGGATTTGCCCTAACAGGCCAAATGAAAGGCGTTCTTGGTAAGTGTCTCCATTCTGAGGGGGAAAAAAGAAAAATGGGGATAAATCTCTTTGTGTTTTTCTTCCTCACTTTCAAATTGAACCAATCTGGTGCTTGGCAGCTTTTTAAGGTGTCTGTTGTATGAAAGTGGCCTGCAGGGGACTGTGTGCAGAGAAAACAATTAAAGGTGTAGCCTGGGGCAGACACACCTCTTGTTTATAGAGCATTCCTGTGGGATGGAGACGTGACAGGAGAAGGTACTGAGCCAACCTGCTCTGAGGCTTACTCATCAGTCACATGAGTAACTGTGGACACGCATATACTGCATTCATGAAGTTATGGCTCTACTCAAAGCAAGCAGTCTGGTAAGAAGTCACTTTAACTTTACATGTTGGATGGTGAAAGTTACAAAACATGCACAATTCTGTAAAAAAACAAAACAAAACAAGAAGTTCTTCACATTTGGCTTATTTTTGCATTTATTTGTTTGTTTTATTTTAATAGAACGGTTGCTGTATATCACAAATAACTGAGGTTAAGACTTGTTTTTGAGGCCTTTTAGTGTATTACTCATATTTTTGTCTTCTATTTCTGCCTAATAACATCTCATGATTATGTTATTCTTTTTGATTTATAAAGTATTCTGACTTCAGTCCTTCCACTGCAAGCGCCAGAGACAAATTCGCTTTACTTAAGAGTGATTTTCCTGATGAATCTTATTATCCTCATGCTGAGGCCAACCTTCAGTGCTTTAGGCACATCTTAAAAACAGACTAAATCTGCTGCTGGAGATGTAGGTCATTGGGATTCTGACAACAAAATAAAAATATCCTTGATTTTGTTTCCTTTGCTGCTCTGTGTAGCTGTTGTTTGTCAGTGTTCTTAGTTGTACAGCACACACTGCCTCTATTCTTTGGTAAACTTTCTCCAAAGCTCTGAAAAGCAACATCAGAGAAAATGAACAGCTGTTCTAACTATCACAAAACACATTTATTCAAGGAGTAATTATCCAGCTGTCTGCAGATTCCTCTGCTCCGCCGGTTTGGGCTGGAGCTCGGTTGTAGATCTTGGTATATTAGTTCCTGAGGCCTGCCGTTTTCAGAAACCCCAGACTGCATGTACAGCACCGTGTCTCCTCTCCTCTACCATCCCCATCTTTTGCAAGATAACTGCTCGTGCTGGGAGTCATTAGGCTCTGATGTTCATAAGTCCCCTAGATGGTGAAATGAGGATCTAGGAAGTCTGGTTTATGAGATCAATCTGGCCTAGTGAACTGTCAATGTTTACATTTCATAAACGTAGTGTTATTTGAGTGGAGTGAAAAGCTGGATCATGTGTTTCAAAGCACTACTAGTAAATCAGCGCCGTCAGAGGTAGACTTTGAGTAACAGTCTGGTCAGACCAACCTCCCCTGTCTCTTTTTCAATTGCTCTATCTTTGGTCTGTCTTGATAAATGCCCTCATCTCCTTTTAATGTTGCTTCCTCATATTAATTTTGTCTTTATTGCTTCCAGATGATATCCATTTGGATCAAGAGATTAAAGTTGTCGTAAATCTACACACTTCCTTCACTCAGCGGATAGAGGCCTAGTCATTGGTATTATTTTGAAAAACTAACAGACAGAAAAACTACTCATCTGCTTATTATTACTGCTCTTATTACAAAGTGTGTCTGAAGGAAAATAGATGTGTCCAGGAAGTGGAATAGCCAAGTTATTGGGGAATAGCCAAGCAGAATCGTTGTAAATAAAGCTCCCCTTGCGTGATGAAAAATTACACACAAGTGGCTCAGTCAACAAGACCAAAAATTATTGAGGAAGTTTAAGTGATATAATCTCCCGACCAAGTCAGTTTAAATGCACCTCTTCATCCATAATGCTGAAACTCATCCTAAATGCCAAAGCCTGGGGTGCAGTTTGCTCATGAGCTTTATTGTTCTCATTAAAAAGACATCAGCTTTCCATTTCTTTCAATAATGGGTCAGGTGTTCCCTCTGCTAGTTCTGCGAGTCTTTGTGGGGACAGTGGAGGGCTGGACACTGCACTACCTGGCGTTACCAGTCTGTTTCCCCTGCTGTTAGGAAGCCCTTGTTAGCGGTGAGCCAGTGCCAATTAGGCAGCAGGGGTCTGCCAGCCTCTCAGCTAATGACAAGGCTGCTGCTAGCCTGTCTCTTATTAGACCTGCCCCTGCCCCCCGAACAGGAATAACTTCGGCCAAATGAAGGCTCCATCGTCTAGCTGGCCAAAATGTAACAGTTCATTTATTCTCCCCAAACATTTCTCCTAGTCAAGAAATAAAGCCTTTGAAAGGCCAGCCAAGGTGCTTAGTGGTTGATAGGAATGCCATTTAGGTCAAGAAGGCTTCCACGGCTCTGCGTTTGATTTATTGTCTCTTATATAGGAGAACATCAGGGACAGAGCAAATACCATATACTGTATGTGTGTGAGATGGGATCCAGTACATTGGAATTCAGGAATTTCAGACCCAGTGAACCACACATCCATAATTTTAGCTCTGTACATTTCTGATTTACCGGTAGAGCCATAACAAAAAGTGTGCACTGATGGGCTGTTACGCAAGTCACATCCAGTTTATACGTATATGCACTTGTTTTTTCTGCTGAAAAGAGAGCTGAGGTATGTTTCTTTGATTTGAAAGTCATATATTCAGCTCTACAGAATACATGTTGAGACAGTATAAGAGAAGACGTTGAATCTGGACAAGTATAAATGAAGTGAGAACTAATTAATTTGCAGCTGCGTCAAACTTTGTGTCTCTGTGCCAGACAGAGTGACATAAATGTTACGGGTATTGCGAGTAAAGATGTGTGACGGCGTGAAGGAGTCTAAAGGTTCACAGCAGCCTGAGGATTACATTGCAGTGTCAGGGACATATTGCAGAAAATTTTAATTATATGAACTCCCAGGTCTCGCCTTTACCTTTCACTGCAGAAATGTTTATAGGCTCAAGTCTCCACAGTGCAAAAATCACCATCAGAGGGACCTAAATGAAAAAAAGTTTATGTTGTATCACTCAGCTGAGCATGTTACATAGCTATAGGTTGTTTCATTTGGGGTTACTGCAGGAACATTTACTTATAGTACTATATTGTCAATAATAACCGTCACTAACAGCTTCCCTAAATAATCTTTTATTCATCACCTGACTGTAGATTTAACTAGTGATCTTCTTCTGTACAGTCAGCCTTGTCTTTCCAGGGATTGTTTACTTTGTCAATGAAAAGCTCTTCCTGTGTTTACAACTTTTATTATCTACCCAAGGGGGTTGTTACCCCTTGTGTAGTTAATTTCTTTCTTTCTGCGTCTCACTCTTTTGTCTCGTACATTGAACATGACAAAAATAATCATACACACATCTGCATGGTGATGCACGCAGCGTAGTTGTTTTTACACTTTAATCCTGCTTGAGGCACAGCCATGCTCCAAAAAAACCCCAAAAAAACTCTGCTGTGGTATTTAGATGCAGACCTGGGGATCTGGACATGATATGTGTTTTTTGTGTTGTGCACGGAATTTTCCAATAAATGTGATCAGATCCATAATAAACGGTCGCATCATATTCTCAGTTAGTTTTGCTCCCCAAATGTAACATTCTTTCTCTATGAAGTCAGACATAAGGTCATTGAACCCTGTTTTATTGTTTTATTTTTTATTACAAATGGATAAAATAACCATCTGTTGTAAAATGTAATATCCATTTCACAGGCTAATTTCATGAAGTAATGCACAGCTAAAAAACTCAAAGTTTCCATAATTCCATTTATTGTTGCTGTGTTTTGTCTTTTAATATTGCAAAAGTAAATGGCTGTTTGTACATGTGAAAGGGAATTTTATTGGCGCTTTTGTGTGATCTTGTGAAAATGGAGATCCTGTGACAGTGCCGTGCGGTCGTCCCACTGTGCAGGAGCCGACGTGGTTCTTACATGTTCCCCCTGTTGGTTCTCAGCAGGCCTGCCTGCCTGTCTGTGCACTGGCCACAGAACTGTTTTTACAAGTGCAGAAGTCGCTGCTCCATTGCTCTGCAGCCCAACCGTATAACCAGGCTCTTTTCCTATTCTAGGGAAGTGGAGCGAAGGGAACGCCTCGTGCTCCCATTGCTACCTATTAAGTCTCTCTTGTTAGTTCAGCAGCAGAGACAAGGGGACACTTTTCCGTCCCTTGTGTCCCTCTTTGACCACCTTTCCTCCTCCGTCCACCCCCTTCTCTCCCTCTGTCTCTTTATGATATTGTCTCCTCATTTTCCCCTTTTTGTCCAGGCTTTCACATGCCCCATGCCCCCACCCCCCGTCCCTCCCTCCCTTGAACCAATATACATCAGTGGCTTGGGCTTTAGCAAATGTTGGCTGCCTTGCCACTGAATTCTCCGTACCTCATTTGAGACGGGCATCCCTTTTGCTCGTGGGTTGTTGAAGGCCATCTCTAAACTGGTTGGCCAGAATGCTGCTGTGGACCGCCTGAGTGCCAGTGGGGTTTTTCCACTAACACTTGGCTGTTATGGCTTTAACCAGAGCGCAGGACTGTGCTCTGCAGAGACAGATGCTTCTTCTTTCTTTGATTTTGAAAAGAACATGGCTTTGTAATATCATACTTTGTCTCGTATCTCGTAAAGTTAGCACCTTTGCTTTGTGTGGGAACAAAAAACAGCCTGAATGTGCTCTGCTGCGTACTATGTTCTGATGAGACGACGGCTGCCTCCTTTGGGACCACACAGTACTGTGACCTTGATAAAGTAAGAGGAGTGAAAGGAAGAGTGGCATGTCCCCAGCAGGTGCTGCACAACTGTCTCTGACAAAGATGGGCAGACACAAATGCACATTCTACATGCATATATTATGCAGATGAAAGTGTCAGTGCATACACTTACATTAATATAAATATGTGTGCTCAGATGCAAGGTTTCCAAAGCATTAAAAATACCAAAACCACAATATTTCACAGCATTGCCACTGTATAGGTGATTTATTTTTGTAAGGACTTAACTTTTGTACATGTAATGTATTATATTTGAATTATTGGTCATTATTGTGTGGATCGATATTGTTTTCTATGTGTAGATGGGCTTTAGAAGTGCACCTTGCATGTCAGTGAGTTATGGTTATTGTGTAGAATAATTGAAGTTATTGCTCTAATGAGGAGATGGACATTTAAGTGTTCACCTGGACCAGGACAGAGGTTTTGAGTCCCTTTCTCATCAACAAATTAAGTTTACACGACCTGTACTAGATACAGCCCAAACATCAACATAATTTTACAGTACTATAGAGTGTGCAGTGTATATTCAACAGATTTAAAAAGCTTTTCATAGGAACAAATACTGTATTTGAGTCTATTTTACAAAGTGCTTCCTTATGCTGTACCACACAAGGTTAGACTGATTGGAATTTGGTAAGGAATGCATAATGAGACAGTCAACAATTGTTTTGTAGTAGTCTCAAAAGCACAATATCCTAGTAAAAGTTATAAGCGTTCTGGGATTGACATGTATCCGTCCAGAGAGCACACAGCGGCCTTTTCCATTCTCTGGTTGTTTATGCCTTCTGTGGCTCCTCTCAGAGTGAAATGAGCAGCCTCAACAAGGCCTTTGGGAGCTGGAGAAAATCAGCGCCCGCACAGCAGACCAAACAGTAGCACTTGGATAGAATCTGTCTTCTCTCTGTGAATGGAGTAGGAGTCGTGGGGATGAGATGCTTCCTTGACCAGCTGCCTGCTCTGTTGCTCTGTCTGACCATCTGCGTCGCAGCTCAGCCCAACCCAATCTGGTTCAGCTCCTTTCCCATTCTCCTTTCCATGCACTGACATTTTTATCCTCCTATTAAAACTTTTAAGGGCCCATTATCTAAGAGGAAGGAATGTTGCTTTAATAGTGTGGTGGCTCCATGCTTAGGCCCCTTCTTTTCAGTTCATAACCAACCAGCAATAGCTAGCTGCTTAATGTTCTCCAGTCAGCATTGAGCAAAGGGGGGACGGTCTCCCCTTTGAGATGTATGACAACACTTCAACACAGACCATGAGCCCTTGTTTCACTGCCCCAAGCACTCAGGGCAGACTATAAACCCTTAGCATGCCTTCCACTACTTCACCCCTTTTGTTTCAGTCTATCCACTACATGGTCCTCAGGTTTAAGAGGGCTCACAGTGCTGTGGTGAAGAACTTGTGGCCTCCTTGGATCTTTTGTCTGAGGATCACAGCAGTCGGCTTTTTAGCAGGAGCACCTATGTTAACTTTCTCCCTTTGCATCGTTCCTTTTATCAGTAAAACTCATACACTGCTGTGCAAAGTTTATTGTTGTTAGTTTTGCTATACAAAGCCCCTTCTGTGTGTAATGTATGATTAAACAACCATTTCAGATGCTGCAGTGTGTCAGAAAAAAACACTCCAAATACAAAGAAATGTTGAATTTCTTGTTTTGGTGCAGTCTGAATAAGATAATGCAGTCGTCACTTGTCCTTTTTCCCACAAGTGCATCATGAAGAGTTAAAATAAGCTTTAAATCTAGCAGATGTTTTAGGTGTGCTTAACCTGACATTACCGTTGGCATGGAATTAAACACTTTAAGGAGACAAAAACAGTTTGCACAATAAAAGTTAATGATATTTAGGTATTTGAGTGTCAATATGATAATAGGACGGTGAGATTTATTGGCATGTGGCAGCAGCATCTCCTCTCAAAGCTGGATACAGATGTCACAACCTGTCTCGCCGGGTGGATATAGTTAGTTGTGGCTACTTTGCAGAGGAAACACTCCCACTTGCTTTCTTGGTTAATTGCAGTGTTCCCTTTTTACCGCAAGTGCAGTACTTTCGATGACGCCTGTCCATGCTCAGCTGTGTGAGAACACACATCCACCCAACACTCCCTCTTTCTGTTCCAAGACTGGACTCTATTTCCTGTCCAGCTCCCTGCCGATAAAGCAGTTTGTGATATTTTTTTATTAGTTTCAACATATAGAGTTATGTTTTATGGGTAAGCAGATTATTTTAGTGGATCAAGGCAAATATGATGTCAATTTTTTATTTCTCTCCAATGCTTTCCCAACCACCTCCTGAATGAAAGGATGTTTTTCTTTCTGCTTCCCATCATTTTGTAATGATAAAAACTGTTGGCCTTTGGCAGCCATTTAGAAGGAAACTGCACACTGTGGGTGATAGCTTGGCCTGGGCTGGAGAAAAGGGCCATTGTGTCAACACTTTGGCTTTTATTGGTCCTCAGAGAGATGAGGGCCCAGGTTTTGGCCCCAGCCTGACATGCTACTGATGGATGGGTCTGTAGCATTAGAGTAGAGGGGCTACATTTAAATAAAGGGTGAGTGCAGTGAGTTTTGGGATGCATAATAAAGCCATAGTAAGTGATCCTTAGTCCACTGGGGTAACTGGGTTGGAAACTCAATCCTCTGTTAAGAGTAGATGTCTGTTTCTTGCTCTGGCCACGGAAAAGGACCACTGAATTCCGACTCAAATGTCTGCATGAGTCGTTGTGAAATTTGCAGCACTTTAAAGCAGCTGCTCTGTTGATGTTCATTCATGGTCACTTCACTCAGTCCTCCTCTGCATATTTCTCTCTGCCTTCAGAGGTGAAACGCTGCCCCTGTGTTTGCTCAGCGCTCAGTCTTTGTGTAACAAGGCTGGAAAGCTGGTGCGGCAGTTAGTGTCTGATAGCACGCCCTGTCTGCAAGAACGACATGAGCTCAGACGGTAAAGGCTGAGAGGATTGTACGACCTTGTGACACTTCTTGACAGACTTAAAGTGATGGAAAGTATTTACGTAGGAGGTCAGAATTGTCTATCACACTTGCATTGTCAGCTTTTTGAAGTAGAAACACTCAAAATTGTCACTTGACATCAGCTCTGAGTGAAAATACATACAAGAGCAGGTTGAGGTTTTGGCAGAACGTATGGAAAACAAGAGGGCATAATTAAAGAAGGTTGTGATGGCGAGAGTTAATGTACATAAATAAGTAATTATGGATGGTGCTATTTTAAAAGTCTGTTTCTGTCAAGCTGAGGTAGTTTGCTCCTTGTAGCCCTCTAGGCAGGTATAAAGAAAGTGTGTGACAGCACAGAGTTGTCAAAACTGGCACATTACATTTGGAGTTAAGAGGGAAAGTGCACAAGGTTACATGAGCTTTACTAGGTGTTGACACTTCCACACACATGCTGTATGCAAATGCTAAAATTTATAGCAAAAAGTTGGCTAATTAAGAAACTTTGTCCTCCAAACACCCTTCAGCATGACTGCAGATTTAATGAGACATTAATGGAGATGTCTTCTTGCTCACCGCCTTACTTTTCACCAAAAGAAAATAGAGAGAGCTATTTGGTTTTTAATGAGCCAGAGAGTTGGGGTTTGTCACTGAATCTTTAGTGATGGCACTGTTTCACAGCAAATAAGTCAAATATCAGTCATCTTCCACATAGGCAGCAGATCTTTATTACAGTGCAGGGAGCACGGCCTTCATGTTTCTAATAATTCATCACAAGAGGATCATGGCAGTGCATGCTGGATGTTTGCTGCAACCCTTTATGAAGCATTTATACACCACACAGAATTATGCATCCCTTGCGTGCAGTGTTTACTAAGGCTTTTCATTTTTAAATTGTTTTTCTAAAAAGATCTGCGATATCCTAATGCCTTGGTGTCTAATGAAAATTTACCCTTATGCCCTTGGTTTGATGAAGTGCCCTTTTAATTCAGTCTCTGTTTGGGGAATTTAACTGAGGACTTAATTTTTTTCAGCATGTTCCTCCTTCTTTTTCTTCTTTATGGGGATTACCTCAATTAAAATTACAGGTCTACAGATCAGCTCCTGCTGGGAGTTTTATCCTTTCTTTAGGCAGCCTCCTTTTTATAGCCTCAAACAAGTGAACATGTTCCAACAAGTGCTTGAATCTTTGCAAAGGGGCACTGGGCATGTCAATCACCAGTAGAAGTAGGCACATATGTGAAATAATATTCATACTCGTTTCTTGCTGCCAAGGATGAAAACACATAGTTAACTCGGTGGCATTTGGTTTGGATAAACTCTTTGAGTCACTTCTAATTTTGATGTTTCCTTTACATCTCTATCAGATGGTACAAAGGAGGGACCCACCTGCATGGACAAGAACCACGGCTGTGCACACATTTGCAGGGAAACGCAGAAGGGTGGCATTTCCTGTGAGTGTCGACCTGGATTCCAGCTCACCCGTAACATGAAGGACTGCAAATGTAAGTCATCTCATCCTTAAGCGTACTGTAATTCCCCTGTGTGAAAGACATATGCGTACACACAGGGAGATACAGCAGAGGGAGGATTTATAGGCTCCTCATGAAAAGGTGATTGGGGCTGGAAACCTGCCGATGATGGATAATTGCACTCATTCCACAAATGCCTTCCACCAGATTTAAAGTAGGCTACTGACATCTACATTACATTAGCAAGGTATGACTAATCCTCTAAATAGTCCTTGTAAAAGAAAAAAACATGTTTATCAAATAAGGAATGATCATTTACACAACCAGGGCAAGTGTAGAGGTTACTCAAAGGGGACCGGTCTGATGGACAGCGCACACTTCCTGTTGCTGTGCAACAGAGATCATCCTGTCAGAGCTGGGGCCAGGGCTGATGGGGGATTTGTCTGTGTTTGGATAAGGATTGGAGAAGTGTTATTCTATAGTTTTTCTGTGACAGCCCAGGAAAAGGGCAAAAGGCGCTGGGATGGTAGGGTGCAGACAGGATGGCGGTAGAAGTCTTGGTTTGCTCATGCACTTTTTCAGTCTGTCATCACAGGTGTGTTAAAAGTGCCAAGGTTAATGCTCCCTTCGCCTGCCAACACACAAATGTATTTGCACTTAAAGATTAACAAAAGCACACATGGGAACACATGCACAGGCTAGGATTCGTAGAGAAACACACATGAACAAATGCACAAAGAAGACACTTTACTATCCCTCTTGATGGACTATCAATAATAATAAATACATGAAGTGATTTTTTTTATGCTACATTATGAATGAATTGCAGATCAAGGACATTTTAAGCTGTTTTATGAATTTGTAATTGTAGAATGTGTCATTTCTCTGTAGCTGATATAAGTTTACCATGAATGAGTACATTTAAGCTCTTCTAAGTGCTTGCTCAGGTATTCTACACATTTTTCTCTGCTAATTATAATAAACTTAATCTGTATTGCAGTTTTCTTATAATTCAGCAATTCAGCAGCTCAAGACAAAACAACAAGATAAAATCAACAAACATAATATACTGAATACTAAGTACAAATTAAATAAAAACAAACAAACAACAGCAACAACAAAAAACCCAGAAAAGATAGAATGTAAATTTTGGTTTGTGTGCATGTTTTTCATTTCCTATCAAGCACAAATTCACCTCAGATTTTGAAAACACAGAGATAAGCATTTAAATATAATAAGCAAAAAATGTATATAAACAAATAAAAGTGGAGCGGTGAAACAAGAAATTTTATTGTAATAGCAGTACTTAACCTACATTCACTACTATTTCTGTTGAACATACTGCAAATTAAATCAACCTCTATTATAACCACAAACATTTTACTTTAAGGCTTTTTTATGTGTAAAACCATCACAAGACACCCAGGGGTCCCCCCCTTGTTGCGTCGCTCTAGTTGCGTGAGTTTATTAATTTTGCTACCAGCAAAATAACACAGGTGCACCGTAATTTGTGGCAATTTTCAGAATGTTTATATCTTGCTGTTGAGATGTTAAGACTAAGGTGTGAATTTGTTAATCCACTCAGCCAACACAGGAAGCCTTGAAGCACTCTAAGAGAATACAGGAATGAAATCTGAGCCTGCAATATTTATGTCATACTGAGCATGACCCAGATAAAGTTTTGTTTTTTTTTTTGTTTTTTTTCTGCAGTTTATGTTAACTGTGTGCTCTTTGATAGTGACGTGCAATTATGGGAATGGGGGTTGCCAGCACATCTGCGAAGAGACAGACCATGGACCCAAGTGTTCGTGCCACATGAAGTTTGTCTTGCACAGCGATGGAAAGACTTGTGTAGGTGAGTCATCTCATCCCAGTACAAGTACCGAGGGCAAGAATTAATAGCTTTTGAATGAGAAAATGCAGAACCACGTATGATTAACTCATCACTGAATTTCCTGTGAGCAACTTTAATTAATATTTGAAACGAGGTTTATAATGATAAGTTGACATACAGGCCTTTCTAACAGTGGCTGTATGCCTGAGCCTTTTCTCCTGATCTGTGACATGGAAGGACAAAAGGCTACTATTTGCACTGTGCTTTTCCCTCTGCTGCTGCTCCAGTAACCTCTGAATCCCTGCATCTGCTTTTGGCTTCTCCTCTTCCTCCTCCTCTTCTCTGGACACTGTGCAACAGCTCTCCTTGTTCCTCTCCGTTTCCCCGGCCATGCAGTCAGACACATAGCTTCTATTAGGCTTTGGGTCAATTCCTCCGCTGCTTCCTACTGGGGGTTAACTCGCACACCTGACCTAACCTTCTCCTGGCATTTATCAGTGTTTGCCTCGGTTGACTTAAGTTGAGTTAAAATCATTGAGCTACTCAGGCATAGTGAACTGCTGTGAAGGGCAGTTTTCCATCAGATGGGACCTGCGGGCATAAAGGAGTCAAAGCACAGGTCTCAGTAAACATGCACGGATGCAGAATTGCATTGACATTTCACAGTCTTGGCATATTAACAATAAAGGTGGTGAGGTGTAAATCAGTGACTGACTGTTAAAGCAAACATGCCATTATTTTATCCACCTATTTAATCAAAGTGCCTTTAACAGTTACCTTGCAGAAAGTTAACAGAAAACATTTAAACTCAATTATCCAAAACTGCAGTGTTGGAAAGTCGCCTTTTTGAACAAACTGTCAAAGAATTAGGAAGTAGGCCTGAAAAGTAGACTGTTAAGGTGGTTGCTTGGTTTCAGTGGCTGTTAAGTTTGAGAGCTTGGTTTGGGTAGCGGCTGATTAGTTCAGTGTTTCTGGATTCCCTTTATTACCGCAGCCCTGATGAGAGCCAGACCTATGTCAAGGTCTGGTCAGCCAACCTGTCATTATTGCTGTAACCCTGCTAGGCCAGGGGGATGCCACAAACTTGCCCGCAACCAAATTATATGTTTTAGCCGGTCTTATTCCCAAGGCAGAGCAAATGTACATTGGGTGTGCCAGATTAGGAAGCAGTCAGGCAGTTAAAATCTCTGATTTCCAGCACAGAGTCTGGGATTACTGATGGAGAGGGAGGGCTGCTTTGCGGTCGACATCAGGGCGCTCCATCTCCCTGACACACTATTAATTAATAAAACCTCAGTTAAATAAACAATCTGCCAAATGAACCTCTGACAGGAAAGTGAGTGACAAGAACGGTGAAATGCCTTGAGTAAGGCACCACTGCTGTGCACTAGCACTGTAATGGTATGCGTTTTTAACCATTTAAACACTACCCAAGATTTAATACAGTCCTTAAACTTATTATTTTTGGTCTTTGATGCACATACAATTTTCTTTAATAAATCTAGCTTTGTGAAAGACTCCTCAAAAACTGACCTCCATTTATATGAACAAATTATTTAGCATTTTTAAGTGCCAAAATCAAGACAAGCAGGGATGGCAGCATGTAATTTGTCATATTGTTTGGATGGCAAGTCGTGTTAATCATAACTGAACCACGGCATTCAGGAGTAGCAATCTGAGTATGAGGTTTCCGTGGCAACCGTACAAACCGAACCCTGAAAATGCTATTGACACTTTGGATGTATATCACGCATTCAGTCTGAACATACTTGATACACAAAGATAAACACATTATTACAGCAGAGCTTTGCCTCCTCAGTGTTTCTCCTGTTGGGCTCTTTTAGTATTCTGTAGCTTGACTGTTCAGTTTATCTTGTGGGTTGTTTCATATGCAATATTCTTGTTGTGATGTCTCTCTAAGCCAGCATTGGTCTTATGCTTTTTTGTAACAATACAACATATGCTGCCCTGTTTGGAGCTGTGGTTTTTATCCTTCAAATCTCTGGACTGTATGTAGGTGGAAGTTGTACTGTCAATAACACTTGCTCTTCTCTCATATGAACACACAAACAAAATGCTTGTTCATTATGTTTTAAGTCACTCTTTAAAGCAAAATGATGATTGAATCCATCTTAATACAGTTAGGTTTGTTTGTGCATAAAATTTCTGTTACAAGTAAGTTCAGAAATCAGAAAGGAATGGCCATCATGTGGAAGTATTCATGCTGTTAGCACAGCAAATCATAAACATTCACAAATAGCAGGCAGATGCAGACATGCTTAGGAGTTCAATCATCTGAAGAGTCAGCCACATAATGTTGTGCCAGACACAACCCACATACACACACAGAAAGAAAGTGAATGTGTTCGAGAGAGAGAGAGAGAGAGAGAGAGAGAGAGAGAGATGCGTTTTATAATACAAACAACCAGACAAATATACAGCACACATCCAGCATGCATGCATCCCATGCATGTAAACACATGTAGTCTACATGCATATGCCCATAACATAAACACACTGTGCTCTTGTTTCGGGTGGTCTGTGCATTGATGCTGGTGCGTCAGATGTATCTCACAGTGCTCTGTCTTCTAACTGGTGCAAATCGTTGTTTCTGGATGCTGCATGTTGGATTTGGGAAACTGTTGCAGTCAATGTAAACTGTGCATGCTTTGTCATGAGTTCTCTGAGGTAAAAGGGAGTTTCTGTCAGAGTTGAGCATCTGCTTCCTCATTTGGCACTGCCAAACTCAAAAAAAGCTCTGACCTTATGAGAGTGATCGAATCACAGCAGCAAACACTTTAATAACATGATTTAAATCGAAATTTATTCTAGAATAATATTTGGAAACATTTTAAGACTGGTAACTCTTCATTTGGCCCACACTTAGTCATATGATAAACAGACTCCGATCATTGTGAGATGTGAAGCACTGGTGAAATTAGACTGGAAATATGTGTTAAATGAACATCCTGTTAATTAAAGTATAATTTTTAAGCACAAGTAAACAACTACATTTTCAGGAAGTGCGAGTAGTTTTCCAGCAAGTGGAAGTATGTAAATTGTACAGCTGGTCCCCTGACAGTATTTAGAGTTTTAACAACAATGAATGTGAAATGTTCTGACCGTAACAGACACCATAAAGTGCCAACCTGAATACGGCTGTCTCTGTCTTTCAGCTTGCAGCACTAACCACTCATTCTGTCTGTCAAGCACTGCAGTGCTCGTACTAACTGGAAAAAGCCCCCTTGCACACAATCAACAAAACAGCACTTTGTCTGCATTGTGTGGAATATTTATTTGCATGACTGCATGTTGTAAGGTAACACTTTTGCCTTGAAATGTCACCTTTCATTAAAATCAGGACCTGTTGTCATTCGTTTGCTCTTAGGATTTATGAAGGAATTATTGTTGTTTGTTCAGGTTTTTACTAGTAAGAGGCTGTCATTTGTTTTGTTTCTTCCTGTTTGGTTATAAATAGACTGCAATTTGCATTAAATGAAATGACTTAATTCAGCAGAGATTCTCTGGATTTTTCTTATCCGTAGTTTAGTTTGAATTGTTAAGATCTCATGTTCATGGTGCTTACATTGTACAAGGTTGTGTGGTTCAAGTGTACAGAGAAATAAAGTGGTGTTTTTACAATGTGTGCGTGTGTGTGGGTGTGCGCGTGCATGCAGGGGAGAGAAGTGTCCAGTCCCAGGCAGCCCCCCAGCTGTTCCCCAATGGTAAATATGTGTTCCTCTGACTCCTCTCTCTGGGGGTCTGTGGGTGTGGGAGTAGAGGAAGCTAACCTAGCAGACATTGATCAGACCCTTACCTCCCACAGGGGCACCATCCCTCTGACCCTTGACCTCTGACTCCTCCCCACCTTCCTCTTCCTTCTGTGAATGCCCTCTCAATAACAAACGCTGCCCGTGTCAAACCACACCTTTTCAAAACACAGCTGCAAACAGGGTGCCTCTGACCAGCAGAATGGATATTACACAAAAGAGACTGTATCAAAATAGACATTGCATCAAAATGTATAGCTCTATAACCTTGTTGTAGATATGACCGATTCGGCTTACACCGTTCCAAACACCCGACTGTGGTGTACCTGAACTTTATTATCATCACGGCCTATTAGGTTTGTTAAAGCAGCTAATAATCTGTCCACGATTCAGCAGTGTACCATACAGGACATGAAACACAAAGTCCTTCAGAATGGGTTTTGCAAGCGTCTGAAATAGAAAAAATAATCAAGTGCAGGAAATGCATCCAGTCAATCCAATCCAGTTTCTGTGGTAGATTTTCTTAGGTTAAAGTTATTTATTTCCCTTAATTTGCAGTAAAAATGAGGAAAAGATGACTCAATTTGGAAGAACAGAGCAAAAATAAAGAAGTATTGGCACTGTGTATTTTGATATTATCACTAATACAATCCAACCCAGTGTTTAGGATGAGTTGTTCTTTAATAGATATGGCAAAGATGCCAGGAAAAATAAACTCATAAATCTGCAAAGATGTATCAAACCTTGATACATCAAAGAGATTTACGATTTAATTATACCATGCGAGAGACAGAGGGAGGAGGCTTGTTCTCAGAGGAGCAGGCTGTTCAAGGTATGAAGGGAAACAATGCTGTTTTAAGTCACTGGTTGTTACTACTGTATGTACACGAACTCCAAGTTTCTTACATGCTACAGTGCAACAGTCTGACCTATTTAAGGATTTAAGGATTTTTGTGTCCTAGTTTTTCTGCTTTTTTTTCCTCAAAAATAGAAGCATTAGGAGCCAGAGACATATTTTGCATCCTGCTTTCAAGTTCATTTCCTGACTTCCTGTGTTGCCGTAGCCCACCTCACCTATCGTTGCGGTCTCTTCACAGTTGCACCTCGAGAGAATTCGGGTAGATTTTTCCCCATAGTTTCATCTTCTTGCAGTTATTGAGAGAGCATTCACTTCAGTGCTTCGGTCCAGGGTTTTGTGTGTGAAAATCCTCACTCCTTCTCAGTAACTTCAGCTGCATGTTTGCTGTTTGGTCAAGAAAACACAGAACACTCTTTTTCAGAGAGTCGTTTATTCTCAGTGTCCAATACTTTAGGGGGAACTCTGCTGTGTGCCTTTTTTGTGAATTCTGTCCACTCATCTATTGATGTATTTTGGTTGCGGTCGCTCCAAATAACCGATGACAAGTTGCACTGAGGTTGCTTGTCAACAGTTCTGATGTAATTCAAGAAGTACTGCAGCAAGAAATCCTGTGGCTTCTGTTAAAAGATTATGTACACTGTCTGAACCTCACTGTATGAAACGTATACTGTACAGGCTCAGCATTAGACCAAACACCCTACGTTTCGTTTTGGAGAATATTTACAAAAGTCTGCCCGCTGTTAATTGTGGGTCCCAACCCGGTGCACTGTAGATGTGACTGGTCCGCATCCAAAACACACAAACCCACGCACATACCAGAACTTGTGTCTCTCTGTCTCACTCTCTCTCCCCGGTATCTTCACAAAACCATAATGTCAAAAATATTTCTTTGCTCTCTTAACACATGATCATTACAGTTTGGTGAGATGAGTGCCTGACTAAGCGTTTCTGAGGCATGTCCTGACACTGTCTCGTCTGCCAACCATCTCTGCTCACACTTTGCAATTATGTGAACCCACAGGTCTTCGCTCTCAGGCCTGGGTTAGAATTGGAGTATTAACTGGAAGGTCCCCACGGCCCAGTGCTCGATCCACCGTCAGCAGGTTGTCCCCTTGAAACTGATCGTAGCGTTTACAGCAAAAATAATGTAGGTAAAAGAGCCTCAGTACGGTGAAAGTTAGCGATGTCAACAGCTAATGAATAACCGCACACGTCTTTCCAAAGCAAATCACGAACCGCAGCTAAAACAAAGTGGAAAATGTCTTTGATGGTTTTTTTTCCCAATGTTGACTTATATTTTTATGAAGATTTTACCATCAATGAAGCCCACCATGAAGTTACTATCATCATTTGTCTCAGGATATTGATTCGTTTTGAAGCCTTTAGCAACAATATCCACAGGAGAATTTTGTGATGTTGTGTATGAAACAGCTATAACCCATAAAATTACATCACTGTAAACACCTGTTTTGCTTTGATATGTAATTTCAATCTGCACTTTTATTTGAAAGAGCTTCAGAAAGTTTTTTTTTTTTTATAGCTGCTGCAGGCTGTGCAGTTTGAGATTCAAGTCAAAAGGATTAGGTGTTTCCCCAAAGGGATCCTCATTCTTTAAAAAAAAAAAAAAAAATCCCAGTGCAGCTGCATTCCCTCTTTAGTGCCACGTGTGAGCTGCCATCTCTTTGCCAGCGTGAAGCCTTCGACTAACTCCGCTGTGTTGGCTCCTTTTTAGAAGAGTTGCCAGCGAGCATCCTTCGGCCCATTAGAGAATAATGATGCCCAGTGATGACCAGTTACCTTACAGCAAGTTAAAGCGATTGCTTCAGCTCGTAAAAGGGTTTTTGTTTTGAGAATTTTTTTATGAAGCTCCCAAAAACTATTAACGCACCGACTGGACTCTTGTGAAAATAAATTGGTCCTGTATTGTTGCTTAAAAGGAAAAGTCTCGGTGAAATTTGTCACTGTCTAGAGAAGCGACCACCGCTCTCATGTCTTGACTGACTACCTTCCTTTTTTCCGAGCCAACACAGGGGCGAGGTAGCTGAAATTGCTTTTTTATCCCCAAAATGCCTGGAAGGTTTCATCAAAAGCAGAAAAAGTGGTGGTTTTGTCCACATTCTGTCTGAAAGTCAAACGCGTATCCTCATGACGGAGGGGAGATGGACGTCCCAGAGATGACTCGCAGAGTTCACCTTGACCAAAGACAAGCAAACATGCACTCACCTTTACATGTTAGACACAGCCACATGCACTGACAGTGCAAATTGTCGAACCTGTTTGTACTCTGTTAACATTTCCTAATGAATGTTACCTTTCGTTTTTATCAAGCATCTCTTTGTTTCCCCTGTTTTAACCATAACTTGTTCCCACGTTTAAGACCTTGCTCTCTGTCCTTATTTCCCTCTCATTTCCTTTATGCCTCTTAATGTGTGGAAACTTGCTCTGACTTTTATTTTTGCCTATTGTTTGACAAAGAACGGGCCTTCTAAATTTCAAGATCATACCAATGTGCATGTGTGCTGATTTGATGGGGGTGGGGTAAGTAGGTCAGCATCTAGGGTGTATATTCTGAGGGATTTGTGACTGTGGGACCTTGTTTCCCTGCAGAGACCTGTGCAGTGAACAATGGAGGCTGTGATAGCACATGTCATGATTCAGTGACAGGAGTCCGCTGCAGCTGTCCTGTTGGCTTCACTCTGCAGCCAGACCGCAAGACCTGCAAAGGTAAAGCATCATCCATTTTTCCCAGCAGCGTTCAAGCTGCACCTGTCTACCTGTCACCGAATGGATGTAAAGCTTCTTGCATTGCTGGAATAGGTATATTTACCTCTATTTGGAGCACATTAAATTGTGTGTTTCTTGAGTTTTTCCTTTGCTCCAAACTTGCTGGTAGCACCTTATTTAGATTTTCTGTTTATAAATCAATTTATTACACCCTCAATAAGTGCTCCCGCTGTGTCTGTATCCTTATTGGCACCACTATTTTCACCTCACTTTTTTTTCAGCCACACATTTTGAGTAAGAATTTGTCATTATGCCGCTTTTCTTGACAGTTTTTCCACTGCATTACCATCATCCTCAGTTGTGAGTGCTGGCAGAGCATCTTCAGCTTGAGCAATCAGTGCATTGTAGCAAATTCAAGTACTTTTACTCTAATAACATTAATCCCAAACTTTTGAGCAAAACAGAAGATTTTATTAGTTGACTGAGAAAACAAAGACACTACTGACAGACAAGCAGCAGACAAGTTTGGAGAGAACGAGGACAGTGTGCGTTTCCAAAAAAATGTGAGCAAAGAAATCTTCGCATGTTTTACAACTCAAGATGTGACACGAACAACTCTGATAAAAGTACACTGGCTTATATTAGTTTGAGAAGAAACAAGAGGAAAACAAACCCTGGCAGCGCTGGCAGAAGAAAAAGACAAGACATGCTGCAGGCCAGACACTGTTGAAGAGGAGAGACAAAGATGGAGCAAGGAAGGGCTTATTTTATTCCATTTATTGGATGCATTATTTTAACCAGATGATGAAGACTCCCTCTAGAGATGGACGCCTCATTTGAGATGATTATGCAGAAACACTGCCAAACTCGCCAAGGCAGAGCACCATCAAAGCCAGGATGAATGCATGATATATCGATTGGATATTGACTGCATAAATAAAGAACAGAGTAATCAGAAGGAGATGGACAATGATGATTTAGAGGACTTGCTGTGAGAGAGCTGCATCCTATTATAGCCACATGCAGATTCTTTTTTTACCCCCTCTGAGGGCCAGTACGGAAATCCCTGAAGCTCATTTCCAGTCTCTCGACAGTGTCATGCCAACAAGAGCCAAACGCGTAATCTTCATTTGGCACCTTTTTGCCGAACCACCTTTTCTGTCCTTTTTCCTCCATCTCCCTGTGCAAATTTTAATTTAATTCATGAGCTGTTTGTGATTAATATTTTCCACTTTCTCGCGGGTGATTTTGTGTTTGCAGATATTGACGAGTGCCGGCTTAACAATGGGGGATGTGATCATGTGTGTCGAAACACAGTGGGCAGCTTCGAGTGCAGCTGCAAGAAAGGCTACAAGCTGTTGACCAATGAGAGAACTTGTCAAGGTAGGTTTAACTGAACAGAATGCAAATGCATGGTTATTGTTAGTAAAGAGTTCTCAGTTATCTGTACTTTATTTGAGTAACTTCTTGCCTCTACGCACAACACATTTAATGAGTGCATTTACAAAACAGCTCTCTTACTTAACCCTTAAAGACCCAAACATCCACTAGAGACCAAAATCATGTACTGATCTAAAATGTTTAAGACCTGTTAGTCCACTAATTCTATGGATACATGTAAATAATTGGTGTAAAATACAGTTTGTCATCTTTTCATGGTCATCAGATGTGACCCATTCAGACGTTCAGAGGCTTCGTAGTGAACGTGGAAACACTGTCTTCTTTTACAACATTGATTCACCAGTAAAACCAGTGGAGAACAGCAGTCGTAGACACTTGTTTTGTGTTCAGTTAATGATATATTTTACTGAAAAAGTCACTTTTTCTTCAGTTTTCTCTGTTTTTGGTATAATAACCCTCAAGTTTAATCTGAGCTTTTATGAACATCTACATGATCAGTAAATTAAATATAGGAAAATACCTGATTTTCACACAAAAAAATGCCAAATACAGAGGACTATTTCATTATAAATGGTGATAAATCACTTAAAAAAGGTTAGATAGAGAGAAAAAAAATCATTTGGGAACTACCGCAAAAGTAGCACTGGGTCTTTTTGGACAAATTATTGATTATTTTTACTTTAAATCATTACAGTCCCCCCTAAGTTGAACCTAAATGGATGCAATGCACAGAAAAGATGACTCATTGGTTCATATCACACTTGATAAACACAACAAGATGAAAATGACACAAGGGAAGCCCTGACCCTGAAGAAAAAGCATGAAACTGATTTGCACATTGATTGAAGATGGTGTTAATTATTTTGAGTGCACAAGCGTTTTCACTTTTTTCTCCAAAGATATACACTGTTGCCCATATTGTTTTTAGGCACATTCCTCTTTTTACTCCTGTTTATTCACATCGGTAATCACCTTTGAACAGGTACAATGATTCTCATTTACACATAATCTATCAAGAATAAATCACATTGTCACAAGCATTTCATGAGAAAAGGTAAAAGTATTTTATTCTAACACTCTGGGTCTGTTTTTTGGATGTGATCATATAATGCATGGAATCAGTACATTCAGGCCAAAACCATCTACTGATCTAAAATGTTAAATAACTGTTTATCCATTAATCCTATCAACACGTGTAAATAATTGGTGTCAAATGCAGTTTGTCATCTTTTCATGGTCATCAGATATGACCCATTTGGACGTTCAGAGGCTCCGTAGTGAACGTGGAAACATTGTCATCTTCTACAACATTGATTCACCAGTAAAACCCATGGAGTTTGATCAGTGACAGTGGATGGACACATCTGGTTTATGTTAACTTAATGATATATTTTACTGCAAAAGTCACCTTTTCTTCAGTTTTCTCTGTTTTCGATATAATAACCCTCAACTTTAATATGAGGTTTTTATGATTATTTACGTGATCAGTGAAATAAATATAGCAAAATACCAGATTTTCACTGAAAAGCAACACAATACAGAGGATAATATTAGAATAAATGGTGATAAATCACTTAAGAAAGGTTAAAATAGAGATAAAAATACATTTGGGAACTGACACAAAAGTAGTAATGAGTCTTTATGGGTTAAGAAAACAGTTAATGAATTAACACCAGAATAACACAACACCTATCAGTCAAATTGTTGAGAATTTTGACACAAAAATAAAGGCCAATAAATAAAGATATAAAATGAAAATAGATACACTACAAAATAATAAAGTCCAGAGTTACATTACATTGATCAGTACAGCCCAATAATGGTAAGACATTGAAAAACAGGCCCAAATCCACTTGAAATTTGGAGAATAGAGTATTTTCTTTGGAGTGCAACTGGACACAAACACATTCATCTAGTTTCCATGTGGGAGATTTCCAGTTCTGAAAAGTGTTTTTTTGGTTTTTTTTGCTACAGTGCTTGCAACCAAGATTAAATACCTTCTATAATCTACCATGGTCAACAAGCTAATATCACCAAGTATCCAAACTTTAGGATCAAAATAAGCATCCGTTTTTGATATTTCAGAAGTATTTCTTCTTTGACTGGACAGTCAGACATTTTACATTTGACACTTGGCAGAAACCAGACCATTAGGCTTGTTTAGCTTTTTAGCATCTTTTAATAGTCTTTTTTTATTATAGTAACATGATGCAATCTTTTCACAGAAACATCTGGTAGAAATATTCTTCAAAGGTCTAATTTTACTTTCATACTTTTCGTACTAGAGTAGGAAACTGAATTAGATTTACCAGTCTTTTTTACACAAGTGTTGTTTTTTTACTTGAAGTAGGTAAAGGAGTAGATGCTCTCGACCTTCTTCCATTTATGATCAACAATTATTTCTCTGGATTACTTGTCGACAAAGTGTGTTTTTTTTTCTAAAGTGGTGTGTTAGGTCATGAATTTTAATGCTCAGACAAAAAGGAATGACAAAGTAGAAATGTCCTCATTGCAGCACAAAATATGCTCTTAGAAATGTCTGCCTGCAGAGAAGCCAAACCAGGCCTCTCTGACTTGTTTGTCTGTTATATTTGGTGGTAGCCATCGCTCAGCAGGAGCTGGGTTGACTAGCTACAGAACAAATAGAAAAGAGTTTGCCATGGCAGAACACAGGTGTGGGGAATTAAAGCTCCTACTCTAAAACCTCTGCTTTTTTGGATAAATCACGCCGATGCAGAAACATCTGGTGAAAGAAGACAAGCAGGCTAGAACTGCGGATCTGAGCTCAGCCTCGCTCTGAGTGGAAAAACAGATGACAAGCTATTTTTTTATTCTCTTCTTTTATTGATGTGGTCAATCAATATCCAGCCTGGTACACATCAATGTCATGCAATGGGTTTAGAATTGCAGCATTGAATCACACCACTCTGCACGCAGTACACAAACATCATATGTGGTCAGTGAAAATATACAGTGTGTCATTGTGTTTTGCAGCCACTTTCTTGTCACTTCAAATCTATTTTTGGTGGGATTCCTTTCTCTCATTATTCTTCTAAACAATGAAAAGTTGATTTTGCCAAAATAACATAGATAACTGAGAAAATGTGGTCAGTGCATGACGGAATGTAAATTGCAGCGTGTTTGTTGTGGCACCGTGCCTTAGCCAACTCTGCCATGTGCTGTTTGGGTGCACAGGAACAACTTTGGAACAGCGTTGTCCTTGTTTAGAGCTGCGTGTTTTGTCTGGAAAGAAGAAATGTGATAAAGCTCACCTCCTGTTGAGTGAGGTATTGCCAGGCTCGCACACACTCACAATGCCTGAGTCACCTGTCTGCTCCTTATCCTCGCTTTTCATTCCTGTCATTTTTCTCACACACTGATCATCCCTCTCTCGCCTGGAACTTGGAATGAAAGCAGGATGTCTTTCAATACAGGTGAAAGGGTCAGTTCATATTTTTCTCACTTAGCATTAGTGGAATGCAGCTGTGCAGATTCCTTCTTTTGACAAAATATGATGGCGGTGAGAAGAATTTTTCTTGTTTTAATAAGTGACCACGAGTGTCTGTTTCTATATTTTTAGCCTCATTAGTGTAGATAAAGTGTTGATAAGGTCTGTTTCTTAAGTCGGAGCTACAGAGCAGGGGGACTTAACTTAAAGCTTGAGGTGATGTGCCGACTGATCCAATGACCATTTTCTAATTCACAATGAAAATAAATGAGATCAAGGCAGTACTTGATATTTTGAAACTAAAAATGAACTTTGTCATCACCAGCAGGAGGTAATAAATTAACACTAGACCTGTGACTCATTAAAAAAAGTGTGAATCTTATCATTTGCAGTGACTATGTTATTTAAGTGTCAGCTTTTCTCCTTCAAAGATGAACTCAGACAGATGGTCAACATAACACTGCTGTCTTGTAATCTTCACATGCTGCATCAGAATTTAGTTTATATTAACACTCTTTTAGTTTTAGCCTAGCTCACATCTTTGCAAGAAAACAGCCAAAGTACAAATATAAGTCACATCCCTGTAGAGTTTTTTTTCTGTTTCTCTTTCTCTTTTCATCAGTAGTTACACTAAAGATCTATGTTGAAAGTCAGACCTCAGTTTGATATCTAGTCTGAACTGTGTATCAAGAAAAGGGGAACTCAGAAAAACATAACTATGTACAGTACTGTGCAAAAATCGTAGTCCACCTGTGGCTTTGTTGCTTTTTTATGGTTGAAATGAGCATAAATATTTATTTCTCATTATGTTTTCTTCACATACAACAAGAAAGTACAAGGAATATGTGCACAGCCTTAAAAGACACGCAAAAAAACGGAACCATAAAGGTTATAGTATTATATACTACTATATACTATATATATACTATACTATTATATACTATTTAGTGCGACCCCTGACCCCATGATGAGAAGCAGCACAAACAATTAAAAACATTTGACACTGATGTGATTGATGCATTGAATCAAACCTGGTATAAAACATCAGAACATTGACACCGTGAATCTCATATTGTCTAAGCAAAAGGGTTAGACATGTTAATTGCAAAGGGAGGTCGCACTAAATACTACCACTTTGGTTTGTAGAAGCAGGTTTTTTTCCATGAAACGTTTGTTTTCAATGGTTTACATACTTCTTATATACAGTATCCAGATTGTATCTTAATACACAAACTGAAAAATGTTTGGACATTATAACTTTACCAAACCAACAAACTCAACATTGTCGTAGTACGTTTACATAGTACTGTATGTCAGTAACTCTATTCATTTATAATCTGTTGCTACATCAGTGTGGAAATAGTATTGCTGGATGAGCATCAGACATCATTCCTCTACTTGCTTAGGAAAACAACACTGTCTTTATTTTTTTTTTTTTTCTTTTCGATTGACTTGCCAGCAGGTGATGGAGCAGATAATGGTTGTTTTATGAAAAGCTTCATCCATGTGTACTGCGTCGTTTACAGTTCACTATGTGGCCTAGTGAATAGAGCTAAGCTACAATTTACAGTGTATTGGAATTAAGCTTTGAGGGCAGACTCAAGGCTACAGTGGCGCTCATAGCGGTTTCATCTCGAAGGTCCACGATCACAGGCTTGTTTGACAGTTTAGTACAAATCTCTGTAAAAAAATCTATATCATAATACTGGAAGGTCTCAGAGCGTCTGTGTGCGTGTGTGTGTGTGTATCTGCACAGTTCTGAGAAACTGAGAAGTTTTTAACTGGCCAGTTTAGGACCTACAGTTGAGGTATAGTCCCATCTCCACATTACACATCTCGGCAAGTTTATAGGACCAATATTTTGGGAGATATTAGTCATTTTAGAATACAATAGCCTTACAATCACGTTGCTCAGTTGACCGGAAGTGCAGTACCATGCTGCACGATGGGAAATGAAGTTAAAAAAAAACAAAAAACAGGAATGACGCATTTACTAACTTCAGTCCCTCAATATCGGTATTAATATGACCCGTGGTTCCGCATGGGTCAACGCGCTTAGTAGCATTTAACACATCCACATGTTTAGTGTAAATAGAATGTCAAATCTCAAGGTTGATTTTTATTTATTTAAAAAAAAAATTTTTTTTAAGTCAAAAGACAACAAATAGCTCATTTTTTATTCAAATGCTACCAGACATTTTACAGCTAAAATTCCATTGCAGCTCTTAAATTCAGCAAAAAATCTTATGTATCTGTCATACAGGTCAAACATCAGTCTTTATCGTTTCATTGACTTAATAATTTATGGTACTAAATACTGTAAGTTTAATTTCTAATGTTTGTTTTGTCCAAGAAATTTAGTTTATTAATATTTTTAATATTGATATTCCAGACAGTATGGGGACGTCTAACTCTGCTACTAAAATCATCAATATATTAATGATATGCTTCCACAGAGTGCATCACTCACTGAATAAAGTGGGAAGCTCAGCTTATACATGCATCTGTACGATGGTATCATCAGGTTTTCTTCTTCAGTCAGTCAAAATAACACTGTCTTATAATCCTCACATGCTGCATCAGCTGATAATTTACATTATTTCTCTGTTAGCTTAGCTCTGGTTTTAGACAGAAAACAGCCACAGTGAAACCACAAATCAATTCTATTTTCTGTCAGGTTATGTCTATAGCTGCACTAAAGATCTGTTTAGTCTGAACCCGCATATCAGCACACAGCAGTAACCATAGTAACATTTCATAGTTACTTTATACCTTCATGAGCTACAAAATCAAACTTGAGTGTAGACGAAATGCTACAATTTCAGCATCATCTATTCTTTTCATTTAGAGCTGTGTCCAGTGGTGGAAACAACACTCTGAAAGTTGTTTCTTGAGAATCTTTGAGAATGTTTATCATCATATTCTCAACCACTACTCCCTCAGATGGTCACATACATTCACAGTCACATGTCGGCCCATGGCTGTGCATAAATTCAGCGCACACCTTCACAATAGAATACACTGACACCTCTGACATGCCTATATGAAGTGGAGCACATATTGAACTTCCAAGCCAAATCACATTACATTTATTTATTTATGTAGCGTATCGTTCAGGTGTTTCGACACAGACCCTTCATCCGAGTGTTTGAGAAATAAAAGATCAGTTCATCAGATATAGACAAAGGCAGGGGGTTTACAGAGCTGAGTGTTGGACTCAATTATCCACTCATATTCCATAAACGACCCAGTCACAAATATGTACAACATTGTTTCTGACCCTTGTTTGTCTATTAATGATATACTAGATGGCAACAAAGAGATCTTTAAGTAGAGCTGATTCATTCTCTTTATCACTATAGAACAATCCTCATTCTGTTTGAGAATCACATTCATAACTCAGAACTCTTTATTCTAAACACTGATACTCATAACTATTTTATTATACTATTTTATTTATAACCCATAAAGACTCAAACATCCGCTGTCTACCAAAACCATCTACTGATGTAAACTGTTTAATGCCTGTTGATCCACTAATCCTATCAATCCATGTAAATAATTGTTGTAAAATGCAGTTTGTCGTCTTTTCATGGTCATCAGATATGACCCGTATGGACGTTCAGAGGCTCCGTAGTTACCGTGGAAACACCGTCATCGTCTACAACATTGATTCACCAGTAAAACCCACAGCAGATGGAGACACTTGGTTTATGTTCAGTCACTGATATATTTGCTGAAAAACTCACTTTTTCTTCATTGTCTCTGTTTCTGACGTAATAACCCTCAACTTTAATCTGAGCTTTTATGAACATCTGCATGGTTAGTAAATTAAGTGTAGGAAAATACCTGATTTCACTGAAAAGACACAAAATTCAGAAGGTAATATTATAATAAATGATGATAAATCACTTAAGGAAGGTTAAATATAGAGAAAAATTCATTTGTGAACTGCCACAAAAATAACACTGGGTCCTTAAGGGTTAAAGTAGAAATACTACATATAGCTGCTTTCACTGGTACCTGGCCTTTTCATAAGGTCCTCTAGACGAAGCGAATTGAGTATCCTTGTTCTAAAGACTGTCTTTTCCTAACATGGATTGACCAGCCTTCTAAAATTGCCTGTTATTTCTTTTCCAATGGGTCCAGCTGATTTGTATTTGATTCACATTGTAATTCATCTTTTCTTCTGGCAGCTCAGCAGTGTGATCATAGGTCTAGACAAGTGACATCAGTTACACTTGTATGGAAATTTTCTCTCTTCTTGAGGTGTTGAGATGTGTAAACTGAACTCTGAGTTTATCTTGGTTTAAACAGTCATGGTGCTTCCCAGCTGCCAGTGGACCATAGCCCGTAAGTCAGGATGGGGCTTGTCTGCAGAGTCTTGTCAACATACCTCCATCTTCAGAACGACTCCTACTCACTCCTTGAATCACATGAGGGCATTTGGGGAGATGCCGTCAACAAATCCCATGTTTTCTCCATTGACCTTATTATATAATGACCTTTTTTCTTAGTTCAGTTTAATCAGTCTCAACCATTTTTGTTATAGAATTATGTTCTTCCTCTGGATAAATGCATTTACTCCACATTTTACTCTTTCTGTTTTCCCCTGCATGTGCAACTACTAATGATGGAGTGCTGCCCACCCACTCCATGCCTTTCCTTAGCTGTCTGGTAAATTAGGGTTGTAGGAGTCCCAGACACCTTTACATAGCATAACACAAAATGATATAATGATAAGTTACAGATCAGCCTCTGGCGTCACTTATTGCAACATTTTTTGAGGAGGAAAATCAGTCACCACACCTAATTCCCAGAGGGTTTTAGGCGCTTTGCTTAAAAGTGTGCTGAGCAAAGTAAATCTTTTGCTTAGTATGCCACCTTTTATGAATAATTTCAAGTAGGAGTCTCCTGACAAAATTTGATCACCAAAATTGGATCTATATTGTGATGATTCATGTGAGTATCAGCATTTTAGGGGTTTTCAGGCTTTTGAACATGAACCTGTGGATTCCCTCCAAAGTGTCTCTGCCCTTTGTAAACTGATCACTTAATAAGCTTTTAATTTCACCACATTTTCATCTTTTTGGTGCCTTAATAAATGTCTGCCAAGTGTTAACCTCAAAGACTGGTCTGCACAGAGTTCAGCTGTGCTAATGAAAGATTATGTCTGGTGTGAATACGAGTTTAACGCTGCAGAGCCAGTGTGCAGATATTTATCAGTCTATCGTCTTTGTCTCCTCTGGTAACCCATTATTTAACTGAAGTCCTGTAATTGATGTGAAATACCTGCATCTTGTGTTTGATGGCGGCTGGCGCTGGCTCGTAATCCCTAGGAGTTTCAGATGTTGTGGATGAAAGCGTCATATTCTTGGGATTTTTTTTTAATTAGCCAATTAGACATCCACGTAGTTGTAGCACTTTCCCATTTTCACCCCTGCATGTGCTATGTGGGCTTGACACAGATTACAGCTGACATTAAAAGAAACATTGATGGTATTAAAACCAAATGTTATCTACCTCCTGTGGCTTCAAGTATCAGTTCAGATGGTCTTCGGACCCGTGATATTTAACACACTTATCAGGATGTACGTGTAAGAGAGCAGAAAACCTCCGAAAGATAAGATGAAGAAACCACCGACGAAGCAGACGGTGTAACTTAAACAGGGAAACTTTTACGTAAACGCATCAAAGATATGATGTATTAAAAATATTAAACTTCTGAATATTGCTCACATAATGCACATACAATGTCAAAACTAAACAGAGGAATCCTGTGACAATGGTGATACAGTGAAGAGACAAGGAGGAAAATGATTGTCAGATTCAATGTGGAGTGAAAAACCTCCTCAGCCCTATTATCAGGTGAAGCGCAGACTTTCTTTTGACTCCTACTGTGGCTTGCTTGTTATTTCCAAAATTCCATTTCAGTGCATCGAAATGGAAAACTGGATGACTGCAGGAGGTCACTCACGATACCAAGCACCAAACGGAATATGACGTCTTTTCAAAGGATGTTGTGTTTTTTTGTTGTTGTTGTTGTTGTGACATGTGATTTGACCCATTGCAATTTGTGACAGAAAATGAATACAATACAAAAGAAAAAAAAAAAAGGGGGAAAATATGCTGTGATCAGAGGACACGTCAATCCTGGTTGAAAATTGAAACATCTTTGCTGTAATTTGTTGGTCTGTTTGAAATTTCTAACTACATGTTTCTCTTTCTATACAGACATTGATGAGTGCTCTTTCGACCGTGCCTGTGACCACTTTTGTGTCAACTCTGCCGGCAGTTTCCAGTGCCTTTGTCATAAAGGTTACGTTCTCTACGGCCTGGCACACTGTGGAGGTGAGTCAACACCCCCCCACCCCCCACTCCTCACACCCTGTCTCCTATAAACCCATCCATCCCTCCTCTACTGCCTCTCACACCTCTTTATTAACTCTCCATTATTTGCCTGCATCACTGGCAGGTCACAACACAATAAAATTTGACTTTTATTAATATTAGTTTAATTAATTTTTTTACTGACACATAACATGTAACACTACAACGTGTATCTGTGCCGACCATAGCAGAGGTTTATGTTTAACTGATTAATTAAGGCATTTAAAACACTTTAGATAAATGTGGATCAATTCCCAAAGCAGAGTTATGTTTTTAGTCCAGTGTCCTACCTTCCAGAGAGTAGCTGATTTATTGTTTTGTACCATAATAAGAACCGTTTGGTAAGACTCTTCTTGATAGCAAATACATCATAGTGTATTTAATGCTTTTTTTTTTTTTCTCGCAAATTCTAGTTATGTGTTTCATTTTTTGGTAGTGCTAATGAATGACCTTTGCGATGATACATTCAGTGCAATGTGAGATTTCACAGCTAAACAAAAAGTTTTCTAATTTGGATTTCAAAGTGTCCTTGAAAACATCCACAACAGAAATGTCCTTGCACGCTTCTGCATTCTTTGACAAAAACTAAATGTAACTAAAGGCCCACTTTGATTGATTACCCATTTCAGAACAGTTTTAAGTCTCTGCAAGTTGATTTTTGAATGTACTGAAATGAGCTGAAACAGGTGGCTGCCTGGAAGGCAGGAAATCAATCTGAAAGCTTGGCAGTAATGTAAAGTGTAGACGATTTGTGCTGTAGTTAATGGACTAAAACATGAAAAAACTTGGTTATGGTCCTTGGAGTAAGATGGAGTATGACCGCATTCACCAAACTTTCACAGGTACCTACTGTACTCTGGTGTGGTGGAGATAGTAGAAACAGCCTTTGGTGTTCGAAGGTGTGTGGGGGTGTGTCAGATCTGCCTGGCAGGCAGCAAGAGGCCCGCCAGAGCACATCAGGGTGGTGCGGCTGCCCTTTGATGGAGTGTGTATCACCAGTTAAAATCTGCTGCTGTCTCCAGTGCCTCAGGGCCTCACAGTAGTTGTGGGAGAGACAGAGAGAGACAGAGAGACAGCATATGAACTCAAAATACATAGCTTCGCAGTGATTTGCACTGTTTTCTTTTTTCTGTTGTTTGACAGGTCTACTGATCAGGAATGTTTCAACAGAATGTAAAATAAGGAAAGAGATTTGTGAACTCTAACATGTGTGTGCACAGAATGTGCTCATGAGGTCTGCACTAACATGACAGTGCATGTGATACATACCAAATTTGGGCAAAAAAATGTTTTAGGGCTTTATGCAATGTTGTAAACTAACCTGCTGCAAAATACAGTCTCTTTAAGGTCCGAATGATGTTAAAACTAAGAGAGAGTTATGTGATGAAGCTGGATTGTGCTGTATTGTAAAGTGCTTTCATTTATTCCATTACCTGCATATATTTTTCGAATCACATAATGTAGTCCAGGATGTTTCATATGGGTTTAATAGGTTCAGGAGCTCCATTCCACACATACAAAGCAATATTAGCTGTCAGTTCGAGGAAGAAAAGCACCAGAATTGGATTTGTAAGGCTTTTACTCTCATGATGGACTGTGATCAGGCCACGCTGAGCAGCAGAGAGGAGGAGATGGTGTGGTGTAAATGACTCTCTATACCATTGTTGAGAGAGCCAGTGATGAATGATTTCCCCTCTCTTTTCATCGGCGTTGTCGGAAGTGTTAGATAACCCCAGAGATTTATGGTGCTCCCTGTTGTACTTTCTCACTACTCGCCATAACCAAGGTTATGTTGTTCCCTGTGCAGTTTATCAACCGAAATATAGCTGCCAAACAATCCAGAAAGCTCTGCTCAGTGTTTAACAATAGACTCACCCTAAACAAACCCAATTAGGTCAGTGACCTGCTGTCAGGCATTGTACTGAGGCCTGACAGCATTCCTCCCAAGTGAGAGTATATGCAGCCATTCTGCCTCTCAGCTAGCCAAACAATCCTCTCATTTTTGCTTATCTGGTAAGAAAACACACTCAGAGCAGTTGTGACTAAATAGTACATTGTATGTATTTTTAAAATTCTGAATCTGAGTGAGCCAGTAGTGACAGAAATGCACTGTTTTTGATTTGAGGTTAAAAAAAAAAGTCTAGTTTTTTTTTTTTTCATTTAGAAACAATTATTATGATGGCACTGCAAGTTACTTGTATCTACTGACACTACATCTGCTAAATTGACTTAAACTTGAAGATGACCATGTCGCAATGAAGTCAACCATCACAAAAATGTTGCTGAGACTAAATGTCAATTTGTCATTTTGTTCTGTCCTTTCCGTTCATTGCGTGTCTCGGTCGGATTGTTTTTATGAGTGCACACAAAAGAAAAAGACTAAAGAGATGTGATAAAAGGTCAGCATTGATCTATTTGGTTACACACCAAGTATGGGAGGAACAAAGAAGTCAAAACAACAGTTGCTGGCAGATGAGCTCAGTTTCCATCAAATATTCATTAAACTTCTTTGTCCTTTAAATTGAGTGCTTTGATGCAGAGGATAAGCAGCACATCTTTCACAACATTTCCAAGCGACACTGGCTACACATTGGCGGAGAAGAGTTGATGAAGTCATCATCCTCTCCTGGGAGCGCAGAGGCATGCAGACTGTTTTTATTCATGGTGAATAATTGAATGAGACAAGGAAGAGCATTTCATATCAGTGGGCCAGATCATCAATCACTGCCATTATCTCTGTCTCTTTCCCGATGTCTCCACCACTTGTCCGCAGCCTACCGCATCCTCAGCTTTAAACACTAAACTAATTTTCAGTCTGGCGTCTATCACAGCCAGCTTGCATCTGGTTCCTGGGTGCTTTTAGTGGCTTTTGCTTGGTGTGTGCGTGGAAAGGTGATCATAATTTATTCCCTGCCGCGAGTTTTCCCCCGTTGAAGTTTCGACCATGAAATTGAATGTGGTGACATCAAAACGAGGAATTACTTCTGTTTACACACAAACACATTAATCTTCCATGAATGTGACGCTCCGGCAGGATGTATCGAGCTGACCTCACAGGAACTCCTCATTTGCAGCTGTCAAATGTATTTTTTCTTAATAGTCCAGTTTCTCTTTTATTTAATTCAACGAAATTGACTCCAGATTGTTTTGGATTGACCACATTGCTTTCAAATGTTCCCTCTGTCATCGAAAAGCTTTTCTTTCCCCCATGTGTTTTGATGTTTATAGTCTTTGTATCTCTCTTTTGCATGTCTGGGTCCTCTTAATGTGCATATGTTATTCCATGTTTTCCAGATATTGATGAATGCAGTATAAATCGTGGGGGCTGTAAATATGGCTGCATTAACACTCTGGGAAGCTACGAGTGTACCTGTCCACCTGGGTATAAGCTACACTGGAACAGGAAAGACTGCATTGGTATGTAGCAGCAGTGCCCTCTTATGGCCAATCCACAGACACGCATTTAAAGCATAGTGAGTCCTCTTTTCATTAGCTGCAAGTGACTAGAACAGGGGTGTCAAACATACAGCTAGTGGGACTAAACCGGTCCACCACAGGGTCCAACCGGTGGGACGAGCTTGTGAAATTCAAAAATTATACTGAAGATATTAGCAATCAAAAGTGTCGAACTCAGCCCAATTTGATGTCAAGTGGGTCAGATCAGTAAAATGATAAAATAATTACCTATAAATAATGACAAATCCAAATTTTTCTATTTGTTTTAGTGTAAAAAAGTTCAACTACATGATAATGTTTAGTTTTATAAACTAAAATGTGAGCAAAAAATGTGAATAACCTGAACAGCCATGTACAACCTGAAATTTATTAGAAAAAAATAAGTACAGTTTTAACAAAACTATGCCTGTTACTAAATATTTCAGGACTGTAAGTTGTTATACATATGTTTAATTGATAAGATGAGACATAATATTGTTAAATTGCACTTATTTTTTTGTATTAATTTCAGGTTGTTCGTGGTTGTTCATGTAACTCAGTTTTTTAAAGGATAGTCTGTAAATGTAAACCTTCTCATAATGTAATAAAGAGAAAAGTTTGGAGTTGACATTATTTATAGGTTATTATGTGATTATTTTACTGATCCGGCCCATTTGAGATCATATAGGCTGTATGTGTCCCCTAAAATAAAATGAGTTTGACGCCCCTGGACTAGAAAATGTCTGATTTCTTAACATTTTGTGTCGTTTTCTTTTTGGTTTAAATTTTTCTCAGAGTTGGTGAAATGTCCTCCTGGACTTGTTGCACCAAAGGCCACTCTGACCTGTAGCAAGATGGGCAAAAAAGAGAGCTGCTCTCTAACCTGCGCCTCCAAGGCTCACTATCTAGCAGGTACATCACAAACCATCAACACATATCTGCACGTCTGTGTCATCAAAAACATTTCATGAACCCAATTTTCTTCTGATCTTTGGCAGAGTCTGATAACAGCTATTCCGTGAGCTGTGGTATCCCCATCCTCAGAGGAAAGGCCTCCCCCTCCAGACTCAACTCCAGCAGCAGTCAGAGCTGCATAGGTTCGCCGCCATCTCGATGTGTCTAATTAATCACTAATCATAAATCTGGTCTGTCTCAAGCAGTTGCAGTGTGCATGTACCCACTTTGCTGTTTTTGTCTGTAGAGACTCTGGCCCCTCCAGTGAAGCAGACGGCTTCTTTCAAGATTAAAAACGCCAAATGTCACCTGCACCCGAAGCTGACTGGCAGGACAGAGGACAGAGGACGGACACTAGGACCAGGTCTGTCAGATCACTAGTTGTTGGGGCTGTGCATGATGCAATATTGGTAGTTAACAGAATATAATTTAGTATTATTGATTGCTCCATATGTCAGCCGTGTGACATGTCCAGGGTGTACCCCGCCTTCGCCTATAAGTAACTGGGATAGGCCCCAGCGACCCCCATGACCCTAGTGAGGATAAAGTGGGTTCAGAAAATGAATGAATGAATGAATGATTGCTAGTATTTTTACCTAGTTGCTTTTGTTGGACTAAATTTTGTACAGTTATTTATTCCATCTACACCACTTTTGGTTGTTTTGCACTAACCCTAATGGGTCAATTCCATCCCATTATCATCACAACACCTACAGTTACATTTGCACTGATTTTCACCCATCTCATTTCATCTAAAATGTCTTGATGTACAGTTGTTTGATGTTTCTGTACTGCTCTTGCTCCTTTGGGACAAATAAAATGTTTTGAGTTGAATTGAAGTGTTATCCTACCTTTGAGCCCACAGATCTAAGCATTCATATAATAGCTAAAATGAATCATTATCCAGGTAATGTTAGGTAAACATGTGAACTGTACAATGTATGACCTTACACACTATGATGTCATGTGTCCACAGGAGGGGGCCAACCCTGTAGTAACTGTTTGGTCACATTTGTGAATCTCAAATGTGATTCCTCTAAGAAAGCAAAAGGACGTCGTGCACGAAACCCTTCTAATAAAGAAGTAACACGTATTACTTTGGAGCTGGAAGCCGAGGTCAAACCTGGAGACACTACAGGTCAGACATCGTAATTGAAAATACTTTATTACTATCTTAAAGGGGTTATATGTAGTGTTGATATTCCGACCTCTCAACAGCAGGGGGATGGCACGTACTAGAACACACTTAAAGCTACCGAAACCACAAATAAATCAACACTATGTGTCCACAGACTATATCACTCACAGAATAAAGTATAAAGCATTGTTTACACACATCTGTGTTATGGGATCATCAAGTTTTCTTCTTCAAGCTAAAACTCAGAACCGCTTATGTTGACATCTGGTCAAAATAACAATATGTCTTATAACCTTCATCTGGTGTGTCAGCCCATTGTTTATATAATAGCTCTGTTAGTTCTGGTTTTAGACAGAAAACAGCCACAGAAAAACCACAAATCACCTCCAGTTTTGTTTGTTCTCATTGTGTTGTCAATAAGTGGATGAAAGATCTGTTTGGAATCTTCCAAACAAGATCAGAGCTGTCACAGTTTAGTCTGAACCATGAATCAACAAACCAACTTAGCAAAGATAATAACATCACATGATAACTTTTATACCTTCATAAGAGTCAGAACCAAACTCATCAGTGTAGAAGAAACACTGAGTTCAGCATCAAACTCCATTCTTTTCATTTAGAGCTGTGTCCAGTGTTTTTAGCTTTGATCACTTTGTCTCTTTCTTTGACTATAAAAGTTGTTTCTTATTGGTTCTCATCCAATCTGGTCACTTTCTGTCGCTCTGGTGGTGTTGATTTTCCTCACCATAGGAGACCGGTAGAGTGACTCACTACTCCTTCTAGTGGTCACATGAATCCATCCCAACTATCGGTATAAATAAATTCACTGTATATCCCCCAAACACGAGTACTGCTTTTGATGTTGTGTTGTTTACTTGTTACTGATACACAGTATGTTTTATTCACACCTTACTAGGGAGTTGCAACCTCAGCTGCCTTAGACAGCGAATGGAGAAGCAGGTTAAGACGTACATCAAGGCTCTAAAGAAATCCATCAACCAGGAACGCTTCCTGATTCGAGTTGCGGGCCTTGAATATGAGGTGGCTCAAAAACTCCCTCAAGCGGCTCCACCTCAAGAAAACTGTGGCCCTGGCTGGGAGAGAGACAGTGGGCGATGTGGTAAGAGCAGGAACAGAACCAGTAACCTTTTACATTTCCAGAAACAC
Source organism: Apogon hyalosoma (assembly GCA_037367295.1). Taxonomy (NCBI): domain Eukaryota; kingdom Metazoa; phylum Chordata; class Actinopteri; order Kurtiformes; family Apogonidae; genus Apogon; species Apogon hyalosoma. Next base: position 12,574,133 of record JAPQRP010000028.1, read on the forward strand.
TACTAGTTCCAACCCAAAGTGATGTGAACACGGTCTCCAGAAAGAGTGGAGTAACAAAAAACGGAAAATCAAAGAGGAGATCATGTTTTTTTTAAGTGATGGAAGGAAATGAAAGTAAATTCTCAAGTAGCGCTCAAAATAATTGTATCTCTTTCACACATCCCTTTTTTGTTGACTTTTTCTTTTTTTTTTTTTCCGTAATCACTAATCGTAAGCTCTTTAAAAGCACATTTAATCGGTGTGCCCATCTCTGACTGGACTCGTGGATATTCTCTCAGTCAGATGTTTGCCAGGGTCGTACTACCACGGTGAACAGGAGCGTTGTGTCCAGTGTCCACCTGGCACTTTCCAGGAGAAGGAGGGACAGCTGGCCTGTGACCTCTGTCCTGGCAGTGACGGCCACGGACCCGTCGGAGCGCGAAATATCTCCTCCTGCGCAGGTAATACAAAGTCCACTAATTAAAACGTGTTTGTCGTCTAGTGAAGGGATGATGTCTTCAGTGATCCTCCGTTGTGTGTTCAGGCCAGTGCTCGACAGGATACTTCTCCAACGACGGGTTCAAACCTTGTCAGCCGTGTCCTCAGGGTACCTACCAGCCAGACTTAGGAAGGACCCTGTGCTTCCCTTGTGGAGGAGGACTGAGCACCAAGCGGGAGGGTGCCAGCTCCTTCCATGACTGTGAAGTCAAAGGTCTGCTTTTACTGCGATTCATGTCCAGATAGTGGAAAATATAACATTTAATTATAAGGTTAGAGTTAGCTTAACTGTAGCTTAGTAACTGCATGAATCATGATGATTTTGGTGTTGGTTCAGTCAGATGGCACTGACATGCTCTATCTCCACATATTAACCTCCCCTTTAATTATGGTGGTCTGTTAAAACTGCAGGAATCTCCCTCTGACACATCCATGCCCCTGCATTGCATCACTGCTGCCAGAGCTTTAAGCCCCCTCCACCAGCATCCACCTGAAGGCTCTGTGCGCTAATATATGCATTCATCACTCTGCAATAGCAACATGTGAAACTATCTGCATAGAGTAATGCTCCTTCTGCTGCAATAAAATGTCCAAATGGGAATTTTCTGACTGAAATGGATGAATGCAAGATATATCATGTTTGCAAACAAACAGCTGATGAAGTTACTACAGGGTCTGATCAAATGAAAGTGAACATCAACGTGAGAAAGTAAATTTGTACACATCATTTATCAAGTGGGCTCGTTTTTTAGCTAAAGATCTTTATTTTATGGAACTGTTATCCTTTTTAAAATACCACTTGTAGAAAAAAGTTACAACTGATTTTGTACTTTTTATACCATAGCCATTGCTCAAATTTGATGCAAAATTATTTCTAAAAATGTGATAATTTGTAGATTATATAGATGACTGTTAAGTTTCAAGTATTAGATTTTTCATTATTGTTTTGTGAATATTATTGATATTTATGAGTTTGAACATTTGTGAGTTGCTGAAAAGACCCTGTCCACATGTTACCACAAAAATACCAATTTTTAATTATAATTCAGATATTTGAGTGAAACTCTCAGAAAGTAATGATCTTTTGATACATTTTGGGTGATGCATACAATGGTAACGAGTCGTCCACGTGTTACTATGGCAACCTGTCCACGCGTTACCACATTCTCATGTCAATAAAACAGAGACTTTTCAATATTTTACTCCAAAATTTATTTTCAGCATAATTGAACACAACGTCTAAAAGGTTTTGTCCTACTTGATACCAATTTCTGTCGAGAACCGCATGTTTTGAATGTTTGCGTAAAGCTTAAAAAAATTGATGTCCGTTTCAAATCCACGTGTTACCGAGCAGTAATTTGACATTTTTCACCTAAAAATTTTATCTCCCCAAATTTTGTTATACATAATGTTAAAGTGCTTATAAATACCTACTCAAATATGTATAATACAGGTATATAAGTTACTCTGATTACATGACAGAGACTATTGAACACGAAATGTGTCCACATGTTACAGCTTGTTCGGACTCTACAGTGTTTGTTTCACAGTCTAAATGATGCCTCAGATCAGTTACAAATAAACACAGGCGTTGACATTACAATCAGAAAATCATAAGGCTTACAACTCCACATGTGATCTGTGACTGTACTTTGACTTTTTAATTGTTGACTTTGAGTGGCTTTCGAATAAACATTCAGCAAAAATATATAGTTAAATCAGACATACATTTCCTGACCACAGGCCTGTTTTTAATCAGTCATACAGTAGCCAATTACATACAGTAGAAATGAGAGGAAACATACATTTAGCAAAGCACATCACTTGTGCAGAACAAGAACATGATGCTTGTATTATTATGTTTAGTTTTAAAGTGGTCAGTAAAATTGATCCACAGTGTGGTTTGAAGATTCCAGATGGAAAAGCAACCACTTCCAACTTTGTTTGGTTTCTGAGGGTGAACATAGAGCAGAACATCTTGAGACTAACCATAGTGTTATTTGTTGAGGTGAAGCTTTCTCAGTGTTACATTTTTAAACATGCATTTAAAGAATCAGTTTGAATAAGTGACATTTTTCATGTTAAAAAAGCAGATTACTGTATTCTATTCAACATGACATTGTTTCGTAGCGTGCACATATACTTGAAACAGTATTTAACGCTTGGTTTTGACTGGGGCTTAAGTTGAAACTCCATAATCCAGACTTGAGGCTTCTCTGAGACTCAATAAACAATGACTCCCATTAGCAAATAAACCCTGCTAACGTCATGCATTTCTTCATTTCTTGCCTGCAGTTCAGTGTTCTCCGGGTCATTACTACAACACCTCAGTACACAGGTGCATCCGCTGCCCGGTGGGAACGTATCAGACTGAGTTTAGACAGAACTACTGTATTTCCTGCCCTGGAAACACCACCACCGATTTTGATGGAGCCACGAGTGTCTCGCAGTGCAAGAGTGAGTATGAAAATGACTGTTTTGCGTGCGCAGGTTGCTCAAAAGAGAGCTGGAATGTAATTTGTTCTGTTTGTGTATGTCTAGACAGGCAATGTGGTGGAGAGATGGGCGAATTCATGGGTTACATTGAGTCACCGAACTACCCTGGAAATTACCCTGCTAATGTGGAGTGTATTTGGAATATCAACCCACCCAGCAAGCGCAAGATCCTTATTGTAGTTCCAGAGATTTTCCTGCCCTCGGAGGATGAGTGTGGAGATGTGCTGGTCATGAGGAAGAACTGTGAGCGTCTCACTTTCTGGTTAAAGGAATGAGCTGTTTATATATCAATTTGCAACACACCAGGAAGAGTCTTGTAATACATCGTTGTCACTGTTTTCTTCTCCATAAAAGGGTCAGCTACATCCATCACCACCTACGAGACGTGTCAGACGTACGAGCGGCCTATTGCCTTCACAGCTCGCTCCAGACGTCTCTGGATTAACTTCAAGTCCAATGAGGCCAACAGTGCCAGGGGCTTTCAGATCCCCTATGTTACTTATGATGGTAGGTAGCAATTTTTCCAACCCCTATTACGTGTGCAGCTTTGTTACCATGGAGTCCCTGAAATATCGACATCAAAAACATCAAAAGTTTCTCATTATTTGTATTGCTCAAACCATTGAAACACTACATTTAATATTATTTATCTTGCCTATCGTCACTGTAAAGACATTTTTATACGACTTGATACCCAAAATAACAAATGTGGACGATGTGATCTGTATTTTACTTATAGCACACCCCAAATACATACCATATATTAATTCTAAATCTTATGCATATGTGCTAGTATGTGGGTAGGAATCTTTTGAGTTACTCAAACTAGACAGAATATTCTATTAACCCTTTCATGCATGAATTATGAGAACCATAATCAAGATTTTTTTTCCTGAGTGCTTTTATTTCTCGTTAGGCATGAAAACAATGTGATTGAAAAAAATTATGAACTTATTTTTCATGGAGTTACAAAAATGTCCACTCAGCTGGACACCATTTAATTAATTTAATTTTTGAAGCGAAGAAACATGTATTTACTGATATACTGTGTGAAAACTGAAATAACAACATTTTTAATGCCGCTAATCTGATGTTTTCTCACAGTAAAACATACTGTAATACTAGTTATTACTCAGATAATATAAAAAAACCTTTTTGTTTGAAAACCCTGTTAATTACAGTCTAATAACAATTAGCAATTGATTTACACTACTATGTTAGTGCAGATCTGGTTTATCAAGAACAGGAAGGTTACAGTAATGGTCTGAATGTCAGTGTATGGGATGGTGCATAAGTGTGCACTGTGTTGGCTGAAATGGAACTAAAACAATAAAACCCACGAATATACACGACAACAGCTATAGAATAGCTGTCCACTGTAGTGACCACTATGCATGAAAGGGTTAAAAGTATTAAATGTAGGAAAAACCTTTGTGTACCATCAATGCAATGCACAAAATCAACAGGTATGCACTGAATATTAAGAAAATCACATTTTTCTGTCTGTCATTTATCAGTAAGTTACATCTCAACATTGATGCTTGAAATTCAACAGTTCACTTTGCTAATTAGTTTGTATTACATATGTTATAGAATATTACTGACAGATTCAGAACATACTAGATTTATGGGGAAAGTGAATTTAAAACAAGTGGTGGCAGGCACAACAAACTCCGCCCCTCGCACACATTGTAGCTTATTTTGGCATCGATCCAGCTGATGCCATCATGTCTATGCATGTGCTGATGTCAGCATACTGATTATCTCTATATATGTGCCAAGTTTTGAAGTAAACTGACACAAAATTGATGATTTTATAGACACATTTTGCCCATTATAATTAAATGGGAGAAAAAGATTTAAAAAATGCATACAAAATTTGAACTTTGACCTACTTTTCCCAAAATGTATTGACATCTATTCTATGTCACTGGTAATCTATAAACCCAGTTTGGTATGAATTCAACCAATAGTTTTACTGCTACAGACATTTGAAATTTTGCCCATTATAAGCAAATGGGAACTTTTTTTTTTTTTTTTTTAATTCATTAAAAATGTCAACGTTGACCTACTTTTCCCAAAATGTAAACAGATCTATTCTGGGTCACTGGCAATTTATAAACCCAATTTGGCATGAATGCAATCATTAGTTTTGCTGCTAACAAACAAACCAAACCAAAAACAATGCCCCTTGCCTCCACTTCGGGGGGGCGGCATAATAAAATGCTTCCAAACATTTAAACTAAATAAGAAAAAGGATGAAATCTATAGATAAATGTCCCTATCTGTATATGAAATGTAAATAAACTGTGAACTACTGGCTTGCCTTTTGGTGTTACTCAAGATAAATGCAAAATATTTTGTCATAATATGCATTTACTGCCACTGAAATATTACAGTGTAGGTTTTGTTGTACTAGTATCTATGGTGTTCTACTAGTCTGACACATCCTTGAAGTGACAGCTAATTGCAAAAGGAAAGTAATTAAAAGGAGTTGGTCAGTTGTCATTTCATCTTCTGCTTTCATATACAAATTCTTTCATTTCCCTTGCGTTGTATCATTTTATTTTCTTAATGCAGAGGACTATGAGCAGCTTGTTGAAGACATAGTGCGAGATGGAAGGCTCTATGCCTCCGAAAACCATCAAGAAATCCTCAAGGTTAGTGGTTTTATTTCTTACTGTTACACACACTGTAACCCATAAAGTTGTAATAACATGTTTTTACGTCTTTTCATGAAATGATTGTGATACTGTGATTTATTCTGGATAAAGTGTAACTGGGACTCATTATGTAATCATTGTACTTTACTGATTACTGATGTGTATAAATAGGAATAAAAAGATGAATGTGTCTGAAAACAAAATTATTCCAACTTTATGGGCAACAGTGTATGTGATTATGTATTTCTAGCTGGCACATTAGACCACCCTGAAGAGGTGATTTCACTGTTGTTCGATTAAACAAAACTGTTTCTAATAAACATATTAGTATCACTATGAGTCATATCATGCTTTACTGTTGATGTCATTTTGTAGGTGGGTCATTTTTGTGGATAGTGTGTAATAACCTAGTAATTCACAGAGTTAATGAGGAACTATGCGGCTCATTGCACACTGTACACCTGTGTCTTCTCTTCCGCAGGATAAAAAACTGATTAAAACTCTTTTCGATGTGCTGGCTCACCCAAACAACTACTTTAAGTACACCACTCGGGAGTCCAACGAGATGCTTCCCCGCTCCTTCATACGTCTCATAAGCAGCAAAGTCTCAGCTTTTCTGCGACCATACAAGTAAAGGGCACACAGCGACTGAAACACCGGATCGTGACCCCCCCGTCAGCTCCCCTCCACCATACAAGGCCGCATCCCTTAACTCTCACAGGACTTATCACAGTAACACAGAACATACAAGTATGTTTACCCTCTCTTATTTTCCATAGGCTTTGACAATAAACACTATGCAGACCTGAGAAATACTGAACGTCATTTGTGTTTTAGGTTTTTGTCAGTTTCCATTCTGCGCAGGTCTGCAATCCCAAGCTCAAGCATTTAGTGGGGATGTAGAGTATGTGAGTGGGTTTGGTTTCTGTTGTGCTGGGCAATGAAACCATGCAAAACAATAGAAACAGCTATTTCAGACAGTAGGAGTGATGTTTGTGTGTGTGGTTTGAGCTTGATAGAGCTTGTTATTGTATTTACTTAAATGAGCAGTTCCAGCTCCAACTCCTACCCTTAAGTATGACTGTTAAGTGTTGTCTAAGTGTTGTGTAACCTTGATTCCATCTACAGCGTCTGTGTGCTGTCCTCTAGGAGGAGCAGTTGTTTATTCTGTGTCGCAGCTGCGTTCCAGGTCATTCAAAGCCTTACTATCTTCGAGCTCTTAGAGCAGTTTCCAAGGGTTTTACTGTTAAACAGTTAATCTATGTTTTGTTCCTTTTTGTCCAGACTGTACCTGCCTTCTCAAACCTTCAAATATTTTTAGTTGTTTTTCTTTTCGTGCCAACTCAAGGCAAATACAAAAGGTGGTTTATCATTGCAGGACAACAAAGGACATTTGGGAAATACTTCTAATTGTGAGAGCCACAGAAACGAGAAAATGTGATGTCTAGTGGAACATGTCTCTGAGAGAGAGATAAAGAGAAATGTCTTTGAGGGACATTATGTTTGCTGCTTCTTATAAAAGGTCACTTTAATTCTTCAGTCTCATATTGTCGTTCTCATGTACTCTACACAGTTATAGTCTAGAAAACAAAAGCTCCGAATCTGTAATATTTCATTTCTTACACGCAGTAACTCACATTGTCTGTCTGTGGACTACCAGTTTGTGTTTTTATTTCAATCTTGTAAATAATTCAAATGAAATTGGACGAGGGTTGAATTTTTTAATCCTATCTTACGTACACAAAAGCCCCCTTTTTCCCCACTAAACAAAACAAACATCTTGTGCCCCTTTTGTCCCACCCACTGCCCCCTCTGAACATTTCAAGATTTATTCTGTCCCAATGAAGACAGCTCTTCCAAAGACTGCCCCAAAATAGCGGGTCAAGTTGTTTTGTGCACTAGATTTAGACCCCGTCATCATACTCTACCTTCTTAGTACAAGTGCAATGACGAAAAAAAAAAAAGACTTAAACACACACACACACCTTTGGTTTTGGTTACACCCGATATTATGACACACAACAAAGCTTGTGAAATGTATTTTCGGCCGCAGTCATGTTCAGACTAATTTTGTCACTATGGGCGGAAGGTTTAAGTTAGAGTGTGTAGCAGCTCTTACATACAAGAAATATTAAGGCTGTCAAGATTAAATTCTAATTATGTATTTGGTGTGTGAAGAATATTCTTTGTGATTTCCAAACAGAGACCAAAACAGGGTAAAATAATTTAAATAAGAGAAATCTAACAGGATCAGAATGGCAGTGAAAGTGATAGCCCCAACTGTATTGTATATATCAACCCTCTAAATAAAGTAAAGTCGAGGCAATGCTAGCTCTAGGATTTGAGGATTATTTTGGGCGGATGTCTTGTCCTGACTCATGTAAATAAATTAAGAGCGTAAAAACCTGTACCTCTACGTACCCAAACTTCCGGATGACACAAAGGGATTTTTTTTTTTTAATAATACATATAAAACTTAAGGGTGATGTTGGGCCAAGCAATATAGAACACAGTTTTTTTTTTTAAACACAGCTTTTTTCCCCTTCCTTCAGCCAGTGATTATTTTATCTAGACTCCAGGAAATATCCCTTTCTGTTCATTTGGCCCACATTCTCCGAAAACTCCCTCCCCGTCACACACACACACACAAAAAAAAAACCAAACTCCTGCAACCTGATTTTTTTTTTTTTTTTTAAATTGTTGCCTTTCAACGAGAGTTTGCTATGATGTATCAGAGTTGATAATGATATTTGCACTTGAATTGTTATTGCTCATGTAAAGAAATGTCTGGATTTTGTATTGTCTTTTTAAATGAATGGAATTGGTGTTCTTATTTTCTTGTAGCTTGTTTGTTCATGAAATGCTCACTCACAGTTTAGTCTATAGAGATGATACACATAACATTATGAACTGTAAAGAAAAAAAAACTATGTACAAAGGTGAATGAAACAGGTTTGTACTTGTTACTACCCAAAACACTTATCAAAATAAACATACTGTACTTCAGCTTCATTTCAAACATATTTTAATGTCTGTATAATGACTCTTGTACAGTTCTACGAGCAAATAAGAAAATGACCAGCCATTAGTGCATTTATAAAAGGTGGATTGTAAAAATGAAGATGCTGTTTGAATGCAGATAGAGAAGCCATTTCTCCATCCTTCACTGATTTATACTGAACAGGCTAGTTGGATGTTGCCATCTTACATAAAGTGATGTTTATCTGCCTCAGTAGGTTCGCCATGCTGAAAAACAAAGTGTTATAGTTTTAACAGTGCGATAAAACTGGTAATGTCATATGGTACATTGAGTAAAACAAAAAAAAAAAAAAGACTTACATAATGGCTTAGGTTTCGGTCTACAGGAGGGAATGTTAGGGAGCCATTTTCCATCACGGCCGCAAGTAATAGTGCTTTTCCCACGTATTCTGAAGCGAGGGTTACACACAATAGATATGGTGTCCTTGTACTGGTACTGGTCCGTCTGAGCTCTCACCCAGGACGCATTAGGCACATTTGGATTTGGACATGTCATTTCTGTGAGGAAGTAGAGCCCATTTTTCATTCTAATGATCTAAAAATACCTGAAATTAACATATTTTGTTGCACAACTTCTTATATTTAAAACCTTTGCACTCAGGAGGAGCAGAACTCCACGTCCCATCTTCCGTACAATATATCTCCTTTGGTCCGATAATGGTTCCCACAAGACACTGATATGTAATCACAGTCCTGTATACGTAGGATGGCTCTATAGGTTCAGCCCTCTTTGCGTTCGCCACTTCAGGAGGCTCATCACACACCACAGCTACAAGAGAAGCACTTTGATATATCTGAAAACACGCAGGAATTTAAAAGCCAGCCTTGAAATTGTTCACTGCACCTTCACAAACGGGAACCCGTCCGTCCCAGCCATCATTCACACAGATCCTGGTTGCCTTTCCTACGAGCTGATATCTGGAGAGAAGCGTACATAAAGAGTCTTTTCAGTCAGTGCTTGTTTATAGAAAGGTAAAAGCCTAACATGCAGGTAAGTAAGAAAGTAGTTCAGTATTGGTTGTTTTTTTTTTTAAACATGCTTTTACCCTTCATCACAGACAGCTGTAGCAGTGTCTCCAAACTGAAGTCCGGTATATGTAAACTGTCCATTTGAGATTTCTCCTGCAGAGCCACACCACCTTCCTTTAAGGATAAAGAGAGATTTGTTAAAAACAGGGCAACAGACCTTAAACATGTGTATTTAGTGGGAATATTAGTACATTTAACATAACAATGCTTTTCAGTACGGCTTACTGAACTGCTGACAATTTTCCGAAGCATGTTTTAGTGTTTTATGCTTTTCTCCAACTACTCTGCAGCTGATGGTTTATTTAATTCAGAAGATTTTAAAACTGCTAGTGTTAGGTGAGACACTGATCATTACAGTTTCTAGGTGATATGTCATTTTTAACAAGAACGATGGCCCCACGGGAGACCGTACCTGCTCACACAGCACCAACCAAAACACATCTACAGTATGAAGATCTCCCAAAGGACATGGTTATCATCCGTCTCCACACGACAACTGGCTTGTCATAACTGCATTAGTATTCTCAAATTACCTACAGTAAGCTTTTATGTCCTACTGTAACCAAACAGATCACATAATATACTATGACTGAATTTCATCACATACTATACTATGAGCAGATTTCCCAGATTTTATGCTATGAACAAATTACATGACATAGTACACTATGATTAAATGTCAAGTCAAATCACATATATGACCAGCTTTCTTGACGTACTAAACCATGACCAGATATCATGACATACTATAATATGACCAAATTTCACATACTATGTCGAAATTTCATCACATACCATACTATGACTAAATATCACATACTATATGTATGTAGTATGACTAAATTTGGCAGATTGTATACACACTATGCCTGAATTTCATGACATACTAAACTATGATTAAATTTCATCACCTATACCATGACCAAATTTCATTACATATTCTATGACCAAATATCAAATACTATACTATGACTAAATTTCACAGATTTTATACTGTATAACTATGAATGAATTATATGACACACCACACTGTGATTACATTTCAATTCAAATCACACATATGACCAACTTTCTTGACTTTTCTTCTAAACTATCACCAAATTTTATGACTTACTATAACATGACCAAATACCACACATTATAGTATGACTAAATTTCACAGATGTTATACATACTATCACTGGATTTCATGACATACTATAATTACATTTCATCACCTATACCATGACCAAATTTCTTCACATACTATTCTATGATTAAATTAGAATTCAAATCATGTTTATGACCATATTTCATCACTTGTTATACTATGACCAAATTTCACAGATTTTATATTATACCATGACATATTATACTATGACCAAAGTGTTTGGCATACTACACTAGGATCAAATTTTATGACATACTACACTATGATTGAATTTCATCACATATTATACTATGACCAATTTTCTTGTCATACTATGTTGAAATTTGATCACATACTATACTATGACCAAATGTCACAGATTTTATAATATACTATGACAGAATTTCATGATATACTACATTGTGACCAAATTTCGTCACTTGCTATACTATGACTAAATTTAATAGATTTTCTACTATACTTTGACCAAATTTCAGTGCATACTACACCATGGTCAAATTTCATAACATACTATTACCAAACTTCATCACATACAATACTATATCTAAATTTTGTCACATTTCATAATACGATCAGTTTTTCATCACAAAGTTTTCTGTGACCAAATTTTACAGTTTATAGATTATACTATGACCACATTTCTTGACATACTATATTCTGACCAAATTTCACATCACACCATTATCGAATTTCACTCTGATGAAATCACTTCAATGGAACACAGTTTCACCCAAAACTTGAAAAGTATTAAGAGGTCCGACGTACTTTCACACTTGAGCAGCAGTGGTGACCAGTTTCCATTGGTACACCTGCGGTACCGGCTCCCGCCTACTTGACCGTATCCAATGTCACACATGTAATGGACTCTGTCTCCAGAAGCAAAATGCGTCCTTGTGAGGAATTTGTCAGCCAGGTGGGAGTTGGACTTGGGGTTGGTTAAAGGCACACCGCATCTACCTGTGGACCATGAGGACATTTTCCAGAAGTGTCAGTTATATATACACACAAGGTCTCCCTCTTCCCATCCTTAAAATGATTCACTGTAGTATTTCACAAACTGTACAATTTATGACCGAAACACAAACTCATGACTTTTCTCAGGTGAACGCAGGCACTGTGGAGGCTTTGGCTGCCACTGGCCATCAGAGCCACAAGTGATCTGCTGAGCTCCATCAAGCTGGAAACCCTGACTGCAGGCGAAGGTCAAGTTGTCTCCTACTTTGTGCACGGAAGCACCTCCACTCATCCCAGAGTTGGCAACTGTAGGAGTGGAGCAAGTGACCTTTTCCTCTTTAAAAAAAACAAAAAAACAAAAACAAGTAGCATTTAGAAAGCCTCATGCAAAACTCACACTGAAGATATTAACAGTCAAGGGTGTCAAACTCCTTTTAGTTCCAAACTCCAAAATGTTTTGTGCCTTTCTGACCTGTAATGCTCATGTATAAAAGATAAGTTGAGGCACAATTGTGTTTAAATTGCACTTATTTTTCTTGAGAAATGTTAGCTTTTTCAGGTTGTTCACATTTTTTGTGAAAGGATAGATAAGGTTTGTAAATTATAAACATTTTCATAATTTGAATTTACTTTTTTACACTAAAACAACAATATAAATTTGGAGTTGTCATTATTTATGACCTATTTTACTGGTCTAACCCACTTGAGATCAAATTGGTCTGTATGTGGCCCCTGAACTACAATGAGTTTGATGCTCCTGTTCTAGATCAATGGGTGATGAAACTGACTGAAAGGTGGAACTATGGACGTCAAACTTCTAAAAATGATTTCTAGTGCATAGAAGTCAAGGCTGTAGCGTGTAAATTAAATACAAGTGTGATACTTCTTCTGATTGCATCTCTCCTTCTATCTCACTATTTATTTTTTTTATTTTTTTTTTACCATTACTTAGCCAAGTTATTAATAGTCAAGTGGCCTCTAGAGGAAAGGGGGTGCTTTTAATCCCACAAACATAACAACTCCCACAAACGTAATGAACCACAAATGTAATAAAAATTAACTTTTAATGTAATAATCCCAGAAATTGAACAACTTTCCCACAAATGTAATAACAGTCGCCTATCACAAACACAATACCTCATTTCCCCACAGTGTGTTCCTACCCTCTCCATTGTTATCATAATCATATTCAGACATTTTATTTACATGGTTCAAACACAGATTCTATTATATTTAATGAGAATAAATGATATCCAGTTCATACTGAAGCTTTTATAATGAAACCTTTATATTTTTGCCCATTCTGTTTCCTTTCACCACTTGTATTTGTAATTAAACACCTATTAATGTGGAATTAGTACCATGTGACGTAACTGCAACATTTGATCATTCTAAAAAGGTGCGTATCCAAAGCACAAGAATAAATGGGAAGAAAAAGAAAGATGAATAAATATTTATGCATGTATTACTTAAATGTACGTGATGTACTAATTTATTACATTTGTGGGAAGTTATTACAATTTCAGAAAAGATTTTTACCGTCCCACCAATGTAATAAATCCCCACAAAAGTAATAATTATTATGTTTGTGGGAAAGTTATTACATTTGTGGGATTATTATGTTAAAAACTGCTAATTTTTATTACATTTGTGGGGTTAACAGGATATAATACAAACTAAAAAAAACAGCAGTACGCATATAAAAACGTTCCACTCACCCATCACATGCATGCATTCATAACTACTATTACATGCAACAACAAGCATAACTTAAACACAGGACTAATCCAGCTACATTTAAAGTGTGTTGAAACACTACATATTTTCCGGTGACTTTATTTGTATAATGTTGAATGCATGAATTCAGGGATGCAATAAAAATGAACACGAAGCATGCATCATGTTCAAGGAGTTTGTCATCACCCGCACTTAATAATCAACCATATTGTGCAACATCTGGGTTTCGATGATAGACCAGTGAGAAAAGTGACGCAAACGTGACCCACCTTCGCAGAACGGGAAGTCACCGGACCACCCAGACTTCTTACATGTCAGAAAGTTCAATCCTTTTAGGGTGTACCTTTCAACAAGAAAATTAAGTCAGACGCAAAATCAGAAATGAAGCTTAAAACTTCTTTGGATATAACTTACCCCTTGTTGCACTCTGCGTACACTTTCTCCCCAATGACTGAGAGACCCTCATAGACGAAGTATCCATTTGGTAGATCTCCAGCATTTCCACATGATTTCTCTGTTAGAAAATTAAATGAATGGACAGTCAGACGGGGAGGTTGAAATCTGATTTACCTAATCAGAAAAAGATGACAGATCCTTCTTTATTTACCAAGCTGCATAACACTAACTGGAAACCATGGCTATAAGGATCTATGTAGACTTGGAATGGAGCTTTATCAAGTAGAAACAGCTTAAAACCATCAACTATGTGATGTAAAATTCTCAGATGACTTTTGTAGAACATAATGAGAGAAGACAGCTGTCTGAGATACGCATTTTCAGCATTTTCCATCTAAAAGCAGGCTCAAAACTCAACTTATTTATTCATCCGTTTGCACAATTAAGAAGAAAAAAGACACAGATCAAAATACAAACAGAATGTACATGTGAGATAATAAAATTACTTCACCCAAACAAATATGAACAAGAGGACAAATACTCCGAGAAGGTGTCACTTAACCCATAAAGACTCAAACAGCCACCGACGACCAAAACCATCTACGGATCTAAAATGTTTAATAACTTTTGAACCACTAAACCTACTAATACATGTAAATAATTGGTGTAAAATAAAATTTATCATCTTTTCATGGTTATCAGATATGACCAATTTGGACATTCAGAGGCTCTGTCATTACCGTGGAAACACCGTCATCTTCTACAACATTGATTCACCAGTAAAACCAGTGAAGTTGGATCAGTGACAGTGGATGGACACACTGGGTTTGTGTTCAGTTAATGATATAGTTTGCTGATTAAGTCACTTTTTCTTCAGTTTTCTCTGTTTTTGATATAACCCTCAACTTTAATCTGAGCTTTTACGAACATACATGATCAGTAAATTAAATACAGGGAAATAACTGATTTTCACTGGGGGAAAAAAATGCAAAATACAAAGAATAATGGCAGAATAATTTGTGATAAATCAATTAAGAAAAGTTAAATATAGAGAAAAAAAATATTTTGGAACTGCCCCAAAAGTAACACTGGGTCTTTATGGGTTAAATAAAAGAAATGAAATGGAATAAATGTCAGATAAATGCGGCTTAAATGAGCAAGTCTGTAGAAAAATAAGAGTGCATATGTATGTACATGACTTTAGGTACACGTCAGTGCAACTTGAAAAAAAGAGGACCAAATTAATAAAAGCACCAAAAAAAACAAAAAACAAAACCATAAGTCATCTTGCGTAATCAATATACAGTAGTTATTACTCTGGAGGAAACAAACAAACAAAAAAAATTCAATTTGTTCTTAAATATTGTTGGACTGAAATATGTAGATATTTCACTGAAAATGACTCCAGAGTCTATTTTTGTAGCTGTAGTTATACATACAGTTCAAAATGAAAAAAATAGGTAAAAATCACTGATGAGGACGTTTGTTTGTCACTACTTTTTCTGATGTAGGAAAAGTATGTGTATGTAAACTTGTAGGTACTCCATATGGCCACCAGAGGACACTGTTGGCACTCTGTAATTTAACAGTGTATGTTTCCTTGTTTTTTTAATCACAGTAAAATGTGAAATCCTTACTTTCGCACTTGAGAGTCAGTCTGCTCCACTTCCCATTAAGACACTGCACAGATCTGCTGCCTCTGGATGGATTGTGGTCCTCATCACAGCTGTAGTAAACCTTCTCCCCGTTGCTGAACTTGTGTCTGCTCAGTGTTTTTGAGTCCAGTTTGGTGGATGGATACTCCAGTGGTGGAGGGCAGGTCAGACCGTGAGCTATTTTTCAGGACAAGAAAAGATTTATATAAATATGAGACCGATAAAAAAAAGTCTGTATATGAAAAAAAAAGTAAATAAAAATAGTCTACCTGAAACAAATAAAGCAAAGGACAAAATCAGACCATTCCACTCCATGTTTTCCTTCCCTTGTTGTTCTGTAAGAAAACCAAGTCTCAAACACAGAATACCAAATGCCCACAGGAGGGAGGATGAAGCAATTTATAGAGAAGGTGTGGCATGAAGGAACCAGCCCAGCTGAGGAAATAACACTATCACACACAGACAAGGCAGCCTCTAATTATCCCTAAACTCTGGTTTATAAGTAAACACAGTTCACCAGTTTCTGTCATGTTGTGCAGGATATGATTTTTATATTCTATTGTGGGTGCACAATGACAAAAGAAAAGCAAGAAAGACAAAGAATGTAATAGTAAGAAGAAGAAGAAGAAAAAGAAGATCTTTATTATTTATTTATTTATTTATCTTAAATTTCATGGCGTTAAATCATGGAACACTCATCTAGATGTCTTAGACACCTCTGCATCAATACAGGAATAGACTAAAACATAAACTGATAAACTGATGGCAGAGTATTTGCTTTGACTCACTCGTTCCAAAGTGAACTGATAAATGATGTCGGACAGCGGAACCTGTTGTTTACTGATTGTAAAATGATTTTATTTTATTTTATTCTTAGTTCATTCTATTGGGGTGTGGTATTGTATAAGTCTTTTTGGCTTCTGCCTCTCCCATGCACGTGTTGTTATTATTCACATGTTTTTATTCTTTTGTCTTTACATGTATTTTGGTAGTTTTTTTTTAATATTTTAAATCAACATTGTATTAAACTGTTATGTGCTAAAAAAATAAAGATCAGTTTAAAATGTATATGAAAATATACATTTTTTGCAAATACATATGCTATTCTCAGAAATCTCCACCCTTTATCTTTATTTCTTGTAGATTCTGATTTGATTACATTTCTAATTTTTTATACACATTTTTCTTCATTTTCACACAAACTGACCGAAACTATTACTTTAACCCCGGATGCAAAGTCACAACAGATCTTTGAACTAGGTTTTGAGTCACTGTGATTGTGCAGCAGTGGTGGAAGATATAACCACATCCTTTACTTAGACTTTAACAGCAAGTAAAAATAGCTATGGAATTAAATGGAAACTGGACGGGAAAATCCTTACATGTGAAATTAGACGAAAAACTGTATCAAACGAATGGTGTATTCAAGGTGGAATGGATTGTTTTTGACAGTTACAGGATCTGATGTGATGCTCTTGCTAAAAGTTTCTATACAAGTAAAATATTTGTTTGAAAATAAGTGAATGAGAAAGAATGAACGAATAAATGGAGAATTAACCTGTAACAAAACTTAAACATTAAAGACAGAAGTTTAAAAAAAAAAAAAAGAGAGAAAAATATACACAGTACACCTCTATACTGTGAGTTTTTCCGTTTTGCATCAGTACATAATATCTGCTCCTTACGGTTCCTCTCTTCCTGACATATGGTCTTGCAGATTTCTTTCCACCCACTAATGATGTAGCGCTGTTGTCTAAAACATTTTAATAAAATGTCAGCTGCAGATGTTATAATGATCCGTACATTTGTGGCCAAAATTGTACGAGCGGTAAAATGGAATTGAGATGCAGTTTACATATTGAGCATCGCAGCCCAACTTAACCA
>JAPQRP010000028.1:12609771-12624276 GCA_037367295.1 Apogon hyalosoma
TCTATTCTATTCTATTCTATTCTATTCTATTCTATTCTATTCTATTCTATTCTATTCTATTCTATTCTATTTTATTCCACCACTGCGTTCTGACTGTGATGCTGATTAATATAAAGGTCACAGTGAGATGCAGATATTTTCTTTAGATACAAACCCAAGTCTACCACGTAGTTACTTCAGGAATATAGATAATAATACATCTGATTCTTTTATTTAGGACTAAATCCTTGTCTGTAATAATTTTAGAGAGTTTTGGGCATCTCAGATATTCAAACAAATACAGATGGTGAATCCTGTGTTTAAACCAAAGATAATAGATGTGTATATTATGCAAGTTAATGAATTTTCTATAAAAATGTTTGTCTTCACCACTGACAGTGACATTTTTGGGGTTATTCAGTGTTAACCTGCAGGAGGTGCTGTAACATCTGTTTGTGATTGTGACCACATCCTCCTTTAAAGGAGACTGCAACTAAATTTAAATAGTTGCTACTGTTGTGATGTGTGATATATGTCTGACATCTGAATTGTTCAGTCTATGTTAATTTTAACTGCATTGTATAAAATTGCAACCATAAAAATTTGGTAAAAGTCACATATGTTTGACCTCATCCATCTGCCACAGAAATCTGTGAAATCTGTTAAGTATTGAT
This sequence comes from Apogon hyalosoma, assembly GCA_037367295.1. NCBI lineage: Eukaryota > Metazoa > Chordata > Actinopteri > Kurtiformes > Apogonidae > Apogon > Apogon hyalosoma. Next base: position 12,610,425 of record JAPQRP010000028.1, read on the forward strand.
CTGCTTAACTCCACAAAAACACAATGTAACTGGTAAATGCAAAGACTACACATGATGTATAGCTTATGTGGATGAAATATGGATAGGATGACAAAAACTTCTGATGTGATCATATATTTGTCCTAATGTTTTTCCTTCATGTTGTGTGTTCATATTTTATTGAACATTACTATTACCTATGGTTTTTATGCAACCATGTACATAAGCCTACTAAGGTGGACCAAATCCAAGTGTTTTGCTGACCCTTGTTTTATTTGGGTTATAAAACAATAAAAACAACCGATCACAAAAAAGAAACATAAGTGTCTTTGAATCACAAAGAGAGGTTTTCTGAACATTATTTCTCCTTTTTCAAATCCAATAACATCAATTAAAAGAATTGAGGTAATTGGTTTAAACATATATCCAACAAAAACATACATGCATTTCAAAATTGTGTGGCATTCCCCTTTAATTCTACAGGTTATTTAATACAGAAAATATGCCACATAACTAATTTCAATCACAATTCTGTATTCCCTTAAAGAAACTAGCCTCACAGTGTCTAACTAATACACCATAACATTAAACAACCCTTCATCTGCAAGATATGTGCTTATTAAAAATAATGTCCATCAGTACAAGATAATTTGAAACTACATAGTTTTTGCTTTTTCCTTGCTGGATCTCTTGAGTACAGATGCCATGAGTAGATATGTAGCCACACTGACAGTCTCTGAAGTCAGAATGGGATTCTGTCCATCAAAGATACACGATAACCCAAATATTACCATAAACATATTCATGACAACTGGTACTGACCGTGTTTCTGCTGAAGATCCGGACAATTCTGCAGTTTTCTTCACCAGGGGATACTGCCTCATCCACATGGTGGTTAAATAGCACATCCGCATAGTCTCCGTTCACAGTCGCACCTTCTGATCATCCTTTTTGTAGCCCTTTAAAACTCAGGAAGTACTGGTAAACAAACTGTCTGAAGATCCCTGATCAGGTCATGCTCTCTTAAAGTTCAGTAAGTTGGCAAGTAAAGGGATCCAGCTCTCAAATGATATATTAAAAACAAACTTCCCACTATGTCACAGTTATGAACTCATTTACAGTACGCACCCTGAATGCCTTACAAACACTGAATAGTTTCAGATCATTTGCAAGACCCATATAAAGGAGTACTGAAAATTTACTGGCAAGGATCTTTGTATATTTTGTATTAAGAAGGCCATGCTTTCTTAAAGATTACACAGTAACATTTAAAAGGTATAATCTAATGCTTATGGTTTATTTAGGTGTAATATTAACTGAGCAGCTAATATTACCATCGTATTATGGATGAGTGCAATAGTAAAGACAGCAAGAATGATGACAAGGACATGTAGCAAAGGGATGTTTAATGATTTCTTTGGACAATGAAATGTACATGTCCATTGTTGATGTAATACAAATAAGAGAATAAGAAAATCAACAACTCTGTGTTGTGTCAGCATTCCCAGTTCAACTTCATTTCTTGCAAACTAAAGATTCAAAATGGAGCAGATCAAGATGTCTGGAGTGTCGTGTAAGGACTGACCAGTAGGGGGAGAGCCAGCTCTTAAAAAAAAAAACCAAAACAAAACTAAAGAAAAAACTAGTGACTGTCAAGCTACACTAATGAGTTATCCGCTATGCCCAGTTACACTCATGTACCCTTGGCACTTGTGTTTCTATTTGAGAAAACTGAAAACCAAATATTCTAGTCTCATAAGGAAAGTGACGGGAGGCTGACCGAGACGAGGCATAGCTTAGAGAACCGGTTCAAACACAAAACTTTGCTGAAAATGACCACAGACTGCTATAATCACAAGCAGATTAAATAAAAAATTCGCTTTAAATAAAAGTTTATCAAATGACATTGAAATGTTGATCACTGCCTTATTGGCACAATATGAAATCCCTCGCAGCACCATTAATTATCATATTTAAAGAAGCCAAGCCATTTTTAGGTTGACCTCATTTCAGATATCACAAAGCATAGCGTGAGATTATAATTTAAATTAAAAATGTACCACAGTTAATCATTTTGAACAATCACGGGTGGGAGTTCAGGCTTCCAGAAAGGGGAGTAAAGTAGGGATCAACCGATTATAGGCCTTGACCGATACATTCAACACCATACAATTAAAATCAGCATTTTTCATCCAATATCCGATAAAATGAATGCATTTTAAAATGTGCTACTTTGGCTCTGATGCAGCTGCCGATCTGTAGGATAAAAGATCCCATTAATAAGACCATCTAACTAGTTATACATCTACCAACACTGCGGTTAGAAGATGTTTATTTTGTTAATAGTACTTCTTTAAAATCCCTCCAGGTCCGTGTGAAACCTGACAATATGGAACAGTGAAATATTTCAGACTTAAATACAGTTTCAACAAAATATTGTGTAGGAGTTCGTCGCACTAAAATTTTACAACATTTTTCATTTTTAGTTTAAAAGTATGACTTGCAAAATTTGTTTATCTGTCTCCTTGATTATTAATAATCAGTATCAGCTATGAAAAACCTTATCAGTTGATCCCTAGTGTGATTGGATCAAATTAATTAACCTTTTGAAACCTGTGCTTTACTGCACCAAAACCTTAGGTGAACTTTTTCTTATGGAGGAACACTTGTAGCTATAATAAATAATCCATCCATAGTGGTTTTCACTATTTGCATGTTCAACCTGAGATTTTAGTCATTTTGACGATAATCATTTTGCACAATAACATTCATCCTTCATGCAAAGAAGGTCTTATTGGAAAAGGCTGCAAAAAATAATTTAAGACCTGGTACCTGTTGCATTGCTTGCTATGATAAAATTACATTTTATTATTGCTATTCCATTTCCTTTCCAGTAGCACATAAACCCCCACCCTATCACACAGCCTGGTTGAATGGGAATGCCATAAAAAGTGGAGAATGTCTTGGTCCCCTACATCACATGAGGATGCAGTGAAAGAGAGGTGGGCAAACTTGATCTGAGGTGAATGGAAAAGTGCAGTGATCAAGTCAGAATGAGCTGTAAATGCGTACGTTTCATACATTCCACTGAAGCTCACTGGCTGTGCAGTCATTCCTCACATGCCTTCACAAAAATAAACAAATTTAAGACTTTAACAATGAGTATTCACAGACACAGACTGTGCAGTGTGTGTTTGTGAAAAGGAGAGGAAGCGAGAGAAGTGGAGTGAATGATTGCATCAAGTGCTAATATTTCATGACAGTACATGTACTCGATCTATAAAAAACTACCTTGGTACTGAACACTGACCTCTTTCTAACAAATAATCTGGTATACAACATTTACAAAATGAACATTGTAATAGTGTGATATTTATAATATATATGCTACTGCCTTCCTCTGGTTCTCTACATTTTTAACCTCTGAGTACATTAACGTCATCTTATAATTCTTGCACATTAAAGCGTACACACCACACCCAATGAGTGGCAGCCTAATACAAATAGAGAACAGGAGAACAGGAAGACTCTGTGGACAGTGAGTACACCTGCATGTGTATCCTGAGTGTGTGTGGATGGTAGCTCAGCTTGTAAACCAGGCAGCAACAACTGCCGGTAGACTCAGCAGTGAAGGAAATTAGGAGAGTAAACTTCTGGGATACCAAGATTCTTCAGCTCACAAGGTACAGGATGTCCTTATCCAAGATACTTGCACATTTAAGACAGTCTTGATATATTTTAGGAGATAATAATTATTATAATATCAATAATAACAATAGTATTAAACATCTGGTTGTTTCTGTCCAATGGCAGCAGAGTGGTGATCTGCATTATTCTGGATTGTTTTGATCCCCACACTCTTGTTATCAGCTGTGCTGCTAAGAGGGATCGGCCTCTGTGCATCCGTTGTACTTCTGTGTGTTTGTCTCTGATCTGAGTGTTTGTGTCAGTGAAAAGTCTGAAGTGAGTAAGGATTTCTCTCAATAATCGCTGCTGGTTTGTTCTCAGAGGCGGGTCTGGGCCTCAGGGACGTAGATTTCGATGCTGTCAGCGCTTTCCGTGGCTGAGTTCTGTCGCACTGATGCCGCACGCTTTGCTGCCATCAAACGCTTTCTGGCTTCTTGCCGCTGCTTGTCCACAGCAGAGTCCACACTCCTGTCCTTCCCCGCTGACAGTTTGGGCTTACACTGCTTCTTTGGCACAGATGATGGAAGCTGCTTGTTTTCATCCTATGGAAGATATGAAATCGAGAAAAATAAGACATATGTTCTTTAATAAAAGTAAAAATAAAGTTTTGTGACATCATCTATGACATTAATATAATGACGTTCAAAGACATTTCACAAGAAAATCTTCACCTTCTTTTGTGACTCCTCTGGGATTTGCCAGTTGTTGGCTTTCAGTTGGTAGAGCTCATCAAACTTCATGCTAATATCCTCTATAGAGAGTTGCAGCAGATCCCAGAACCCTGCCAGATCCTGTGCCGTTGGTCTGGGGTTGGCATTTACGTTCTAGTGACAAGAAAAAGATAATGTATGGAGAAATGATGGATGAATGGCTTCATCAATCACAGAATTAATGACATCCCTCTAAACATAAATATTTCCTAAGCAGCCATCTTCCAAAACAAAGAGAAAAAAATGCTTGAAAACAATTCCTCAATATGTTTTTGGTGGTTCTGACATATAAGCCAGGTGAATAAAAATCTACACACTGACTCAAAGCAGAAAGATTAAAGCAAAAGGCTTCCATATGAATTTGACAACAGGATGATGTAGCATTATAACAGATCGAGAAGGAATCAGTGGAGCTACTTACCAAATTCTCATTGCACAGCCCCCTGAACTGTTCAAACTTCTGTGACATAAGCAGCTGGGCACTGCCAACCGCACTGCGAATTGTCCCCAACACTACAACAGCACAGTGGGAATTAAAAAAGTTAGGAATAAAAACATACATGTAATGTACATACATAGCTATAAAGGATTTGACTTTTGAGTCCCATTATTGTCTAAGTACGGACAATATAAGGAGGTTAAGACAGACTCTACAGTTCAGCAGCAGTAGAAGTCTATAAAGGTTTATAAAAGTGCATCAAGACATGAGAAAGGCAGCCTATTTTCAACCTATTTCTGTGGTACAGCAATGGAATATTAATGTTACCATATATCATAATGTGCCAGCAAGTGATTTTCTTACGAGTAACTGACACTATCTTTACAAAAAAGACAACAACTACTCTTTATTCAGCTACTTTCTGCATATTATTTGCATGTAAATAGTAAGTCGTAATTCAGGTCTACAGAGAGGAGGAGGAATGATAATCTGACGGAGCTTATAAAGCTCCCCCTCCACTTGCTCATTCATATTTAAGACACTGCAGAGACAGATCTGCCTAAAAGCCCGAGTGGTATTCTGGGAGATGTGAAGGGAAATGACTCTGCGGCAGCTCTATTACAGCTAATCCAAAACTCACTCCCACTCTAATGAGCAGAGCTACTGTGAGCCAGTGGCGGTAATGAGTACGCAATGCTTTGTTTCACTGTCCAAAGTCAACAGAGAGGAGGTATGACCTAATACCCTGTCAGTGAACCTCAATATAAGGAATATGAAATATGAATATGGAACAGGAACAAACAATGGAGTACACTACCACTTAGAGCTGTGCAATTAGGCTGATTTTTTTTTTTCCAGTGTAATGGACAATATATTATTTTATCTCATTTTTTTCTGTCTATATGAACAAGGGCAAACTTAGTTTACTTTACTAAAAACAATCACTGCGCATGTGTAAAATCCGTAACCATAACAGTAACAAAAACCAGCACTTGAAAGTATATTGATGGGAATTATTTGCCAAAAAATAAAGATAACTTTAAGCGAAAAGATGAAAAACTGCTGCAGAATGACTGGAAAACCATTGTGACAATTTTACAACAAACAAATCAGCATCGTATTTATTACGTAATAAAGGTCTCAATTTAGCATTTTCTTATGATTTTCATGAAGCAACAACTTAATTAAGTAAATTCGCCATATTGCCCAGCTGACAGATCTGTCACGTACCCTCCTCTGACAGCTTGTTGTCTTTGGTCTCCTGCTCCATCTGTTGACACCAGCCCTCCATGCGACCTGTTTCTGCCTGGAGTAGCTTCAAAAACCAGTTACCGTCTCTGAGGCAAGCTGGTGTGCTGGACTGAACAGCATCATTCTGTGTGCTGCAATTTCCGGTCTCCAGACTTGGATCTGGGGGCGGCAGCGAGGAGGGGTCCAATGCCGGGTCAAGAGTCTCAGGGGACGAGGTGGATATCCTGGATGAGGCTGAGGTGTGTTTAAGGGGCTGTGGCTCCATGGCTTTGTCCTGTCCATTGGGTGCGGCGCTATTTACTTTCTGACCGTTGGTGCAGTTGGGTGTGCTGTTCTCTGTGGGTGCGATGTCCAGGGGCTCGGCCTCTGTGTTTTGTCTGGAGGCCATGCTGCTGTCTCGGCTGAGACTGAGGAGATGGTTATAAAGTAAGACAGTGAAGTGATCCAATTCGAAAGGAACAGTTTGAGGTCAGTGAGTTAAAATGATAGGACATCTCAGTTAATGGTGCTTTATCAACTACAGCAAATGAGAGCAAAGAGATGACTTGAAACATGTCAAGGACGAGAGGCAGGAGGGAATTAGCAACAAATCAGGTATATGACATACAAAACGGCCGCTGGCTTCAGAGATAATGAGCAGAAGGAAAGGAAAGAGCCTGTCAAACAAATGTGATTAAGGGAAATTACAGTGCACTGGAAAAGTTGAAATGGCCAGTTTCTCACTATGTTCAGCTCACTACAGTCAAAACAAGAGTAACAGGGCATAAATCAGAACTGTGGGTTGCTGTGCTGCTGCCAGGCTGATGGCTGAATGACCTTAACCATTCAATGCTACCCATACATCAACCTCACTGACATCAGAATAATATTTTGAGTGGGTGCATATTTTTCAGATATACAAGTATTTGCAATATGTTGTCGATGAACCACTGTGGCTGAACTTGGAGTGTATTAGCACAGATGATACGATCAGTTACATGAAACTGTTCAAGTTTCATAAGGTGCACATTTTCAGTGTATTCATAGTGATCCTCTGCTACTGATAGTATCCAAATACAACATCTAAATAGTTTTCAGTCAGAAGCAGAAGTACAGTGTATTTGAATGCCACACTCTGTATAGGTACATTGTGCATCATACTCAAATAACCAAATCATCATGTAAAATTACGACTCCAATGTCTCAACACACTGTATTGTGATATAATCCTACTATTACAGGAACTATCACTGTCAGTGTATATTGATATCTTGTTCACTACTGAGCAGATCCTGCCATGTTACATCTTTGTAAAGACCGCAAAACATGTCATTCTAGCAAATCGTTACTAATGGATATTACTGTGCATCCTCTCATGTGAGTGTATACTTACGGCCTGCCGTTCTCAACTTGAACTCCAATCGACTGAAATCTTAGAGGTGCAGTAAGGGGTAGTGGTTCCTCTCTAGGGATGGGCAGAAGACAATCCACCTAAAAATAAGATATGAAGAAAGCTGTGGGTTAGTTTGAGTCTTCTTCAAATATGTACACCAACAAATATATGAAGTGCACAAATCTTAACCTGAATTCCAATAGAAGACAATTTCCTCTTCGGTGCAGTTGGGGGCTGCTCTAGGGTGACACAGATACTCAGGGTGTCATTTTGGGACTGGGTAGATGTGGATGTAGTGGTGGTGGCAGGGGTGGAGGTTGTGGTGGTAGTGGAAGGGAGGTCACGAGGAGCTGGAACAGGGGGCACAGCAGAGCCTGCAGCTGGTGCAGGAGTAGCAGCTGGGACAGCGGCTGGAGGCTGGGTTCCTTTGACCAAGCTGCCCGTGCGGATGCTACAGAGACTGTCAGAGGAGTTACTGCGTCCTGACTGGCTGTTGGCTTCACTGCCACGGTCCTGCTGGTCTAAGTATGTGTCTTGGGCTGATTCGGTGCTGCTCTGCAGTGTCACTGAGATGAGGGGTTTTGAGGTGGTGCGAGGTGGGACAGGAGGAGGAGCCTTCCTACTGCCGACTGCTCACAGGACGACAAACAAAACCACAGAAAAACCATGAATGACAAACATGCTCTTGGTCCCATAAGACTTCCACAAGCAAGCAAAAACTGAATCACTTGTAGCATCAATAAAACAATAAAAGTTTAAAAATAAAACACTTATTTCGCAAACACCAGCTGTAGCCAATGAGGTGCCAAACCCCAGTACCATAAACACAGGCAATCTGGAAAGAAATAAAACAAACAAAACCCTCTACTCTCTGCCCCGATTGCCACCTCTGTCAAGTTTACTTAAGCTACCTCTATGTTTTCTGTGTACCTGCTGCTGTCTGTGTTGCATTGACGTCAGTCTATCTCTTGGGATCTCTCTCTACATGCCACTCCTTCAGATCTTTTGCTCTGTGAACAGTCAGACAAGACAACTCTGCCATTTTGCTGATTCAGTATGTAGAGCAGACAACAAGACTGCAGCCTCTGTAGGTGTTGCACAGTGCACTTTACTTTTTGTTATGCATTGTGTACATATAAAAATGCAAATATAAAGAAATTTACAGATTAATCTATATTTCAAATCAGTACTACAGATTTGACTTAGTACTCCAAAGAAACTGAAATGAGGTCCATAAGTGAGCAATAACAATGTGGTTGAGGTACACAGATTGGGATGGCTGCTTGTTCAACTATAATCAGTCGGACTGCGAGGTTGTGGTGGATGATACAGAATTATCTACAGTACTACAGCACAAAAAAAGGAAAAACCCACAGGCTTTCTTTTAGCGTCAAGAGGATGTCGAGAGCTAGTTTTGTGTAGATGCTATTTAAACAGCTGGCTGGCTGGCAACGTATGAATGACAGAGTTGCACAACAAACAAAGCAAACACTACAGCATTACAAAACTAATTATAGTATTCACTGATACACATGGCAAATAAAACGTATTTTAAATTGGCTGACCAAGGAAGTAATCCAAGAATCACCATTTTGCACAAATGAAACCGTGAAGTGCATTCCCTCCAGTAGCGGTATCAATCTAAATAGCAACCCAACACCCTATAATTCTGTGGGTGCTGCACTCCTGTCATCAGCCAATGACTCACAGCACCAGTCAAGCTCTCATTAAATCCCACCAACATACGCAGACAAGGCTATGGAATCCACTCAATGCAGTTCATGAGTAGCTTGTGTCACCCTGAATTTACAATCATGCCATCGCAATGACAACCATGTCTCAGAGAACATATCTAACCCTGAACAAAAGAACATTATTCCTCAACACAGGCACTTCTTGGAATACAGCTAGCACAGATACATGACATTCTCCAACTAATATGTCCAGTTACACCCAAGTCTCAACACATGCCTTTGTCTAATCTGTTGAGTCTACAGTGCTGTGGCACTTGAATTAAACTAGCTGATTACATATGTTCCCAACATGGTAAATTCAGTTACATAATCACTACCCTGAAGAAGTACAATTCCCTATCTGCTCTACAGTGGTATGATTTACCAGAAACAACTAATAGCTAAAGCAGTCTGTAAACCTTGTATGCTCTGAACGTAGTAAGAGTCAATTTTTTTTTTTTATATCTTAACGATCAATATATAAATCAATGATTGATCCTAAGTGTAAGGTGACTGCAAAGTTTGTGCTGCATCCGTTTACAATTGGAATAAGTATTTCCACTGTGTTTAAGTGTGACCACATTTGGTCAGAACTGATTTTATGCGTTACAAAAATGCTTTCTCTCATTTAGAAAACAATTAAGTTCAGTTATGATGTTGACAACCACATTCAATTGTTGTAAACAAATTATTGCTTCACTTAGGAGAAGTCATGCACTTGCTGTTTTAGAATATGTTCATATGTGTATAAGAGCTATCAGATGGCCTCTAATGGGCTCCAAAGTGGGTTTAGCCTTAATTGTATATAACTGACTTGTTGCAATACAATATTCTTTTGCCATTGGTGCTGTTTTATAAAAAGAACCCCCTAACCCTCTGGCTGGGACACTTCAGTGTTTTGGCTGGGAATTGAAAAGTGTGACTGAAGAGCCCATTTTACAGTAATTTTTACCTTAAACAAAAGTGGTGGTAGAAGGGCTCTGTACTAGAGTGTACATAGCCATACAAACTTTATTAACAAAACAAAATTCTGAATGTTAAATGCCATAATGACTGAAGGCCAATGGTTCAGATGAAAACAATTAACTTGCTTGAACCACAGCTGGAATTACCATTTACTAAGTGGAGCTTACATATAAATTTTAGATGTTGAAGCTATGCACATATCCTGTTGTAGCTGCTGGTATTTATTGTCCTGCTTAATGTATGATTTTTTTTCTTTTTCTTTTTTACACAGAAATCTCACAAATCAGACAGATGATGGAAAGTAAATTGCTTTCACAGCAGAAAGGCAGAAAATAGTTGTGCTGGGCAGACAGATGTCAAGGCAGACTGAAAGAGAGAGCTATCTGATGGCTTAGACAGGTAGACTACTGTTTAATAGACAATACAGACAGCCATAGGAAAAAACTATATCTAAAAAAAAAAAAAAAAAAAAAAGAGACAAAAGGGACATCACAAAAAAAAGAAACAAAAGACAGGTCATGAAAAGAAACCACACCCAGGGTGTTCTATACTGATCAGTATACTGATATCTTTAAGAGCTGTGGTTCTTAGTCTGACCTGTTGAACTGGGTCAAGAGTCTGGGTCAAAACCTAATCAGTTGATTCAGACATGTGGCAGGTTTAACTGAGGTCAGTCTTCCACTGTGTGAAACTAACATACTCTACAGCTCACCATATTTCACAAAATAAAACAACATACAACTGAAAGAACATATTTGATACAAGTTAAGTGTGGCTAAATCATGAGAAAGGCTGAAAGCTGCTGGCCACTTGGTGTATTCCAGGAAATGCTGATATAGTAAAAGGCCTGTGAAGCTTATCATAAATGCATAGCATATAAATAAAAAAATAAAGAAACTGAAACTTAAGGAAACAACTGGGAAATGTAATTTACATATTCAACAAATTCACTATGAGATTTCACTGAGACCAGAGTATCTAGTGTTGCAGTGAGAGTAGCTTTTCAAGTAACATTATCACAGCTGGGATATCTATCTAACCTTCTGTAACTCTCTTCAAAAACCCTGTACAGCCTAATCCTGTCTGCTCCTGACCTTACTGTAATAGTAGAGTGAGATAAACTACACTTGTTTCCCTCATTCAGGCATTACCTCATCAATGAGAGTGAGAGGAAGAGTGTGTAATGTTGAGAATGATGACTCACAGTCTATCCATGGTAATACACAGACACACCATGTCTTGTGTAATACAGTGAGATAAAATGACCACACCTTGTTACCATAATGACACTTGAATGCTGTAGAATAAATCTATTCAGACCATTAATATTGTCTGATGATATGTAATATGATCACATTAAAATCTGATGAAAAACAAATCTGGGTGGACTGTTTTACATAAGATAAAAAAAAAGTGACAGTGAATATTACATGAAAACATACTGCATGTTACTTTCTAATATTGCAGATACAGCTATAGTCAGGTGTTTCTCTGAAAGCCCAGTGCCTTAACTGCAAAGTACTAGCTTTCAATACACAAGGGGCAGGAAGCTGATACATTATTGATAATGTCCTCAGGTCTTAACACATGGTAGCTGCTACTGAACAGAAAAGGCGTACATTCTGCTGACTTAAAATAGCTTCAAAAGTTGACGCATTTAAGGTCATAGTAATCTGTGTGGTGGCGTTTCCGGTCGTTAACATGATCTGTTCACGCCACATGTCATTAGAGAATACACGGGAATAGTGGGAAGACATTTGAATATCTCTCACCAGTTCTAACACCACGCTAAATGTCAGCAAGTACTGTGACCTAGTCAGGTGTAAACCACACATAAATCACAAATCGCGGAGCTAAGTGTCAGGTTTAATTTTGTAGAGTTAAGCTCAATGTGACTCATTGCTTCCTCCGTGAATAAGAGCCTCCATCACATGTTACGTCAAGGATCAGTGAGAATAACTGTTTAACGTTACTGTACTTCCCATGGTTTATAATTACATGCCGCTACTCCGCTAAGATAATGTAACTGGTATTCTTATAAATAGGCATGTCGGTGACGCTTTACATACTTTAACAGACTGGAAGCAATGATACTTCATGGGTCATGGGGATGTTCCTTCAGTCTTACCCCCAATACGTTAAATAACCACTTCATTACAGCTTAAAAATGTCTGTAGCTCTTTCATTAAAATATTTACAAGAACGGTAGAAACACACGAGTTGATAGACGTTCGAGATACTCATGCTAACAGAATGTTTTAGCCACTGTTGCTATCCAGTGTAACAGAGCGGTTACATTAGCCCAACTAGCCGGGTACCGAGCTGTCCATTTACTCGGCTGTTAACGCCTGTGCTACTGTTAGCTTATGCTACTAGCCAGTAGACATTCAATACGGTGTGCCATTCTACAGGGTATTTAACGTTAAGTAGCATTAGCCTGAGGCACTAGATATTTTAGAAATGGTGGAGCGAACAATGAGCAGCTGCCACCGGTATATTTCATCCAGCTATTATCACCAGTTTAACACCGTCAAGTACCTTACTGGCTACCAGCATCGCCTGGTTGCTGTTAGGGGTTTATCCCCTTTCTCTTATCCACGTTAGCTAGCTAACCTGACATACCGAAAACGTTAGCTCAGATTAGCTTGCTGCTGCTGGCGTTACCGACAGCGTTTGACAATCAGAAGACTCACGCCCACGAAGGAAGAAGCGGAAAAAACCTTACTGTGTCGTGTGCGACTCGAAAATCCTTATTTTCTGCTCATTCATGAAATGCAGACAAGATGCAGACGGGATACGGTACTCTGTCGTAAGATACACAACGACGCTCTGAAGAAAAGATTTGTAGTACACGCCCTTGAGGACCAGGATTGGAGTCCACGTTTTCTCACTAGCGGCTTTCTGCAGACGATTGGACCGCTGTGGTCACCGAGTTAATCGAACATGAAAGCGATTGGTTTAAACCACTATCCAATGTTGTTTGTGAATGCATCCACGGTAGGTGCGTTCAGGGCGTCTGACACCGCGGGAAGGGCTGAAAGGTGATGTGTTGACGCTCATAATATCATATTTTTCGTTCAGTGTAATCCCTATGATGTTTGTGTGCTTGTCAAATGAGAAGAAATTATAAGATATTTTTGAAACAGACAGTATCACCCCGTATAAAATATATATATAATTCAAAAGTAATACAATATGGAGCCTACAAGTCCATGTTGTGTCATAGTATAAACTTAAGCCTGCTTCAACGATTTATATTTAGAACTCTGCACTAAGATCAAACGTAAAAAATACATATAGCTCTAGGTTTCTACAAAACCTTGACTTTGGATTATTATAGGCTACATAATATACGTTAAAACAAGCTTACATTGTGTGGGTTGATCTCCAAATGTATCTAAAAACTCTCACATTCTCTGAAACACACGTAATATTTAATGTCATTTGGGGCACAACAGACTGATGTTTGAAAGCACAAAAGAACATAAATTATAGAACATTATACAGATGATGTCACGTGTTATTCATGGGGAGTTGGACATTTCCTCAAATTTCATGTCTTAAATTTCCATTTTCAGTCAGACATATTGTCATATTTTCAGTTATGTGTGCTTGCCTTCCATCCTGTGACAAAGTAGCCCAGTGGTTCCCAACCTTTTTTGGCTCGTGACCCCATTTTAACATCACAAATTTCTGGCGACCCCAGACATTCAAA
>JAPQRP010000028.1:12632487-12681040 GCA_037367295.1 Apogon hyalosoma
ACCCACCCACCCATCCGCCGCAACAACAAAAAGCTGTCAAGTGTTGAGCATCACAAGGGCAACATGAGAAAGAAATAATGTTCACAGTTCATGTAATTCTGTCACAGGTTCAGTGCATCTGTCTGTCTGTATGACAATGACCAGCAGCCTCCTGAATACTTCCAAGGAGAAGGCGTCTTGGGAGTTTGGCTGATGTTACCAAATGCTTCTGCTGCTTTACACTGTGGGAAAGCAACTGACTGTGGGGAATTATCTCAGGGAATTTTGGACATTCAATAAATATGTGTCCATACTTATATGTTGAATATCATGCATGCTCATAACCTCAAATGGCCTTATCAGTTTAGTGTCATGTTTAGAGCAGTTACAGTACATTAATGTAATGCCGACAAGGGTCATTTGTAGGGTAAAAGGGTCTTCTAATAGCATTCAGTTGATTTGTGTGTGAAGGTTAAATAGGGAAATCCTCAGTCATCATAAAACATTATGGCAAATCAGATTTGACATGTAATTCGGTGTGGGTGAAGAATCTACACATCAAGCCAAACGTCACAAAACAGTGGCAATCAACATCATCCGCTGTACCAGATAAATGTTCAACCGCAAAGGCTCCCCAAATTTTCAGCTCATGGCCTAAAGGAGAAATTTTGGATAAAAAAATTCCTTAGGAGTCTTCAGTCATCAAAGTAGTATACACACCAACTGTATGGTGAAACAAAAATACTCAGAAATAAAATAAAAAGAATTCAGATCCTTAACTTAAATTGAAATACCAGAGCGTTCAAATACTCCTTTAAGTCAGGGTCCTAAATTCAGAATAAATACAAAATAAAAACAGGGCCCGCTCATTCTGCAGAAGGACTCCTTTCAAAGTGTTATACTGTATTCTTGCAGAATATCATTTGATTGTTCTTTATCTCTAACAAACAATCATGTCAGAGCAGTCCATTTTAAATAATTTATAATGTACTGGGTAGATACATAAAAATATAAATTGTTTTCTATGGAAAATCTAACAGGTAGCTTTAAGTGTCAAACATATGTAGTGGGGAAAAAATATTACCCTCTGGAATGTAATAAAGTAAACCTTATAAAGCCATGAAACCATGAAATTGAAATACAACCCAGTAAAAAAAAAGCTGTGACCCATTTTGAGCCCCGACCTTTGAGAAAGTCAGCTACAGCGAATGCATCCTACTATACAACATATACTTAAAAACCATACAATATGAGTGTAATTCATGTAACTGGGAAGTGAAAAGCCTGTTAGAAACATGTCAGAACAGTAAAAAAAATTCTAAATGTAGCTGAGGATCTTAGTGAATAATATAATAATAAAAGGAAGAAAGGCCTTCCCTTTATATGTTTACATGATGGATTCTTAATTTGACCAAGCAAACAAATAAAAGAATATAAAATGCATTATATACATAATAACAATTAAATAATAATAAACAATAAAATGCTGTCATACAGTGTACTTATTGTCTGTTTATTATCTCACATGTTTTCTCTGTGCTACATAAATGTGGAAGATCAGATTAGATGATTGATTGAGGCTGATTCAAAGATCAATGCATATGCATTAAATGTAAAGATGTCTGACATATCCCACTTTATTTTACATTAGATTTTTTTTTCTATCTAAGGACACATCGTGTCTTGATACAGTCAGAATCAAAGTATGTGACCTCTAAGGGTCAAAGCAGACCAAAAGATGAACATACACAAACTATAAGGCTCCCCAAACACCATGTCTCACACTGTAAGAAAAACCAAAAGGATCTCCAGTAAAATGCACCATACCCCACCATTCCAACAAGTTTCTTAGGAATCACTGCAGCAATTTTGTCTGCAGTGCTACTGACAGACAAACAAACTAAAAAACAGATGTGGCTGACAACATAACAGAAGTCACATGACAATAATGGAATAACCTTCCACCCACAAACCAAAGCTAATTGAATTTCTTTGTCATTGTAGAAAAAAACAGCTCATGACAAAACCAGTCCATACAACAATCTTTCTACTTCAAGGAAAATGTATTCCCAGTGTTGTACTACACAGCACTGCTTGTTATTATACTGCTGGAAAACCAAAACCAGATGACAACCAGTGGACAAATATAAATGTTATGTTTGCAAAATGAATAAATATTCATTTTTGGGAGATATTTGAGATGTACCAGGTTCCTTGCAGTTATACGCTGTTGTTTTGAGAGCTTACTGAGAGACTAAAAGTCTAGTGGGAAAAATATTCACAGGGAAGGACAAGTATAAGTAAAAAGCTATGACATTTAGTTGAAACTAAGCTAAAATTAAAATGCTAAAGAACTTACTTTGCACATCCGTTCATTTTCATCTACTAAAATACTGATTCACTGAGAAATAAAATGAAAATCAGTATGCTCCCAGTACTGTCATTTTTACACAGAAGTTTACAGTTGGATAAGTGAGGGTGGTTCACCGAATATAAATGCCCTTTGACATAACAATCATCTCCACACAGCCAGTGAAATTGCTGCTACTTTGTCAAGAACTGCTTTCATTGGCCCATTGGGAGGTGATGTCAGGTAACCCTGCGCTGACACACTGCACAGCCCCGTTACATCTACGAGAGGCCGCTAACAAGCAGAACCAAGAGCTGCTGGTCTGTGTCCCACTGAGCCACCAAGCAGGCCTGTAATAAATGTCTCCTGTAGCTGTGCACTTCCCCTCTAGCCTCCGGTGATGAGCAGAGGGAGGAGAGAGACACAGAAGAAAGAGAGAGGTATTGATCCGGGCCTTGCTCCTTGTTCTAAAGGTGAATATACAGCTGCTGGGTATTGGCTTTTGCAGTCTCCTTCAATAATCACCCTTTTTCTCATCACTTCTCTGGATCATCCACTCTTTTTCAGACACATGTCAAGTAAATTTGCACCACTGTCCAGTACAATTCCTGCATAAATAAGCAGAGCACTTCAGTTTTATAATCCCTGTCTACTTTACAACATAAAGGTTTCAAAAAGAAGTTATAACATTGAACAAGACCAGGGAAAACATTTCTCTCTTCCCCCAAGCTAATACAACTTCCATGTTTACAATATTAATACAGTAGATGAACTACAAAATCTCTTATTCTCACTGTCTGCAGAGGGTTTACAGAATGTTCGATACAAAAACAGTTAGAATTTCTGTCAATGGTGCTTCCTGTGACTAAAGAATGATTTTCTTCTATACTGTAAATACTCATTTTTGTCTGCAAAAGCAAAAGGCAAATTTAAGGAGCCAATCATCACAAAAACATAACATTGTGCACATATATCTTACACATTACTATACATACTACTCCAAAATAACATAAATCCAAATTATGTTGCCATCTGTTTTTTTTTTCTTTTTTCTTCAGTTTCATCAGCAGAACACAAACACATAATCCATCACAGTGCCAACAGCATTCAATCAACATGACCAGAACCAGCACTGCACATCCATTACACTCAAAAACACCCTCCTTCCTTCTCTTTGTTTTTGTGTTGCAGGAAAGGCCAAGTTCCTAACCAAGAGGGATGAACATCACACAAACAAAGATGAGTTACACAACAAGAGTTCTCCCTGGTTCCTAAATGCAGCACGCTGTGATTCTGGGATTTTCAGAAATACTCAGCACACTAATGCTCAGTATTCTGGAAGCTAAATGTACAGATATATACTACATTGTAGGGCTATGTGAAAAAATTATAATGTATTACTGTGACATAACTTTATGTAACATCACAATATAATTTTTATTTCACGTTGTCATATTCTCATTGGAAGCCAGAGATTGTCATGGCACAAAATGTTTCAATGTTTTTATTGTATGTGACGTAAACTAACTTCTGCATGTTTTTTTGTTTTTTTTTGGAACAGCAGTTCATATTACAGAGTATAACATGTATAATATCAAGAGCTGTTTTGGACCCATTGCCATGCATATACTTTATAAATTTCAATAACTATATACATATTGAGAGAGAAAACATGTGTAAAATTGACAAAAAACCAAAACAAAACAGGGAGAAGGAATTAGATGAAGTTAAAAACTATAATAAATGCAGAAACAATGAGAATAAGGTAAAGTCAAAGTTACAGTTCAGGCTTCCACAAAATCTGGTTGTAAAGGCTAAATATACTTGACCCATTTGGTCCAGAGTTAAAAAAAACAAAGTTTTCTTGAGACAAAGAGAAAAAGTGATCCTTTCCATTAAATAAATGTCATTCACTATGTCTCTCCACTCCTGTATGATGGGGGGTTCAGGAAGCAACCATTGTCTCATGAGTGTTTTTTTTTGCAGGCGCCCTATCAAAATATTCAACAAATACTCATCAGATCGCCCTCTGCTAAAATCCCGCTAAAATCAGCATTCCCTAGAAATAATGTGGGGAATTGTAAGGTTAAGTCAAATTTAAATGACTTCTGCATGTTTCCATGTTGAATTTTTTACTTGTTCAATGTTCTGCTACTCGATTTCTAAAATGTTCCTCTGCTTATTGAGTGCCACATGAAAAAAACACGACAAATAACATCTGGTTTCTTCAACTTTTTCTTTGAAATAAGCATTTACAAAACAAACAAATAATGGTTTGACATTTATCCTGACAATTATTGATATGAAAATCTTTACTACAATAACACTTTCGACTTATCTCTCTGCCCTAGTGTAACATTATACTCGGAAAACAGGCTTACACAGTGACAGAAACAGCCCTCTTAGAAATCAGCCAAATATTCTTAAATATAAACATACTGTGTTGTGTTAAGCAAGGAAAAATGTGACAGCAGTAAACAAACTTTACGTGGCTGGATTTCTTAAAATTAAACTCAGCCAAAGAAAACTAAAAGAAAGAAGGAAGAAAAATATGCCATAATTTAAATTGTGCTTGTTACAAAAAATGAAAACACAGTTAAAGCACATTTAAAATTCAGAAATGTTGAATTAATGTGGTCTCACTCTTAAAATGAGGAAAATAATCTCATTTCTCTGCTTTGATATAGTGCGTACTTGTCTTAGGTTGTTTCTGCAGCTCAGTTTTAGTCAGAATCTTATTTAGACAAAGGCACATTCTCTTCAAATTTTAATGAATAACCAGCATTTCTTTTCAAAAAAAAAAAAAAATCAGTGTACATACAGTAAGCCACATAATCTAGTTATCCAAACATCATCATAAACTCAATAGCTAGAACTGAATCAAATTCACCTGTGTATTGAAAATCCCCATGTTATTTTTTCCTTGTTAGAGTTTTTTTTTTTTTTTTTTTATCATAATGTTTGGGGTAACGGTTAACATTTTTGGCAGATCAAGCAGATGGAGGTTTTACATTGAAGTAAAGGTTAGAGCTGCTGATCGCTTTACTTTAGGTACAAGCTGTTGAAAACACCTGTTCATGCAGTGACTGGCTTTCAGGGAACTGTGGGAAATGTGAGTATTCATGGCATGTGGGTACATGAATCTGAAAGCATCTTTTTTTCACATTGTTGAACATGGTTTTCTCAAAATGCAGAGCCTGCTGAAATATTCAAAGCTAGCGGCGTTTGTCGTTCATAGGATTCTCATCAGCACTTTGCCTGTTAAAGCTGTCCCAGTGCACCAGCTCCCCTGTTCGCCAATGCACGCACTGAAGTGTAATTAGAGAGGCCTTTTAACATCCAGACTGTACTACTGCGGCTTCTTTCTGCATGTTTTCACCGGGCAACATCTTGGAGCCAGCACTTCGGCTTTGAATGTTCAAAAAAAAAAAAAAAAATCTAGTTCAGTGACTCAGTGAAATTGCACGACTGTGAATTTTAAATATGGATATCATAAAAATGACAAGGTATGCAATAATACGGGAATGTAGAGAATGTCTTAATAATCATAAATATCTTGCTAATAAACTGATATAAGAGGAATAAAAGTAAGAGCTGGAATGAAATAAAATATGATCTCTGTGTTTTTCTGTTTTCATTAAGCTGAAGTGCAACAGAAGCTTAAGGGTTGGTGGTGGGTGCTGTGAACTTCTCTCCCTGACAAAATGGCTTTGACACTGTATTGGTCTCAGGCGAAACAAGACATAAAGGACCCAATAAGCTGCACGCGTTAACCTCTGCAGTCATGTGCTGTTGTGTCATGCATGCTAAGCGTGCACCACCCAGTGTCTACACTTAAAGCACGCTACCCATACATTCAGCACAGCCCCCTGGGCCCGGGGGAATTATTGCATGCTCTTGGTTAGTAGCTGCCAGGGTGAATCCTCCACCAGTGCTCATTTAAAATGCTGTCAAAGCTTTAATAGTCCCAGGGGCTTGGGCTTAGAGAGGCACTGCTTCATTCTGCTCTGGAAGTATTGTACTGGTGTTGTATTGTCTGTACTGAAAAGGCAGAACAGAGAACATAGCGCCATAGG
The DNA here is from genome assembly GCA_037367295.1 of Apogon hyalosoma. Lineage (NCBI taxonomy): Eukaryota > Metazoa > Chordata > Actinopteri > Kurtiformes > Apogonidae > Apogon > Apogon hyalosoma. Next base: position 12,638,893 of record JAPQRP010000028.1, read on the forward strand.
AAGTTGTACAATTGCTTTGTTTGGGCTTTTGTTTGAATTTTAAACTAATCTTCTAATCTGGCATCACCCTCACAACAACTGCATTCCCAAACTATTGGGGTTAATTCTTTGCTGGCTGGATTTAATCTGTCCATTTGATTTTGAGCTGTGTGTGTTTTATCTCTTTCAATACTATCTGATCCCCTGATTGTGACTAGACTTCCTCCAATATAAACCAGGACAGTGATCTTAAATAGTTTACAATAAGACAGATGTTGTATAGTCATACAGTTTTTATACAGTTTTCACTTGTATACATTTATCAGTCCATTTTTTGCATTAAAAAATAAAGAATACAACTTGTCTGATGCCAAATAACATTCCAGTTTTTACTAAAAGAGATATTCCAACATAAAAATTACTGTGCTATGAAATGTCTATCTTCATAATAGCATGATTCTACTAAGAAAATATTTCAGTTGATCTACAATGTTATTATTCAAATACAAAAAGCAACATCTAGCTGCATTAGGTTTTGCAGTTGAATTTCCATAAAACCACAACAGCTTCAGCTACATCCTATTCTGGCCCGAGGTGTCATATTAAATGGATTTCTCAAAGATAGTCCTATGTAAATCCCATGACAGACAAGATGAGGCCAACCCTTGCTACACAAATTGGCCCCTAAAAACAAGATGAAATTAATATGCTGTTTTGCTCTCTGTAGTGTGAAGGGATTAGCTCACCCAACAGTATCAGGATTTAGGATTCAGTGTGCAATGCACATCACAAGGCAGAGCGGTTCAACTGCAGAGCTATGGTCTGGCGGGGCAGGGTCGAGGGCTGGACCACCAGTGTATTTGTCCAAAAAGAGCTTGATTTAAGGAGGAGCAGAGGGTAGTTTGTGGGGATTATGGCAAAAGAACTGCCACAAAGTCTAATTCTGGCTTGTATAACTAACAATGATACAAAAAAACCCAGTGAGAAACTAATCACTATTTGTGCTAATTATGCTCCAGACTTTTCACACATCTATGTATAATAGTGACTTTCATGCCAGAATGAAACTGAAACAGAGGCATAAAAGCAAACATTCATGTGTTTTAAAGATGGTGTATTGACCTTAAATGGAATAAGTAAAATCTACTCCTCTAACCCTTAGTACCACATGTCCCCTCTAAAAACCCACACATCTCTGCACACTGAACTGACCTTTCAGTGGTTCACCTTGAAGCACATACTGCCAAAGAAGATTGAGCACAAATGTAAGAATGTCGTCTGTAAAAACAATACTGCATTTGAAACTTCTAGGATTTATGTTTAGGTCTAGGCCAAGACCAAAATACAGTCGCGGAAAAAAAATATTAGACCAACAAAAGTCATCAAAAACCACGGTTATGCAATCAAGTACTAACTCCTGTGTGTATCACGTGACTAAAACAGACAGAAAAGAAAACACGGAATGAATAAAAGCACTGTTTCTGTCAGTACAATGCCATAGATACTGATGTAAGAACTGAAGTGGTTTTGGTTATTATCAAGAAAACATGGAAAATGGATAGATATCAGCTCCAAAATTAAACTCTTATGAGCTATTTTTGTTGTTATCATTATATTTGTCCAAACAAATGTACCTTTAGGGGTACCAGGCATTAAAATGAACAAGGGTAGTCTAATAATTTTTTCCACGGCTGTACATGTACTTAACTTAATTCCAAAGGGAGCATTTTCATTTAGCATGAGGTTAAAATTCAATCTAAACAGTATCAGTTCAAACATGTCTCAAATGTACAGTGGTGGAAAAAGTTTTTGGACGCCCCATGCATTTGCAATATATTACATTGAGAATCTCTCTTCAGTCATTAAACTCTAGCAAGTATCGTTCCATTTTCCAAACCCACATGCTCCCTTCTTCATGCGCGCTGTTCTATCAAGGTCAAAACTGGATGTTTCAGTAGATAATGAAACACATCCAGGACATGACACGATGAAACAGTCAAGAATTTAGTTTTATTTTTTCTTACTAACAATTAACAAAGGAAAAACATTTGTGTCTGTTTGATGCAGCCATGCCTTCTGAAACACAAAAAAGATTTTCATGCAAATATTTCATCACAATGTTTGAGATTATGTAAAATTTTAAGGGTGTTCAAAAACTTTTTTCCACTACTGTAACCCAGACTCTAACCCAGCGATCAGCAACTTATACAATCTAAAGAACCCTTTTTGACTGGCAAGAGAAGATCAAAATCCATCTGGAGCCATAAAAATCCCCTCTACATTTTACCTTTAAGTAGCTATTCTGCTGTAGCCTATTTATACTTATTTGGTACTTTAATTTCCCATTTCTATAACAATAATAGACTTTTTTTTAAGCATTTCTGAAATTATGTACCTACAATAAGTTGTTTAGGTGTACTCAGAAGCAATATAAATACATGGATAAATTTACTTAATTGATCCCAAGATGGGAAATTACAAAATAAATAAATAAATGCAATGGACTTTGTGCTACTGAGTTTAGTAAAAGCAGTGCCACGTCCTAATGCAGTGCATGTCTATAGGGCACACTGACTTATTGTATGTAAGTTGATACCTATGTCATTAGGTATATAGAGTCTTTTTTTTTTTTTTCATATTTAACTTTTCTTGTATTTTTTATATTATATTTTGTATTTATCATTTACTAGAGACAACAACTACTGGCAAAGAATTCCTTGTATGTGTGTTTATGTAGTTGGCAAATAAAGCTGATTCTGATTCTTTTTAAAGGTTGGACTATATAAGATTGGCTTTTTGGCCTTCTAGTGACAAAAAATGTATAAATATTTAAAATAATTGTAATTTTTTTTCACATATATCCTCATGTTTTTCAGACTTAGGTACAGGGAGCCACATTTGGTTTCAGACCCCTACTCTGATCCTTAAATGTGTTGCCAATGACCTGGTAGATGTTAAAAGAATAAAGGGTAAATACATTTTTACATTAACTAACTGCAGTTACATTTACTACATTGCACTTACTGTATATTCTTAATTATTTTGTATTTGAATTTTGCTTGTGGGGTTACAATTTATTTGCAAAGTGTCATTTGAAATTTGCCGACACATCTAACGAGGAGTGATCTCTCCAACTTTGATGCCTCCAACTGCTCCAGTGGCTGAAAGATAACAAATGATGTTTAACTGGGAAGCTTCATAGTGTGAATAACGTGTAAACAGGACTTACACAGAGAAGGAACATTCATCACAGGGACACCCACTGAGATAAGTAAAGTTTAAGTAAAATGCACTCAAACTCCCTGTGGAAAACTCAAATGCAACAAACGCTTGAAGTAGAGATGACTGAGATTTGTGAATACTCTGCCTCGCAGATATGCATGTCAAAGATGACGCACCGTAGCTCCATCTTGGGAGAATGCTGGGAGTGCTTCCATCACTGCTGCCATCTCACTGCTGACAGAGCTCATCAGTCAGCGCTCTCCAGCTGGTCTGTGATCCCATGCATACTTGAGACCAAGGGACACAAAGCAGAGTAAATGTGGATGAACGAAAGCAACCCAGATAGGCTATGATGGGCAGTGTTTAGCCCGCGCTGTGTCAGACTAATTTATCCTCGACTTCGCTGTCATCTTGGAGCTGAGATGAGTGGCTAAGCCTATAGAGCAAGTAAAATGAAAATAGAACATCTGTCTGTGGGTTTAGACGCTGTACTTAACGCTTGACGCAGCTGGATGTTACGTTTATGGTACGCAGTTCATTTCCTGTTCTTTCAAGTCATTTTGCTTGCAGATATATTATACAATATATACAAACAGTCTAAAACATACACAGGATCACAGGTCTTTTTACTCTACTGTATTAGTTAAGAAAATACTGGATTTTTGGAAAGAGTACAGCAGAAGGAGGCTCAAAAGTTATGTCACACACCAGCTTGACTCATCTCCATTCAGTTTCACATATATTTATATACATTCACAGCTCATATTGTGTGCCTGCCAAACTGACTACTTGACTTTAGTAAAGCATCTATACTTCCCTTGTGAGAATAGAATAGAATAGAATAGATTGAACTTCTTTCTATATTTACAAACATTAATGTGAAGTAGTTTTACATTTAGTCAAGAGGACATCTCTCCCTGCTGTATAAATGCCAATATTCTAACTTTATTTCCACCAGAACCTGTATCATGTCTAATTTAACAATCTACCATGTATAATGCATTACCCAGAGGGCTACAGGTCTCTCACTATGGTAACAGGAGTGAAAGTTGCAAATTCTTCTGATCTCTCAACCAGCCATTACAGAGCAATTTTTGTCACTATGCAGTCAAAGAGCGTCATTCATATCGTATTATGGCCATTTTTAAAGATGAAAGAGGTTTAGAGTGTGAGAAAACCATCTGAAATTAGAGTGGTTTAACTGAGAGTCATCTAATTAGAGCTGTTAAAGTTACAAGGTTATGGTTAAGTAGAGTGTGATCAACCTTTATTACACTAAAAGTCTATGAAAAAATTGCTTTTTAGTTTTGCCTTGTTATGTAAAGTAAAAATGTAGATGTGATACAAACTGAAAGGGCCATGAACATGTTTCACCAACAGTCAAAGAGAGTGAGAGTCCATTCCTGAGGGACTCGCTGTTGTGTTGAGCTGGGTCGAGCTCTCCCCTGGGTATTCTTGTCTCCCTGGGCTTGCTGCTGGGCACAGACACAGAGCTGTGTGCTGTGGCTAGGTGTGGGCCACAGGATCACAGCAATTACTAAGAGAAGTCACAGCATCTAGTAAATTACTGTTATCAGTGAGATGTTTTGAAGCAGCGCAGCCATCTGCATGAGCTGACGTCAATAAAGTCGTTTGATCCTCAGGGAGCAGCAAGGTGTCTAAGTTGCTCATATCGCTGTTTCTACTAGTGGAAAAAACTTCACAGATGTAGTGTCTATTAGTGCTGATGTTAGATAAGCCATAAGATTATTAGAATTTTCCATTAAGGCAACAATGGTTACTTTTCAATATTTAAAGGATTTCTGACTGAAGTAAAATTACAAATTCATAAATATGATAGACACGGCTTCATTTTCTTAGGAGAAAAGCTTGCTGTTCATTTTCCTGACAACTTTAAGGTAAATTCTTCCATTTACTGTACATTTTCATATTTGCCCACAAGAGAACAAGTAAGAATTTTGAAACATTTCACTTTTTGGGCAGGGATAACACTCACAAACATAAAAAAAAAAAAAAGAAAAAAAAAGAAAGGCAAACTAGTAGCACTACAGAGCATACTATACTGTAAATGTCAATATCTGCACATATATTGTATATTCTTCTACGAAACTAGTACCAGACTGTAACAAGAAAAGCACAAAGAAGAGAAAAGCACCATTCATTTAATATTTTCTGAACTGTGTTTCAGTCTTTCCTCTACAACTCTCCTTTGTCTAACTCACACTTGACAGTGAAATCAACCGTCACATTGTTGAATGGAGCCTTAACTTTCATCTCAATCATCAAAATGTATCACTGATTCTCACACTGTCGCCACCTCTCTCAGCCACAGGACTGTGTGGCGGAGCAACAGTATTTGTGACAACAATGACAAAATCTTTGCTAGCATTACACTCCGAGCATCGTCTCACAAAGCAATTCACCGGAAAGCCTGGTCCTGACAAAAGCATCCGACTTCCCTTTGAACACAAATAAATTATAAAAGGTTCCAAATATGCAAAATATTTTTACTCAACAAAGGCCACTTGCAATCTAAACCTCCATAAATATTTTATTTTGAATACTTATCCATCATTGGGTTCTGACTCTATGCTGCTTATTTTGGTTGCATTGTGAACCTTTATTGTTTCATTTCACTCTCACAGCAGTAATTAATATAATTTTACCTGTGCATCGATTTACTCCCTTCACACTACAGTAACTGAAAACAGAAATTCAGTGAAGTTAATAAAGAACAAAGCATGACTAAAACATGAAGCATACCAGAACTTTATCTGCTGGACATTTTGTGTTAGGCATGCAATAGCAATTTGGTTGTGCCTGAGCCTGTTCAGTCCTTCATTACTTTATGCACAAACTGTTTATTTTATTTATAATGTCTCGACTATTATTTATTTATCACATTATGTATGATGGTGTACATACATAGAAATCTTCTATATAAATTTTTTATCTGAATATCTTTACATATAACATTGATTGTGCTGTCCCCTTTAAAGGTATTTTGTTGTGTATTTCCTCACTCAAACCTCTGTCAGTATTGGGCTACATGACTAAAAATCAACTGAAAGACAAAAATTATTTGATACTGTTACACAGCCCTCACCCAATTAAAAGTTTAAATGATGCAATTAGACTTGGAGAACTGATAGTTTAAGCCAAAAACATACTGCTGCAGTGCTGCATCATATGACACCACGCCTAGCACTAATAAGAAGTGTCACGCTGTACTGAGTCAACAGAAAGTTCACACACAGTTTTGGATAATGAAGCACTATAAATGAGTTGCCTATTGTATTGACAGTTGGTTAAAGTATACCTGTGCTGGTCACACTTCTATGCTATTACTTATGAACAAGAGAGGCGCAAATATAGTAAAAAATCAACAGAAATGCACTACACTGGGCCTTTTTATTACGTGAATTATTTATTACAGGGGCAGAACCTATGGGGAGCAGCCATTGCCGGCCAGGAGTGATGTTCCCACGTTGATTCTGGGTGATGGAGTGTAAGTAAACAAACAGCAGTCAGTGAGTGAGATTGAGTGGAAAGCAAACTATGGCTGGCAATTAGCTTTGCACTCCATTGTCCTAGAGACATGACCCAGCACTGGCTGATAATGTGTCATCTTAGACTGGTATCTATTGCACGGGGTCAAAGATCATTCCATCGCAGCCCAGGTAATCAGACAACACAATGGGTCTGCGTCACTACTGGTGCTGGAACAGCCTGTGAAGGAGGCAGCATGTCACTGACCATGCCTGACTAATGGAGGAGTGACTTAATACTGGCATGTACTTGACAATGGGCTATGATGTAAGTTGCCTGATGGAACTGCTAGTATTATACGTGATCTTCTGAAAAAGCTAGCAATAAAAATTCACTACAGGTACCCTATAAGGGTGCAATCTGTAATGTTCACATGTGCTTGTGTGCTTACACGTAGTTTACGCTGGAGTCTGACTTATCTGAGTCCATCCTCACTCCTTACATCCTTTTCAACCCCTGAGGTACCCCTATAGCATCAGTTTTTAAGATGAAGGGCACAACATGGGCCAGATGATGTTCAATAGCAAAAACCTTAATAGGATGTGGCTGGGATGGTTATAATGAAATAAAGACGTTTGTGGACACAGGAGAGCAAGGTTAGCACCTTCTTTCCTTATTCATGCTTGATTCATGTTTATTTTTGCATCCTGAGGGCTCTGCCCAAAGGATCAACACAATTCTATCTAAAGTAATGTAATGTAATCTAATCTAAACTAATCATCTTTTCGTTTTTCTTATTTTACCACTTGTCTCATCCATTTTTGCAGCACCAACTCCAACCTTTTGTCTAACACTAATCAGGTTGTTTGTATGCCTAAACCTATCACTTCTGTAACCATAGTATTATCTATGTAACTATTCCACATATTGAGAAATAATATAAACCCTGTGTTTTGCAATGCTGGGTGGGTACCCTGTGCATCCAAAAGTGGTGCCCTGGCTGAGTGTCCGTATGTGTTGGGACTGAGATTGTTTGTTAGCACAAGGTTGATGGTAATTGGTAGTGTTCCACACACTTTCTGCTCTAGAGAGGCTGAACTCGGGAGTGAGTATAGATCCCTGAAAATCAGACCCAAGTCCTCTGCATAGTAATCAGTGTACCGGTTGTTATCATGGATGAAGGGATCCAAACCAAACCCTGGCCACACACTGGAAATAAAAAATCAACTTACACGTACACAGTAGTTAAACAGTAGTGCAAAGTGTCATAGGGAAACATATGAGTAGAGCCGTGATCTATTTTGATGTCCATTCATAAAATTCTACACAAGATTACCAGTATGAAAGTATGAGCAAAATGGAATGGTCTGTAATTGTATTCACACTGAGGCTAAAGTTTGTTGAAGATTAATTTCCACAGTTTGCTGGCCTCTACTCGGAAATCACTCATTTAAATGCATTTGACAGAGCTGCTAAGAAAAAAAGCATATTCAGCTGCTTAATACATATAATTGGCTTATTTCACAGAAACACTGAAGACTAATGTGTTTTCAACTGACAGCAAAAGCAAAAAACAAACAACAACTTGTATTATGGTGAAGACGTAAATGAACAAAAGTGTTAATTGCGTGAGATGATAATTTAAGCAAAAACCTTAGTGATGCTGGTACATGATGATTCTTCAAGTTCACGCATGAACAAGTTCTAATTGGCTGACTGACCTGCAGGCCAAGCAGTCATTCAGTTGCAACTTTCTTCAGTGGAGAAGTGTTTGGAAGGAGGATGAGATGGCGTAGATGAGTGGTAAACCTGTGACTGATGAACGTGGAGCAGGCTGCATTTCTCAGAGTACCCGCTGCTGGAAGGACACTCATTTACCAGATTGATGGGGCGCTTTATTGCCTGCCACCTCTCTACCTTCTCTCTAACATCCCCTCATCTCCTCCCTCTCTCTTACACCTATTTCCCTCTTTATCTCCTGCTCTCGTCCTCTTTCTGGCTCTCTTCCTTTATCGCAGACTCACGCACAAACACATACTGTAAATTCACACTCAGTCTGCTCTCTTCGACACACACACACAATTTTCCTCTGGGCCTCTGGGATTGCTTTGCAGTGAGACTCTGTTAACCTCTTTAGCACCTCCACCGCCACCTCCAAGATATTGCTTTGTTCATCAGCATATCAACTGGCAAAAGAAAGAAAACATATGCAACTATGTAACTATATACTTTATGACATTTAATATTATCATATTGGGTGAAGCAGCATGAGATTTTCATGTTATGACCTGATGAAAAAAAAAATCATGATTTCATGGTCTTCAATGAATGAAAACAGACTGAACAAACTTTAATATGACTGAAACTTGAAACTAGTTTTTAATGAAAGTGCAAAAAGGCTCCAAAATGAAAGAATAAGAGGAAAGTTGTACATTTATTTCAACAAAAGATATTATTAGGAAAAACGGACCTATTCTTTTTAGAAATAAATAAAACTATACTTGTTTTAGAACATCATACAGGATGAGATTTTCCATTTAGTCATATTTTTTCAGTACTTGATAAGCAATTGGACGCAGCATATTACATCAGGGTTTATTCCACTGTATTTCCTGAAACAGTATACTGCTGCAACCTTACAATCCAGTTATTACAGCCATAGGTTTAATGAGTGATGCCAGTAATTTTTATTTTTGTGTCCAGCTAAAAACAAATAATGATGAATTCCTTGAAATACGTGATAATAACAAAAAATTGGTTCAATGTAAGACACTTTTTAATCTATGCTAACTGAATTTTTTTAATTATTTTTTTTTTCAGTTGTAAGTTCAACTCTACAACAAAATGTGATTTATTTGATAATTTTCTTTGACATTTGAGAGAAAGAACATTACATAATAGAGGTAGGCTGATATATTGGGCTGATAAATTGATTTTTTTCAATATCGGCCATTGGCCTTAATTTTTATTTATTTATTCATTTTTTTGAAAGCCGATATTTGATCAGTAGTAAAAATGTTATACAATATTTGATCTGGCACTTGTGTGGGCAGCACTTGATGTTCAATAAATGTTAAAAGAGTGCTATGTGTACATGTATAAATAATTTCATTCATATTGCTGCATAAAAATCTTAATTATCTGAGTGTTTCAATTGTATTTTACAGTCAATGGGCTTAAAAAAAAAAAAAAATCTGCCTTAAATGTCAGCCTCAAAAATCAGCTGTACATATCGGCCATCGGCTAACCAAATTTGTAAAAATCAGCATTGGCCTTAGAAAAACCCATATCAGTCGACCTCTATTACACAACACACAGCTCTAAAAATATAAAGAATAATACATGAGGTTCAAAGCTTCTTTCAGTTTTGGTCTCTGAAGTGCAAAAGCAGTTTGATGATTCTCTGTCACTAGAAAATAGGGAAAGTATTTGTAACAAGTCACAATTATCAAAAGATCAATATTAAGAAGAAGTGAAAGCTGCTACATGAAATGAAACAAAGTGAATAGGCATATGTAAACAAACAAAGTATTAATGTCTTCAAAATGTTTGCTGATAGAGGTGTGAAAGTACTGCAACGAAACACTTTCACACTCACATACATAAATATTTTCACAGTTGTGCAGTCATTCAGTCAGATCTCCGGAGTGATCTCACATGGCAAATCAAATCAGTGATCAGCTGGAAAACCGCCGCCTCATGCATAAGTAAAGGCCACCCCCTGGGCCTGTGCACACCTGATCTCCTACCACACATACATGACACACATACACAAAAAGCCCCATCTAACCACCTCTAAGCTGTGTTCACAAACATATGATAACTTATTCATATGAGGCAACATGTAGGAAGCAGACCATAAATTGCAGGTGGCATATGGATTGTTCCCCTGGAGAAGAGCGATGGCAAGATGAAAACATGACTACATGGATGCAGCAGCCAATGCCACTGAGCTCATTACCCCCTGTTGACCTCCTGGAGGCCAAGGACAATAAATGAGGAGTGAGTGTGCCTATGACCCTGAATAAACTCCCAATAATACAGCAACCATACATTACCCAGAATGCACCTCCCTCTCCTTCTCTCTCTCTTCCTTTTTAGCTGCACTGCAATACTACACAGTTTGACTCACCAGCTGCTCTCACAGAGAATGATTGTATTCTCACTGTCTGGATAAGACAATGCAGTTTTTGTGTTCCTCTAGTCTGTTTGATGTCAAGAGAGGCATGAGGTTGCAGATGCGAGCACATTTTTTTGCAGCACCCTTACTCAAACCCCGGTGATTAAGTGAATCACCTGACACAAAGCTTGTTCTAAATTAGAGTTCCTTCTCTGCTGCCAGAATTCAACGTCGATGGATGCTGTTCCTGCAGAGGGAACATTAATAGTGTGGTGATCATCATCGATTTCCCCCAGGTAATCATCATTTGTCACATTTTAGACATTGGAGGGTTTAATGCAGCATCACAAATGGCTTTCTGATTAATAGGAACAATGCTCCAAGGAGGCAGAAAAACAGAGGCCATTCTCAGAAGATCTGTGACACTGCCGCTTTTCCTGCTCTACCCTCCTTCGACGCCGCAAATTCAAATATAGTGCTTGTGTAAAGCAGTGCAGCACTGTGGCCTTGAGCAGGAATGTAACAGCATGTGGCCCAGCAGACCAAAGAAACATGACATATTTCTGAAGCACGAAATGCTCCAAACGAGCTATTTGATCAAAATCTAAATGATCTGAAAAACTGCGCTTTTTGCAATTCAGTGAGGAGGTCTCAGAGATGCCCCACTCCTTACGAGCAGCAAAGGTCAGGACCCTGGACAGCTCTATCAACCCTGCCAATCAGCTCAAGGAAAATCGTCTTTCAGAATAACAGCAGGAGGCTTTGCAGTTCCGCATTAGTGAGTATGGATCTCTTAACCTCTGCAGAGCCTAAACCTCAGCCTCTGTGCAGATAAATTACATGGCGCATCTCCAGCTGTATCTCATTTGTTCCTTTGGGTTACAAGGTCATAGGTCATGATGTTGCATCTTTATTACACTTAGGAGATTTGAATTCATCCATATTAAGGCCTGCTTTATCACTTTATGCAGCTGAAGTCAATCACTTCTCAGATTAAAAGCTTATGGTCACAGCCAACAGTTGTTTGCACATGATTTCCAGCATCTGTCTAAATACATTCATGGATAAATAATGATGTGTTTATTTTAGCTAAGTACACAATGACTAGTCCTACAAGAGACACATTGGAGAGGTCAAATCTCATGCTGTTGTATGCAAGTTTCTGGTAGTTATTAAAATAATAATTAATCACACATACTAATAACACAGCAGCAAAGAACCCATATGCTAAATCCACAAAAGGATAGTGTTGCTTTTATGGTAAGTATACTGCCGAAAAGATAAAACCATAGCATTCACAAAGCAGCCATAAAAGGTGAAATTCACTACAAACAGTATTGCCAAGTAAGTAGTGTTATGGTGCACCTGTGCAGTTTCAGAAATATTTATACATTTAGTGCAGAATAGGCTCGTTTCTATGCAAATACATCTCATTACAAAAACACAAACAACCAGCACAAATTGCTTCAAGACTTTAGGGTGGTGCAAGTGATGTATGCAGAAACCGTTTATTAACTTGCAAACTATCTCTTTCCCTTTCTTCAAGTCTTTCAGTTTATGACTATATTAACAATTATTAATGCATGACTGCCTTTCAGTGTAGTCAGATGTTAAAGGGGGCATCAGGTGAGTCTGGGGCTTATCTTAAAATGTTCTAACAGTGCTGATGGACATTAGGTTGCTTTACTACAAAACTCCATGTAAACCCAGGCATGTTTAACAGCTGCAGAACCCACAACATAAAAAAAACTGTCAGATCCTGACCGATCTGGTATTACAATCCCTTTGGAGACTCAATTATTGTTTCAGCTGCTGTATGATGCTGCCAGTGATGAGTAAACACAAAATCAGTACTGTGTCTGCATACTTCCAGTTATCATTTAATACAACATGAACAACATTAATCTAAGATTCAGACATTAATGTTTGCATGAGTCACAAGTGAGTCAGGAATAGATTCCTTTTTTGTATTTCTCTAGACATTTCAGTAGAGGTGGCACTGTGGCACAGTGGTTAGCACTCAGCACAAAAGTCCTGGGTTCGATTTCTGTTTCAGTTTCTGGAGTTTGCATGTTCTCCACAATCTAAAGACAAGCACTAACAGGTTAATTTGTCACTCTAAATCACTCGTAGGGGTGAATATGTGTATATTTCGGCCCTGTGATGAACTGGCGACATGTTCAGGATGTGGCTGGGATAAGCTCTCGCCCCCACGCAACTAAGCAGTTCAGAAAACAAATAAATCAATGAACATTTCAGTAGACTGTGCTATGGATGAGAAACACTAGAGAAGAAAGAGATGCAAAATACATGAATGTCAGTTTGTGTTTTTGCTCTCTGTAGTTTTCATTATGGACCAATCTGTATACATGGAGAGAAGCATGAAACACTAGAAACAGTTCAGCAGTTTGGTCAGCTCAGGCACAAAACAAAGGCAAACTACACAGATGTACAACTTTTAACCCATAAAGACCCAAGCAGCCACTGGCGACCAAAAGCATCTACTGATGGAAACTGTTTTATACCTGTTGATCCACTAATCCTATCAATACACGGATATAATTGGTGTAAAATGCAGTTTGTCATCTTTTCATGGTCAACAGGTATGACCCATTTGGACGTTCAGAGGCTCCACAGTGAACGTGGAAACACTGTCATCTTCTGCAACATTGATTTACCAGTAAAAAACATGGAGTTTGATCAGTGACAGTGGATGGACACACTTGCTTTATGTTCAGTTAATGATATATTTTATGAAAAAGTCCCTTTTTGTTTTGTTTTCTCTGTTTATGATACGATAACCTTTGAATTTATTCTGAACTTTTATGAACAGCTACATGATCAATGAATTAAATATAGGAAAATACATGATTTAAACTGAAAAACTCAAAATTAATAAGATAATATTACAATAAATGGGGATAAATCACATAAGAAAGGTTAAATATAGGGAAAAATTTGTTTGGGAACTGCCACAGAAGTAGCACTGGTTCTTTATGGGTTAATGTATGTATGATTTAATGCGTATAAATCCTGCTTGAATTGTTTTGGTAATTAATGTGATAATCAAACAAAACAAAGAAAAAAATATATTGTTTGCGGATTTAGTTTAGATTTGACTATTCAGCTGTTCAGGATAATGTATTTTTTCATAAACTACAAATCTTTAACCCAAATGTCTACTTGTAAGTTGGACATGAATACCACAAAATGATATAAATCTAAAATAACAACTCACTACTTCCTGTGCCAGTTCAGATGTGTTTAATGTGAATTTATTTTCGTTCATTATTATTCAGTGCAGAATGTGAATCTCTAATCAAATGCAGATCATCAGCGTTTCATCAGTAACATTTTTTCTGCATCCAAGCAAAACAAAAAGCCTTGCAGAAAAGTTTGTTACAGTACATGAAGCAGAAGGCCTTGATGCACCCTCAATGAATTGCTGTTGTTTAAAATCGCTATAGAATTTTAATGAACAAGTGTTGTGGTCTATTTTATAGTCAGCAAAGTAAGAAAGGTGCAGCTGATACAGGTTTCTTCTCTGGTCTTAGTTTTTCCTAAGACCACTGACCATCATTCTTAGTAAATGGTTTAGGTGCATCAATCAGTTATTATTCTCCTCATATACTGTAAGTGTGCTTAAAATATTAAAGATGTATTGTGCCTTTAGACTTAACCTTAAAACATTTGACAAATATGTAAATGGTAAGAGCAGCACAAGTACCATCAGCTTGGTTCCATAGCAAACAAGTCCCATAATTCTCTCTGCAAAAAGCTGCAGCAGCATCTAAGCATGCATTTTCCATCTTTAATAGGACACAACAAATTTTCTCAAGTACAACAAACAATTTGCTTTGAAAACTATTCATGGTCTGCCGAAATTCAGGGATTAAACAGAAACACATTAAACCCAGGAGACCTCAGCAGACCTTCTGTCATTGTATATGTATGAAAAGGCCTTCAACCAACCCTTCATGTCTTTTTTCCCCAGACATTTTCTCTGGTAAATGGCTGAATCAATGACTTTCAAGGCAGGGGAGGAGTGGAAAAGGGAAAATAAAACAGGCAGGGAAGAGAGAGGCAAAATGAGAAAAAGAAAAGGAGTTTTTGTGAACAATTTAGAGGTTAAAGCTGAAAATACATAAAGGCAAAAGAAGAAGGCTTAGCTTCAAGTCAAAATCATTTGGCTATTTTTTTTCTGACAGCCAGAACTTTGAATTGCTTTAAAAAAAAAAAAAAAAAAAAAGTTGTCACCAAAACTGCTTTGAATACGTTACACAAAGTAAGTAACCATATTTGAATAAGAATCCGGAGAATCGAGACCAGTTTTTCTGTCTCGAAACCTGAAGCAAGTTGAAGTGACAGCTTTGCAAATTTGCCCATGAGACAAAACGTTACTCCCCTTCCTCAGAGTCAAAGCATAGAAGTTTTGAGGTTTGTTCTGATCTGAGTTCACTGAGCTGTGCTTATATTTTGGCAGTAATAGTTGGCTGCCTTGCTCAGGGGCAATTTAGGCAGTAAGCACTGTAATGCACACAATGATGATTTTAATGAAAATGTATAGGTATGCTTTATGGAAAAAGGACAAAGATTTTATGAGAAGCAAGAAGATGAGTCAGAGTGAGTGTTTGCATTGGACTGAAGGTAGAAATTCAGTGAAGTATACACTCACGACTATGAGGAGAAATATAAAAAAGGACATCAGATTGGTTCAGTTTACCACCAGGATTACAAATTCATTGAGGAGCACTACACACTAGTTACCAGTTAATGAAACTATTTTTTACCGCTTCCTTTGAGGTAGCCATGAATTCATTCCAAGCCTGAACCCCACTAGATTTAATTTTTTTTTCCACTTTAAAAAGTACTCTAATTATAATTGCCGTATTTACTTCAGGTCACAAACTTACAACAAAGACAAGCCAAGTCTTCGCTCATCCTCCAGCTCTCCTTAGCACAATGTCTTCTCACTTCTCCAGTTTCACATGAATTATTCATAAGAGCAGAGATAAGGAATTATGTAAAAGAAGCAGCACATAAATCTCTCTGGTTAGGAATAGTTAATCAGAGCATCCCAAGGGGAGGTGATAATGCCACAGAGTATGCAGCAGCGATGGTTCTCAAAGTTACTTTTTTGGCTTTAGAGCTCACTGTGTGTGGTCCAGGTGTAGACATGTAATTTGGCGAAGGGTAAAGTCCCTACTTTTTACACTTTGGTTACAGAGTTTTATTAGAACGGAGCAGAGGGCTGATGAGAGGAGCAGCTATACAAGCTGTTGTGCAAATAGTGATTGATAGGCTCATCTAGATAACGACAGGGGAGAAAAAAGAAGCACAATCGTAGCATTGAACACAATCTGGCCCATACATAAAACCTTGTCCCTATAGAATAACTTCCCCCTTTGTGGTAGTCAGATCTTGTTACCTGTAAAGCTTTGGTTAACACCAGCTGAACCCAACCTCAATCCTCCTATCTGCTCTGGGAAATATCTCTCCTCAGAAATGGGGTGGATTACATTGACCTAGTGTGACACGGGTTACTGGAGCAAAGCAAGTGTCAAATGTGACAAATCTTGCTGAGCCCTTGGTTCCCAAGTCTCCTTTGTCCATTCCCACCTCCATACTAAAGAGGCACTCTGTCACAAGAGGCAGAGCAGTGGTGGAGGACATGGCTGGTTTAACAAACATGGCTTTCTTTGCGCCAGAATATAACAGTCCAGAGAGTGTTCCTTTATACTCTGGTTGAATATGACAGTACATTATGTACCCTGCGATGGCAGAGATGTGTCCACTGGTAGAAACTTCAGGAGTGTTTACAAAAGCTTTCCCACTGCAGGAGCTATCCCTTAATGTCTCTGCTTCATATTCAGCAAATCAGGGCAGGAGCTCCTGATCTTGCGATTCTCACAAATCCCGCTTCCTTGCAAGGTAATGTGATTTGGGCAACAACACCATAGATATATAACAGGCTTTATAAGCTAGTCTGCTTAGCAGAAATGTGCCTGTGAGCTGGTTTGTTTGAGATTGAAAAGAAAACATGGCAGAGAAAAATGAAACTGTAAATACAGAGCAGAACCTATTAACATTAAAACCTGCAAAAACAAACCTGAGTATTTTCATTTGGAAAATTAAGGATTTCTATTTATTCTTACATTTTTATGTTAGTATGTTATTTTAAGTATCCCAGATGAGTCAGTTTGTGTTTGTATGGAAATAAAAGAGCAAAATAACCAAATGCAATGAAGTACTTTCTAAATAATCATGCCGGTCATCTATATACTTTATAGTAAAACACCTTATGGAGAAGCTGGTACAGATGGTCATGGAAACTTTGTGGAAACTGTACATCTGGCAATGCCAGGAGGAACTTACGTAGGCCAGAGAGAAGAGACTCATAGGGACTGACATAGGTGTAAATGGAGATCTGCTCTGACACACTGGCCCTGATGTGTGAGGCCAGATAGTGGGCACACACTCATACTCATCCCGTCAGGTCACAGACAGAGGGCTCCTCATTGGACTGGTGTTTACAAGACTCTTTGTCATAATGAGAAACTTAGCAAACAGAGGTTACTTTCCCTTTTTTTTTGGATAAAAGTATGATTCCACACAAAATAATAGAGAGGAGGGGGAGAGTCAAACTTACAGGATGTGATAGCTTGTGTCTATTCCACTACATATTAACTTTTCATCTCATAAACACTGCTTTGTGTAGACCCACCAGGTGAAATATTTGTGCACAGCACTAGTTTGTTGAGACCCACAGCAAGATAACTTTCTAGTGTTATCTTTTAAACAAACTATAGACTGGAAGCCATCTCCGTTATCAATTATTTACAAGAAAGCCTTTTTGTTTATGCTCCCTGAAATAGCTAATGACAGTCCAGAATATTCCCTGATAAAAGGACTGAATCAAAATGGGAAAAGTACATCACGGTGCATTGCTTCAGACCATCATGGATTTACTCTAAGTGCAAACAGACTCCACATGAGTCATCTTAGCTTTCTTTAGGGCTGCTGAATATGAAGCAGGGCAGGTTTTACTCCTTTATTATTCCCTTGATGGACAAATAGTTCAGTGATGTCAGTGCAAAAGCTCCTGTCATACTTCACTGGCTCATCATTTTTTGACACAGGATCCATGTTGAAAGGTGAGTCCTGGGTCAGTGTTGCGTGTTTTCTGGATCACCTGCTCATACCCTGTACGTCCATCACCTGTCTCATACTTGGGCCTGATGAGCAGCGCAGCCATCTTTCAGCATAATTAAAGCTGTGAGTGCAGTCTGACATGTCCTGCAGTGAGAGGTGAATGCTCACAGAAGCAGAAGTCCTTTTGTATCTAACTACATTACACTTGCTTTCTGTAGCCCCGATTCCCTCGTGTATGTGTGAAAATAAAGAAAAGTGTAAAATAATTGCGAGTAACCTCAGCATTTCCCATTGTAGACCAGCAGTAACATGAATATTTATGCTATTGTACTGTGAAGTAAATACCATCATCATTGTAATTTGTAGGGTGAGTTGTGCTGACAAAACATTGCCTTTAACCTCCTGGAGTTCCACAGCGCCAACAAAGCAGCAGGTATAATTACTATTCTAATTTGGGGCAGGACTATCAATTATGGGGTCCAACAGTGAAAGCACAATGATGTGCTACAGTGATACTGTATACTGCATGAACACAGTGAATGCTGATACACGCGCTGTTTCCCTGTTGGTTTCATTAGGTCACTGTGACATCAGTGAGCAGATGTTCAGGCTTTAAACACATCTGAATGTCCCACTGGCACGCCAAAAGACAGTCTACCTGAGTAAATATCACAGAGCTGCAGTCAAAACTCCTGCACACTATTACACAAGCACATACTTCACTATGCTGCTGCATAAATGCTTCCACATGTTCGTCTCCTCTTTCATCTCATTGTCTTCCTCTCACCCTCCCTCTTCTGTGAGCATAACACAAAATAAAAAAAAGTGCTGACTGTGAGGGGATGACGCAGTACACATAGCTGCTCTGAATATCTAAATTAAAAGTGGTCTGGTGTATCAGTTGAATTATTCATACTGGTAAACAGGATGCTGCTGCAACTACATGATTGGTAGATATTACTGTTACAGTTACAGTCTTACAGATCACAGCATTTGGTTTAATACAGTGTCAAATCATATCAGATGAATTACAGACTTATAAAAGTATTCAGACACATGGATGAAATCAGTGGTGCACATTTCCTCTAACCTCAGCACAACTCTACCATGATTTTGAGAGTTTGGTTTTAGTACTGAGGATCCATGCTAATTAGCACAATGTAAGAGTAAAATATGTATGTAAACATTACACAGGATGCAAACATGTCTAAATATTAGCTATTGTGTATGAATATATGCATTTGATCAGTATTTTAATTATTAACATGATGCATGAATAATTTTGTATTGCATTTTACAGTGCGTGTTATTTAGAATATATGCACAGATGACGACTAATCTGAAAAAAAAGGAATGCACATTAATTGTATTTATTGCCTTAATATATGCAAATAAATACAAGCTATGGCACTGCATGTTTCATTTGCTTACTACATGACACTGCTGTGAATATACTACTTATACTGAATATTAGACAAATCACCTTTGGCGCAGTGTCAAACAGCACAAATTAACAGCTTTAAAAGCGCTTCCTCATGCTCATTAGCATAAGTACTGAATGGCAAGGACTATGGCAGCTCTTCAGAAGACAGAGATAACCTCCTGGAATGACAAGCCTTGAACTTTTCCTCCTGAAGGGATATGGCAGAGACACAGGGAGTGATCTCAGCTGCCGTCTGAATAAGGGCACCTGGTGTGGGCCGTTGTTTTATCAGCCCCTCCCAGTGAGCCTTTAAATCTCATCCACTTCACGAGAGTCACGTCTTCACTTAGATAATGAATTATGGATCCTAGCCAGGGTGATATTCAATATTAGATGAACTGCATATCTTCATTTGGTGACAGTGCCACTGCTGCCATAAGGGACAATCCCTTCTCAACAACATGAACCCAGATACAGAGGAAAAGCTCATTACTATCCATATTCATGATGGGACTTATGCAAAGTGCGCATGCTTGTGTTGTATTCATGCTGTGTAAAAGTCATAAACGTGTGTGTATACATACTGTTTGTGCTGGAATGGGTGTGTTTATATATGGGAGCAATGATGCTTGCATAGCGACGTGAGAATAAAAGATTTGCTCAGCCCCCAAGCAGGCAGGTTAATTCTGCATGGTTTTTCTAAATGGGGAGCGAAAGATAGAAGTCACTATAGTCGCAACAGAATGCACCCGGCTGTTGTTCCTTCTGCTTGAATACACATGAGTGGCCTGACTGATCTTTCCCCTGCTCTTTCTGTGCTGAGAACGACGAAGATGCTGAACACAGACATGTATAGTACATTTATGAGAACATGGACCAATAGTCTGTCTGAAGGTTCAGTGAAGCGTTAGCAAGTACAGAAAAAATGCCGTGAAGCGCTGCCTTTTACTGCTGAGACAGTACTCCACTCTACTGTAGATATTAGATATTAGGTTCATTTCAGCTGCATGAAATTCAATGGAAAAAACATCACCAGCATTAAAAATCATCTGAAAGAAAAAAAAAAAAAACATGTGACAAAGGAAAACATAAAAGAGGCACTCTACCCATTTTTCATGTCAAAGCTAATTTAGTAGTTACATGGAGCACTACTCAGCCCTTTGCAAACTGTTGTATAACATCTGCTGGAGGTTTGTGACGTTTCAGCCTGTGATGATGCCATAGTCATTTCAGCAGCGTTAGATCAGTTTGGTCCTGGAGACTATGACTGTGTTTACATGCCCAACAGTGTCTCACATATGAAGCTTACTCTGTTTTTTAATCGGGATATAGCATTCACACACCAGATGTTTACATACAAACCAGACATTTAATCTCACATTCTTGTATCTGCAACCTAACCTTAAATTTATCAGACTGTGGCTGAAACTGAAGCCACTTAGGTTCATAGCAAAGTACCCACATTTTACTAATATTGTGTTGCAAATTTGGCTTATCCACCAGCAATAGGTAAAGAAATATTGGGAAAATATGAACTATAGACTCTTTTATGACAGGTCTCAGTCTGGCAGACACTGCCACCACATCAGACAAAGGAGTGGTGGATTAAGATGCACAGTTGTGACACATATAAGGTCATTATGACAGAATTCAGAATGAGTTATGAAGGCCTCTGAAATCAGGATCCAATGTTTATATTCACAAACCAAAAAAAAAAAACAGAATACTTCAAAAACTAGATTATATCCAAGATAGTCAAGTTTTTGTGAACACATCATAACACTGTGTCCAAAATCACCCAATACTCACTAAGTATGACACTATTTTTTGAGTTTGTAATGATGTAGTGCCAGCCAAATGTAGAGGTTTGTTACCACTATGAAAAAATGAAGCCAAAATATGGTTATGGGAGCAGCCACAGGGTCACAGTATAGAGTCATATGTGAATAAGAGTGCACTGGCCATAAGCCATCTATGTCAAAATACATAGAGTTTAGAAGTAGCAGATTAATTACAAAATTCTGAAATGGAATTTCAATAGGAATGTAGGCGGATAAGAGTATCACACAATGCATTGTGAAAAGAGTATTTATGACATGTGTAACACTAATAGCTAAAAGTCCCATAATGCAATGTGTTACAATGACAGATGTGAAAATTGCTGTTCTGTTATGACAAAAACTGCAGATTATGATGACGTTTATTGCTCAATACTGAGGGCACCATTGAGTGTTTATTATATGAGAAGGACTCAAGGAATAACTGACACTAATTTTGGACACAATATGCTGTCTTTAAACAGGAAACAAAGTTAAAAGAAGATTAAAGTTAGTTTGGGATTGTGTGTATTTGGAGCTCGTGTGGTTTAAAGGTCAAAATATTTCAGCCTCTGAAGTGTTGAACTGTAAAAGTAAATTGCTGGAGTTTTCCTTAATGAATCATTCATCTGCTGGTCTCTGGTTTACCAACTAACATCACATCCCCTATTAATTAATGCCTCCTCATTTGGCTCTTTAAGAAAAAAGGCTTCCAAGCTTCCAAGGGGACAACTACTGAATAGGCCAAGAAATACTTGACACATCAAGTTTAGAAAGAATTCAAGCGATGCAAGAAACCTCAGTTTTATTCAATACTAAAGAGAAAGGGAAAGCCAGTGAAATCTCAGATGAAACCGTCTGTAAATGCAGTGATAATTGTCTTGACCCTTGCACACTAGAGAGGAACTCTGATGCCTCAACAGCCTCCCTTGTGTCTGTGGGAGAAGGAATTAGAATAAACAACACATCACAGAGTGCAGCTATCTTAAGACAAAATGGGACTTTAAAAGAGCACATGGTGTACATCTGGCAACTCTAGAGCTCATTTTGGATTCAGTTAGCAAGATAATTGCTCTAGCATTCAACTGCATTCTATTCCAATTTTAATAATGTCTTTGGTGTGTGGATCAAACAAACTAAAACTTGCATCAAACTTGGATTACATATGGATGTAGGACTTTCATGTTGAAGCTGCAGAAGCTTGACAACTCTCCTTGGCAGAATATTAAAGTGCATTATGTATGAGGACCAGAATACTTAGATACTTAGTTGGATGACATATACACACCTGCATACACTTTAACACCTACATGTGCATACAGGTGCCCATACATCACACCCATACCCTGTATATATCTGTCCCTGTCCCCAAAGATACACAAAAATACACATCTAGATAGACTCAGAAATACAGGCCTTTTAAGTACTAAAGCACTGTCCTTGGATGCTTTGCCGCAATGTATCTGAGTAGACCTCGTTGCTGTCATGCTGCAGTAGTTCCGTCCACTCATTATCTTGTGTCATGTGACAGCATCTCTGAATCATGTGGCCCTGGGAGCAAAACCAAAAACAGGAAAAAAAAAAAAAACTCACAGGCGCCTCTAAACCCAGATGACAGCGAAAGCAAGCAATAACAATGTCCTTGTCCCTCCATGGATTACATAAGAAATTCCACCAATGTCAATCATGCGCGAATAGGCACTGTCCTCCAGAGAATTTCTCCCTCCAGAAAAATAGAAACAGTGAGCAAAGCTACAGATTTGTTTGGCAGGTGTGAGCATGCATGTCTTTGTGTATCTATCTGTAATATTTCCATTTCCAGTCTAGTCATTAAAAATTTGTTGTAATATTAAACCTGTCAACATGAAAATGGCATATTCCTATTATCTCTAGATGCTAGACACATCCTTTCAAAGACACTCCAATCCTCGACCAAACTCTGATGTGTGAAAATAAGCTGAATATAAACTTCACCACCTTTCAATTGACAAGGATCTCATGTTGTGTATCAAGGGTTAAAGAGAGAAAATTGAAACAGAGTGCAGTTTTTCCTCAAATACAGCACTATATAACACTGTAAAGCATAGCTAGACGACAGCAAAGTTTCAAGGATAACACCAGAAAACAATTTTGGATCACCAGTTAACAGTAATTTAACAGTATGTCATCACAAAGCCCTAATACAAGAGCCCAAACCTTAGCCTGTGTTTCACTACTTTCTTGATTTTGATTTTATTAAATAATTACATATATGGCTGAATCAAGAGTATGCAATATTGAAATACGCTGAAAGGCCTAATATTTAAATAATTATTATAATATATCCCAATCTGGCTTTTGTTATCAACATATTCCAAAAGAAACATTTGTAGACCAACAACAAAGCAATTTGATGGTCTTAAATTAGAACAACTTAATAAAAGAAAACTACAGTTGAGCTGGCTGTCAGGAAAAAAATATATTTTAATGACTCAGCAGTATGACTTTTAGACGTTCTATTTATCATAATAATAATGGATTAGATTTATATAGCACTTTTCTATTAATGCATACTATACTATATACTATACTATAACATGTGTACAGTGGATCCATTAGTCATTCACTCTCACATTCACACTCTGGTGGTGGTAAACTACATGTGTAGCCACAGCTGCCCTGGGGCAGACTGACGGAGGTGTGCCTGCCGATTTGCGCTTACGGCCCCTCCGACCACCACCAAACATTTATACACCAGTGTGAGTAACAGCACTGGAGGCAAAGAAATGTCTTGCCCAAGGACACAACAGCACATGACTAGGACAGAGCGGGATTTGAACTACCAACCCTTCGGTTATTGCCACGGCCGCCCCCAATTATCAATCAAATAAAAGCTCACACAGTAGATATAAATGCTTTCTATTAGCTCTAAAATCTTATTAAATAATTTAAAGATGACCCTAACTCAATTATTGCCCCCCCCCAAAAAAAATAATAATGAGATCAGATCAACTTAGAAAATACTGACTTAATGTTTTTAGAGAGAAGTAAAAGTGTCAAGTCTTTTGCCACTTCTCCACTGACCACATAAGCTCATCTCAGCTCAACCCAATGAAGCATTTTGTGACTTTGCATTACATGAGAGTGTGGATGAGCAGGTACGATTAGATACTATTTCTATCATAAACTTAACAGGTGTTTCAAACAATTTAAAGTGATTTTAAATGCAGTGTAAAGTCAGAGTGGTCTAGAATCGTTCTACATCAATATGAATGTGTAATAATCATGTTGCAACACTGGACGCCAAGCCAAGATTGAAGTAAAACTCCAAAAACCTTGGAAAATTGTAAAATAACAATTTCCAAAGAAACAAATAATAACTTCCTTCTTCACCAGTGTTGCCATGCTTGTAGCTGCTAAAAATGGGCAAATATGGGGTACACCTTGGATGTGAGCAATTAACCTGTTAAGGTGTGTGTTTGGATGGTGGGAGGTATCTGGAGAAAACCCATGAAGATAAGGGGGTGAACATGCAACTCTTCACAGAAAGGCCTACAACAGCCTGACCCCGGACCTTCTTGCTGTGAGGCAATATTGCTAACCACTGCACCCGAATGTGCCACCCTAATCACTACCACCAAAATGAAAGTATCACTGTATAATAATTACTGATATCGAGTGGTGAAGTTGCAAATAGCAGTGTTTTGCCATCACCTAATCCTGCAAACACTAAAAATGCAAATGTCCCCATTAGACCCTGTGTTTGGTTTGTCTTTTTGGGCCTTTTTAACTCTAGTTCACACTCAAACATTCATAGTAGGTGACAGTAATGTGCCTTAGCACTGAGTGTCACCTTCGATAAAACAGAAAAAAAGGAGAAGAGAAAGTCCGTTCTGAGCTGTGAGTGTGTCCTCCATCATCTGAGCTATCTTTAAGCATTGCTGGATGATGTGAGTGACAGCAGACTCAATGAGCCAGAATCTGAGACAGAGAGACTGCAATGACAAGGCGTATGACACTGGGGGACATGACAGCAGACTGCAAACAGCTTAGCAACATCAAGGCGATGCACAGGCGTCACGCTGATCAGTTACATCACGAACAGAAAAACGTTTGTGGCACCAACTTCTGTGGTTCAACAAGGACAGAGAGCTGGAAGCTGCAGCACAAGCTACTAAGACTGGCACAGCAGGCGGTGAGGAGTAAAATGGAGGAAACATAGTTAGCTCATTTACTTTTTTAGGAATTGTAAAAAAGGAAAAATAAAAAAAAGTATACAGAAGTTTTTCTCCAGTGAAACAACATGAAAAATCACCAGATCGTCATCCTGGATGAAAGGATGTGAAACTGCTGCATCTCCACAATGTCTGATGTTAGAGGACATTTGCAAAAGAAAGCCTGAGCATTCTATTATTACATGTGCTTAGCTTTGGAGGAACTTCAGGTTTATTCGCTGCTTATAAAGTTTATCTGTGCTCGAAGCTGTTTACACCAAGAAATCTGAAGCTATAGAGTGAACAGTGAAATCTGTTGTTTATCCAGAGGCAGCTCAGGGAAACATGTGGTCTCTGGTGGACTGGCATCACTTTCAATAACTCCAGGATGGGTCTCTGGGATGTGTACCTGATGTGAAACCCATTCTCACTGTGAATGCACCACATTACGCCATGTGTCAGAACTGTGAATCCAAGATAGAGGGAACAACAATGGCATGAAGAAACTGTTCAAGTTTTAATGTCCCCTGGGTACTTTAAATGATGTAACCGCAATAAAAGCAAGCCTTACACCCACATATATTTAGATTTCACACTTACATTTAGGTATTAACTTGACCTTAACCTGAACAATAGGCAAAAAAAATCTTACCATGGTTGTTTAAATAGATAATGTGATAGAGATACAAGTCACAGTTGCTGTAAGAATGGAATGGTATAGCATGGCATGGCATGGTATGCTATGCTATGCTATGCTTACCATGGTTGTTTAAATAGATAATGTGTTAGAGATACAAGTCACAATTTCTGTAAGAATGGAATACCATTATAGTATGATATGGCAAGGTATGGTATGGCATGACATGGCATAGTATGGTATGCTATGCTATGCTATGGTATTGAATGTACAAACATTTTCCCTATAGGCCATATTGCAATTTTGATACCATCCCAATCAATTGTTCAGCTCTAATTCACACCACTCTCTTATCTATAAAACCATATAAGCACGTTGCCATTTTTTCATTATGACTGATAACACATGGAGTTTTCCAAACAAGCTTTTATATGTTACTGGTAACAGATGCTTGCCAAAGGGTTTCAAGATGAGAATAATCGAAACACAGCCTGAAGATTGAACGTCCTTGTCCACGTCCACAGGAAGTACATGTTTCAGCACAGCTATACACATGATAAATAGAAGAGACATCATCTCCTTGGGGTGCAGCCTTCTCAAACCAGTCAATTTTCCAAAGCGACACTTACTGTATGAAACCTTGGTCAATATCACTGACAGAGTGAAGGGCATTAAAGCTTAGATAGTATCATATATTTATATTAATCTTAAACGCAAGACAGGAAAGTGGTTAAAAAAAAAAAAAAAAAAAAGGTAAATGAAATGATATGAGCGGCCTCTAAAATGTTTTAAGTTTATTGTGTTAGGGTGAGGTTGTGGTTGAGGTTGTGTGTGTGTGAGTGAGTGAGTATCCATTTCAGGTGAGCGAGGCCCTGGAGTATCAGCTGCAGCCGCACACTTCTCATTACTCTGGTCAGCCTGCTGTGAGCACTCTATCACACACTGCCATCATGCTACTGTCAGGCCAGCTGCAGCAGAGCACACACACTGGAGAAGCATCAGGTAAAAGAGCTTATCACTGAGCCTTTAACACCGAGAGCCACTGTAAGACCGAAGATTGACTGCATCGCTGCTGCTCAAATATGTCATGGGAGAAATCTCAATCAGTAAATTGATGCACGGTCACTATACCTCCATTCTTCAAAGGTTATTGGTTGAAGAAAGGAACTGGACAGTGACGGAGTAAGTCACTTATCAATTCAACTTACCCAGATATTACACAAATATGATGTTAATCACAAAATGTACAATTTTTCTCTTGTACAGTCATGGAAAAAATTATTAGACCATCAAAAGTCATCAGAAACAATGGTTATGCAATCAAGTCCTAACTCCTGTGTGGATCATGTGACTAAAACAGATAGAAAAGAAAACATGGAATGAATAAAAGCACTGTTTTTGTCAGTACAATGCCATAGATATTGATATAAGAACTTAAGTGATTTTGGTTATTATCAAGAAAACATGGAAAATGGCTAGATATCAACTCTTAAACTAAACCCTTATGAGCTATTTTTGTTGTGATCATTATATTTGTCCAAACAAATGTACCTTTAGTTGTACCAGGCATTAAAATAAACAAGAAATTAAAGAAAACTAGGGTGGTCTAATCCTTTTTTCCGCCACTATATAATAACATTAACAGTATTTTCTTCATCATTGTCACTATTTGTGATGAACGTTCACAAAAGCGTTGCCATCAGTGGCTTGACCACAGAGAAACTACAGAGAAAAGTAACTGTTGTTATTTGTATTTTTTGTGAAAAGAAAATGTCTGCTCAGTCTAACGGAGCCTTCATCATACTATGTCACTCACAGAAAGGTCAAACAATGTTAAGACATGCAATAGAAGATTATACAGCTTATAGGTCATTAAAAAATCATTTTGTGAGCATGACCGTGCTTATAAGCTGTAGGAGCCAGACATCAGAGGGGGAAAAAAAACGCCTGTAAAATATAAACCCCCTTCTGCAGCGCTCTCCTTCCTTTATGTATTTTTAGGGTCTAACTTCCAAATTTTGTTTACACTTAGTTTAGCATTCAGTACCATATTGATTAATTACTAATATTTTTTCACTTTGAATGATTATTTTGATTTAACACATGGGATTTTTTTTAATCATGTTCAGAGGATTTTTTTAAGGAGTTGATACAGACCAGTTAATCAGTTTTTCAATTTGTCTTCTAGTATATGAGAGCTTAAATATTCACTATCAGTAGATGATAAGACAATGTTTGATGCTGCTATGGAGAACTGAAGGCAAAATATTGTGGTGAAGGCACCATGTTGCTTCTTTAATTGGCCATGTCACATCTGACGGAATCTTAACTGATTCATAATTCAAGGTCTCCTCACATATTCAAGCCTCCTACCTGTCTGAACACACCAATGATTGACCAAGATCTTTCATTAAGACTATCAGAAGATATTCTACATCTTGTAAACAGAATCTAAATCAGATGCATAAGTCTCATTCTGAAAGGTAATGATCCCATTTTTTCCAAGTGAAGGCAGCCGCAGATGCTTACAAATAGACTCAATGAGGTTGATGAACTCTCTTCTTTTCAGGACAGACCTAAAGTCAAAGATACAGTTAGAGGCTAAATTAGTTTGTCCTGTTGTAGAAGATTTTTTTTTTATTGTCAACTGACATTAAGACCACACAGGGCCACCATTAGCTTTTAATGGGCTTTAACTGAGATTTGATACTGAGAGGATTACAAACCGGCAAATAATGAAAACCTATTTTATTGCTGCAGTACCAATAATCAAAGAATAGGAACTAGCTGTGTGCTGAAATCGCAAAGTGGAATTGGCTTAAACCATTAATCTGACAGCTATTGTTACAGCCGTTATTCCAGAATTGGGCTTCAGCCATGTTTACAGCCCGCTTGTACTGAACAGGACAATTCTTTCCTCCAGTCACTGAATGTGCATGTGCTTGACTATTAATTCATATCTCTTATTGCATGACTAGAGGAATAATATCTGAAAACATGCAACTGCAAACACTCAAATGAAATTAAATATAAATGGGGCTGTGTTCAGATTAACTATTTAGAAGCTGATGATATATGGGCCTTCAGTTGTCTGAGTTCCTCATGAACCAGGAAACGCAATTTTAGCCAATAGGGGTTCAATACAACACAGAGGTGTGCCGAACAAATACATGTAGCCTACGTGAAGAACGCAAACACTCGCCATAAATTTCCATACGAAGCTGAACGCGCACAGTATGAGCAGGGTGGCCGCAAGCAGAACCCATGTGCAATATCTGATATCCTAGACGGACATCTAAGCGGTGCAAACACCATACACATGCTGAAGGTGAACTAGCATGGCAGCTCAGAGCAGTGTCACAGGTACAAAGCCAAAGCTGGAAAACCCTCCATCTTCTCTAAGGTCTCTGATTTGGGAGCATTTCGGATTCCCTGTCAGCTATGTCAATGGAGAGAGACAAGTCAACAAAACAAGAGTTTGGTGAAGATTGGTTATATTTCTGGTAACACGTTGAATTTAATAACGCATTTAAAACGACACCACCAACCGTTAATATTACCGCTACCAAGAGAAAATCTGTAACCCAAAATTTTACTTCGATGAAGGTTTTTTTTTTTTATGACATTGGTCTTCACTGTACCAAAAACGTATCAAAAATGTATTGAACCGAAGACCCCTGTACCAAAAATATACCAAACCAAAATTTTTCTGTACCATTACACCCCTATTAGGCAATATATTGATTAGTTACTTACTTTAATGGAATGATTGAGATTGGATTCTACAGCAAGCCTGAATTTCACATGTCCTTCAGTCACCTCTGCATCTTTATCAGCACCACAGGATGATACACTAAATATAACACCATTGCAACATAAGAAATGTAAAACTATCATATCGCAGTCTTAAAATGATTGAAGATTGAAGATTTTCACAGGTCTCTAAGTTACTGCTTTCATTGTAAAATACAGAAATTTTCAGACTAATCCAGACAAGTTAAGTTGAGAACAGCAGTCTTTGTGACTGACAGTTATCACCATGACAACAACTGGCTGGAAAGATGTCATGAGAGGCGATACGTTAACACAGACATAGGAGGGCAGAATTATCATTACCATCCAAACATGTGGCTATGCTGAGCGACTGGTCAAAAAGAGGGGATTTATCAGATATACTGCTGAGTGTGTGGCTGATAAAGATAAAGAGGTTACTTAGTTGGGCTGTTGTGATAGTAAATTAGGAGGGTGTTGGAGTGTAAGAAGACTCAGTTATCTTTGCAAGATTAATTCAAGTGTCTTCAAAAAAACACTAAAAGTCGAACTAAAAGCTGCAAAACAAAACTATTTCCCTTGAGTGTGTCATTGGTGATGCCCAGGTCAGGTCAGCTGGGACAATGGCCATATGCCATGAGAAAAAAAAATAATTTTCATTATTAGCATACCAAACACCATGCACATAAATAATGCAAAAGTTACAGTTTCTTTGTTCAAGGATACATCACTCAGAACAGGGGATCAGCATTTTGGGTGCCAGAGTGCCCCGAGAAGTCTTTGATAATAAAATGCTGAATGCAAATCCTGACCACATGTTGAGCCAAGGGGAGGCCTTGATCTCTGAACAAAGCGAGTGTAGTCAATAGAGGAGCTGTCCCATGAATCAAATCTGGGCAGAACCAACACTGATGAGTTCTGCGGCATTGATTTAGCTGTGAATCGTTTTTTATTTGCAGCCCTTCCGCACCTTTTAGTACAATTATGGAAAAAATGAGCTGCTGATAATCAAGGTCTTGAGATCAAATTAAACAATAGTTTTCTGACATAATTACAGTAAGAGCGGCGCGTTTCACAGCAGCACCATTATTTATCATGATATGACCGACAGGGTATCAACAGGAATGAATCACAAGTGTCACCAACAACCTCATCACCATAACACAACTACCATTAATCCAGCTGACATTACCGCTGAAGTGCACCACACTCAACCTGTTTGGCCAAGCCTGCCTTCCTCTAAGGTTTCAGCATGTGACAAATGAGCCTGTCCTGGCCTGTTTACCCTCAGGAACCACTAACGCTGCTAATTTCAAGCCCCTGCCTCTCTAATTTTTAAATACATTTTCAGACAGGTGTTTACTCTTTCCATCCCTACAAGGCTGCAGCGACCAGTAAAGAAAAGGCCGATCATTACTCCTTATCATTTGAAGCTGCAATAATTAAAAAGCTTCAGCGGTCTAAACACCTGCAGAGGAGAAAGTCTACGTCAAACTGAAATTTTAGATGAGGCCGAGTCTTGTCAGTGCGACAGACTTGGGGCCAAGAAGGCAAAATAACAGCCAGTAACAAGGGCATAGACAAGGAGAAACTCTTAAGAGAAAAAAAGAAAAAGGAAGAGAAACAAATGGAAGCTGCATTTAGGATAATAAACTGCCAGCAGAGAGTGAAAAATAGAAATGGGTAAACATAAAAGTGTGGGAGTACCATAGACAAAAACAACTGTACAGGATGAATGAAAGACTATAAGTGATGAGGTAAAGCTGCTGCTCGACAGACCTGTCAGAGCTTGATGTATGGGCCTCTTATCTAGCAGGACCAAATGCATTATCAAAAACACTGTGACAACATGTCATTGTGTCTCGCTGTGAGCACACGAGGAACAAAACTGGTGGGTGACAATGTCTCCTAGTCATGCCTGGAAAAAAAACTTGCACTCCTGCTGCGTGTGATACATGACGAAACCTTGACGACAGAAATGTGATGTCTTAAAGTTAGATTTGGTGAGAAATGAGTGAGAAAGCTCCCAGCAGGACCCCTCTACCATCAGAGCACAGTAAAGCCAAGCACTATCTACCAATTAATCTAATATCACATCGATGTCCAGATCTAATAATAAGCCCTGCGATTTGAAGCATATGAACCTGTGAATAGATGAGCCAATGTTGTGGAGGCTAAAAAGAGAATATTGCATAAGCAGGTGACTTTGCACAGGCAGTGCAGTTTCATCTTATTGTCACAGAGGGAATGGTTGATTAAATGAAGGCCAGGAGTGATGACATAGCAGCAGGCACTGAGAGGAGAGTTTATCCATTGGCCTTGAGAAGGGACAAAGGACAATAGCTCCGAGAAAGAATATATAAACATCTCTGTGCTCAGCTCTTTTTTCATGCTTATACAATTATCCCTTCCTTCTATTCATCGCCAATAAAAACCTCACTTTGCTGTAATGCTTTGAACAGTGGGATAAAGGAAAAGGGAGGACTAGAAGGACCCTCGGGCTGTGGTTTTAAACTCTTTGTCTGGAAAGCGAGGTTGACGACCCAGAGAGATTCTTGATCTAAGCTCAGCTGCCTGTTTCACACTTACTCACGACAAAGATCAAATGTTTGTGCACTTTTTTTTGTTTGAACTCCACCTGTATTTTCAAGTCCAGCCTCTTGAAGCAAAGCAGTGAATTAGGAGTCAGTCCAGTGGCTGTTCTGATCTCGACATGCCCTTGAATGTAACTGGCATTTGATTTCATTCTCAAATATGTGTTATATACTGCGTGCCCCCCCCCAAAAAATAAAAGTTGCACATGCAATACTTTACTGCACCACCTTTGGTTTTGATTATAGGAGACATTCACTGTGACATCTTTTTTCCACATGATGCATATGTAGTGTCACAAAAAGAAAACATATACGACATAATATTTTTTCCATCTGTAGTTGCATTCATTTCTGATTTTTGATGATGGAGAATTGGACCGCTGCATCAAGTCTTCATCACATCCCAAATTAGAGTCTGGACTTCATGGTGGTTAATCCATGTGTGAAAATGATGTCTCATTCTCCCTGAACCATTCTGTCACAAGCCTGATGATCCTGATCAATCCTAGCATTGTCCAATCTTTTTGATGTTACAGAAATGAGAGGCTTTTTTGCATGTGCAAATTCTTTTTTTTTTTTTTTGGCCAGATAGTGCATATTGTAAAAATGTTAATTCCGTTTATTACCATAATGAAATTTGGTCTCATTTTACCCAACCTAAAAAATACAGCACCTACTGTTAGCAATTAGCATTTAGCACATTAGGAGCTCTGAGTTGCATTCAGGGACCAACTCGAGATCTTCATCAGTACCTAAGGGCATTAGCAGGAGAATGAATTTATGTATACCAGCTTTTGAGGGTGGAGGAAACATGCACGGTGCTGAGCAAATGGGCTGGAAATCAACATGAAACACTTCAACTGTGAGGGGGAAGTGAAGTAATAACTGGTTTACAGCAAGTCTTCAAGTTGTAGGAATAATTATTAAATATCCAGATTTGGTGTCCCCTTTGTCATTTGATTTATGGGGTTTTAAGAGGCTCTATTTGCTGAAATTGAATATGTTATTTTTTATATTGTTTTTATTAGTGTATAGTCATGTCAGGCTTTCATTACCTTAGAACTGACATCTACAGAGGGAGTGGGTCCACCATGTTTCTACCTCAGAATGGACTTCCCCTTCTTGTTTTTTCTATTATAAAGTTGGTGTCATCCTGTGTTAATGTCCACTACCTTCACCTTTTGTGTTTGAGAGTGGACTGCAGTTATGGCCTGATTCGAACGAGGGCCTTTAGTGTTTTTTGCTGCCACAGTGGAAAATAAAGCCAGGAGTATCCACTTGGTTGAAATCTGCAGCTCCTCCGCTATATGTCACGAAATATTACACATTGAAGCAGCATTCCTGCATTTCTATATTTAAATGCATTCTTTTTTCCTGTACTTTCAGACAGTTCTGGCTCCCACACCATCTACTTTTGTGGTTCTCTATTTTGCAGTGGACTGAGTTTGCCGACCTCAGATTTTCTTGAGGATCTTTTTATGTTTTCTTTCACGTGAATACTCCACACATCTACTTTTTGCACTTTTTATGTCCTCCCTGTTTCCAATGTTGTCTCATCAACATATGTTTTGTTCCAAGACAGGCATTGTATCTCATGAATGATGTCACTTTTCATCTCAGTGTCAGTTTTGTCCTTGGATTATACATTGCCACCTGTGACGCTTTTTAAGAAAGCAGCAGAGCTACAGTAAAAACTGCAAGGGTAAACAAACAAATATGCTATGCTCCGATCCAATACTGAGAGATGAGCTGAGCTTTTTCCAAATAAAATCATCAAAATGTTGTAACAGCAGGGGAAATACACACCAGAATAACTTTGAATCACAAGAACATCAGCTGTAACTGAATGGAAATAACTGAATCAAAATGACATCAGCTGATCAGGAAATTACTGAAATGTGCATTTATATTGCTTGCTTTAGTCCCTTATTCATTGCCATGTGCTGTAACTTTGGACTTATGTTTGCATTTAGTAGTGATCATATGCTAATAACCTCCTTTATGCTCTCTTTCCCCTACCTCCGTACAAAATATCATTTTCTACTCCGTACATGAACGCACACATTTCACTTCACTTGAATCATGACATTCAGTTTCTGACGCTCGCCCACATTTCAGTCATCCTTGGAAGGAGACAGAGCTGGCAGTCTCACATTGGCCATCCAGGGACAATGCGGCAGGCAGGAAGCAGCTCTACTACAGTAGTGGCATGACAGGTTCAGCTGAAGGAGAGGCACTGACACCCATACTAATGAGACTCCACGCAGCGCAGTGACCAAGCGTATGCAGGAGGATCAGGCAGAAACAATCACAGAGCTTCCATTGAGCATATTGCCTTGTGGAAACCCCCCTCTGTATCATTAGCAGAAGAAAGTCATTTTCTCTTTTTACTTGCCATCTCATTTTAACAAATATGTTGCACATTAAGCATTCACAACATCATGGCCGTGACCAAGATTGCACATCGATCTTGTTACTGCAGTTGGTCAGTTATTTCAAATACATACTGCAGGCTGAGCATATTTTTTATTTTGCAGGTTTTCAGCTACAAATGTCTGACTAAAGTTGATTAATCATTTTAAATATTAAATTGCATTACGCTAACAGAGTATATCTGATACAGCACCAGATAAATCAATTGAAAAAATATGAAAATATGAAAAAAATTTGAACGTCATAAACAAGAGACTCCCCAGAGTCTAGACATAAACATCACAGCAGCCTTTATTCCATGTAAGTATACCATTCAATATTTAATCAATATCCTCTGTTTCAGAGATACTGCAACTCTGCAATGACAAAGTAGGTAGTTTAGCAAAACTTTATACTGCACTGGGATGTCATTAGTGAATGGTATTCACATGAAGGCAAAAACAACAGAGAGAACAAAAACGTATGCCGTTTACAGCTGTAATAGCGCAGTCGTGTCATGTTATTTTTTTCATTACACTAATATGTTATTAAATTATGTGTTACAGTCTTTTCAAGAAATACGTTTAACACCAAATAGTTATTACTCTTTTAGGATTGGCTTGCTGTAAATGCTGTAAATCTTTCAGAGAATTATGATGAGGTAGCTGTGGGGGTTCAATCTGAGCCACATCTCTGCCGAGTCAGGTAATGTATACATAAGGACCCTCTATAATATAGTCTCAGTAAATCTATGGAAGGCATCATATGAAAGTAATATTGATCTACTAAATTCCAGCTTATGGAGGCATGTTTCAATTGGTAGCATATTTTATAGAAATGCAACAACTTTTTTTTCTCTTTACTCAGCAGTTGGCTTACTTTATCTGAATTTGTCTTTTAAACAAAAACAGTCAAAAAGGGCTACAAGGATCTGAATGCATGAAAAGGGCAGGTATAGTATACAGCATACACAAACACACCATTATATAAGCAGCTGTATGATGAGCAAATAAAAAGGAAATAGAGAGAGAAATGGAAAGACAATGACCTTTGGGAGCCCTTGTAATTATCTAGAGGGAATTTATTACCACCCCCGATATATTAATAAAGAATGGGATTGCCTTGTGATGACAGACAGATGCATTCTGTACAGGTGGTGAATCTTAGACTAAAATTAGCTCTGGTATTAGTCAGCTCTGCCTAATCAGCCTATCTTCCCAAATGCTAAAATGTATACATTCATGTATAGTATTGAAATTGTAAAGGAACTGTAAAGCAACCCCTTAATCTAGAACCTACAGTCAACTTCGGACACAAATTCCCTTTGGGAGGTTCTAGCCTTTCCCAAAGCCTGCAAAGGCTGCATTAAATTTCCAAGTCATCCAGGATTTGCCCTCTAGCCTCCTGTGAGGCTGAGGAGCATCTTGCTGGCCCATTACCTGCCAGTCTTCCCGAACAGCTGCCTCCTCCTGCTGTGAATTATGCAACAGTAGTGTTTACAATGAAGGCACACTGCCTGTAGGAACACAAACAAGGACGTATAACCTTAGGAGGGTGAAGAAGGCGACTGTGTGTAAGTCTGTTCCTGCTGTCTTACAGTTAGCACGATAGGAATTTACAACAGACAGTTCAGGGTGACCTGCTCATTGACGGATGCTCAACACTGAAGGATGAGGTCAATTCCTGAGGTCAATTCTTGTCGAAGAAATCTAAGCTATTTAGACAGCCTGCTGTGGCAACTGAGGTTTAGGTACACACATACACAGAAGATAGCAGAGAAATTGCAGAAGTCAGTTTTTTGCCTGTGTTGCTAATCCTGCCGCAGTAACAGAGCAACACAAGTTCCTATATTACATCACACATCTTCTCTCTACAGCCAGTGGAAAACACAGCACTGCTGCCCATTAGCCCATGCTAATAAGCAGAGCAATTTACTGACAAAAAGCCAGCAACTTGCTGGATCTTGTTTTAACTTCATCTTCTTATAGCCTATATGCAAACTTGTAACATAATTATATAAGAAAATGCGGGGAAGGCATTTCTGGCATGACTTCCTTCCTATGTCCATAGCAGGAACACAAACAAGCCAAAAAGCACTAGTCTGAGAAGAAAGTTGCCCTGTACACTATAAGGGTTGATTTTGACCTCATTATATGACAAGCTCTCATGAAGCTGTCTGTTAGCAATTATTCATGTACACTGTGAGTGCTTTTTAAACACAACGAACTCTACGCTGTGCAATGAGTGTGAATACACATGAATGCACAATGAATAATAAATGACCAGCATATAAATAAAGGTTGTCATAATATCGTATGTTAATTTTAGTATAAAATGTAACCAAATTGTCATGCAAATCTCTTGGCATGCTTATTAATAAAAAGAAGAACACTAGACAGTGTATTAACTTAGCTGGGGAGGATTTCTTCCTCAGGGATTAACGAGGGATAAAACACAATGTTTAGTAAACTGAAACACCCTCAGGCTGAAGGAATATAAAATGAGAAAATACAACTGTCTGTATACAGTATCATTTATTTACAGGTGTGAACTCATTGCATCTTTTGTGCATAACTACACTAAGCATTCAGGCTGATAGACGTGGTTCACAAAGTACTAAAAGTCTAATAAAGGGAAAATATGGTAGCACATCTCATGTCATGTGGTAAACTGCTCTCTTTAGCTTCAAGGTTATGGTGAGGGTGAGTGATCATGAGAGTGTTTGTGTTCGGCAGTCCTGGGGGACATGTTGCATCTATCTGTGAAAAGGGAGACAGGCTTCAAATTGCCTCACCGCTGAGGATGACACAGCGCACTATCACTCCTTCCAGCTATAGTCAAACTTTGTGTGTTTGTGTGAGTGTGGGAAGAGGGTTGCGGGTGTGTAATGTCACAAGGTTGAATGTTGTTCTTGACTCTATGTGGCCTTGACAGTGAAAAAAGTGTGTGGGTGCACCAGAGAGTCGCTTTTGATCAAAAATACTTGGACGTTACAATAAAGTAATAAACATGTTTCAGGGAAAAATACGAGAACACATGAACACAACAATCGCAAAACACTGAACATCACTTGAAACATTTCTTAATATTTACAATAGCTTATGAAGTTATCTTTCATTTGCCAGGCTGTTATCCATGCAGTCACCCAGCTTTAAGGTAATCTCAAGATGTGGCAGTGACTTGGTTATTATGCAAGATCTTGATACTGTACATGGACAGGATTAAGTCAAAGCAAAGCCATGGTGTGATTTCCAGTTTCCAACTCAAGCTTAGTTTAATCTGCAGTTCACAAAGGGCTACTGTATTCCTTCTTGACATCCTTTACTGAAGTGTGTGTGTGTGTGTGTGCGTGTGTGTGTGTGCGTGCGTGCGTGTGTATAAGTGTTAGTGTACACCAACCTGCAGGCTGAATCATTGTCTTAACTCAATTTGACACAAGATTTTCTGATAGTTGTTGAACTGGGCACTACCTGAACACTCAGGGAACTGACTTTTGTGTTTTCTCTCCATACTTCACTTTTGCGTTCAGTGTTTTCTTGGTAAATCATTTACAGGACAAAGGATGCTAAGTACTAGGTTATTGCAGTAGCAGCACAGGCATATTAACATATTTAAGGTCAGTGTCCTCCTTAAAATAGTACATTCCTTTAAATGAATGACCTCATATTAAGTTGCGAGCATTTTAGGACACACAGACCTACTTCTCCCTGGCCGATGTTGGAAACAGCTAAACAGCAAAATTGTGAGAAACTCAGATGTTTAGATGCCATATGTCCTGTTACCTCAAATTCAATGTACAAAAATAAACACATTAGTTACTGTACTGATTTTTACATCATACAGAAACACAGCACATACTATAAAAATTATAACATCCCTGTGTTTTTGTTACTCATCACTTCCTCATTGCTATTTCTCACATGAAATGTCATTTTGCACTTGTACTAATGAGTTCAGGTGCCTCCTGTAATATATGAGTTTCATGTGGTGCCCATTTTAACCACACTGTAAAAAATGACTGTAGAATTAACAACAAAAAGTTGTAAAATTGCAACATAAAAAAACTGTACAATGCAAAGTTGTTTATTTGAGAAGATTTTTGTGCTAACGATTAAATCAAATGTAGTTGTAGTTTTTACAGGAAGAGTATGTTAACAAAACCAGATTTGCGTGTGGAAATTATGTATTTCTATTGTTTTGAGAAAATAAAACTGTAAATTGAAAAACAATGTGGTGCCGTTTATACTGCAAGACCACAATGTTGAAATAACAGCCTATTTGCTTTTTATAAAAAAAATAAAAAAGTAATAAAGAAGTAACATTTAACAATTTAAGATTTTAAATATGTGAAATAACGGGTGGCTGTGGTTCAGTTGGTAGAGCAGGTCGTCCAATGACCAAAGGGTCAGCAGTTCGAATCCTTGCTCTGGCTGTTCACATAACGAAGGGTCCTTGCAAAACTCTGAAGACACTGAACCCTAAATGGCTCCCAGTAGGGCCTGGTGGCTTTATTAATGCTATGGGCACCGTGCAGGTCTATGTAAGGTGCAGTCCATTTACTGTTTACATTCAATGTTAAATATACATGTTTATTATGTTAAATCTACACGTTACTCTGTAAATATGTTTATGATTTGATGTGTTTTTTACAGTACCATTGTGGCAACTACAGCTGCCGTTTTTTTCCATAAAAACAACAGGATTTTTTTTTTTTTTTCAGTGCAGCAGGTTGAATTATTACAATTCAAAAGAGTCTATTGACACAAACAAATATAAGCACAGGCTCATTGGTCTTGGTCAGATATGTTAATGATGTTCTCAGCCCCCCAGATAGAGGCAGGCATGTCAGAAGAGGAAAACAATCTTATTGTGACTGAGAAATAGTGATGGCAATGGACCTGATAACATCAGATGTTGTGTCCATATGGCATTAGGGGTTGTGACATCAGCATGCCCAGGGTCAGCACTGGTTTGTGTGGATGTAATCAGTAGAAGGACCCAGAAGGCTGGCATCTCATGCTGTTAATCTTCAGAGAGCTCAAATCTCTTTCATGACTCCCTATCAAGCCTACTGTTTGTGCACATTGCTCAGCCAGTAAAATCACACATGAATATTTCAGCTAACGAATCACTAGTCAGCAACCGAAACAGATGAAATTAAGGATGACATAATCAATCTAATTCTGCATTAATGTGATGGAATTTTGCTGCAGGCGGTTTAAGGTAGGAATTGATCTACAGGATCATACAATCAATCCTTTCGATGCAAAATGCAACAAGAACTTGAGCATTAATTCTACCTCCCATCTTGCCTATAGGACTGTGTTTGTTTACCTCAGTGTGATTTGACTCTGAACATACGTGTTAAGTCAATATACAAACTCTCCTGTGGCATCCTGCTATTCTCTTGCATATGAATTTATGCTTCTGATTTGATAAAGTGAGAGTGAAACAGGTAAAAATCCATTTCAAACACCAGTTTTCTTGTATTTGCACAAATTTAATGAGATAAAAAAATTGTGTCTCAAGGACATGGATATTACACTGAGACCATGTGAGTTTAGTCATTTTCTACAGAGTTTTTATATAAACACAATCCCCGACAAGTTCTGCAGAAATTCAAGCAGAGGTTATAGAAATTCTCTTTGTAGTTGCAAAACAAAATAACCCTAAGCTTTGAATATAACCCTGCATTACATTATTTCCAGTGCTGTTTCCCGTGGTTCCTCTGCCACCTCTTCTCTCAAACAGTAAATGCCTCTCAGTCATCTTAAGCATGCAGCTTCTACATCAAGCATTTAGTTTCTTCTTCATCTAGTTTTTTTTGTATCCAAAGCAGTCAGTCATTACCAATATTTGATGGTAAACTGCAGGCACAGTGAATACAGCAACTATTCACTGCCATTATTATTTCCTTTCATACTAATTTATTGCTAAATATTCCAAGAAAATTATTGTTCTTTAAATGAAAAATATGACACACCATGAAAATATTGACAGGAACAAACAGCTGTTGCTGGGATCTTCCCTGTGTTGGACACATGAGACATAATTAATCACCCAGGGACTCAGACTCATTAATTGCTGTGTGCTGATTAATTGTCCCTCATGAGGAACGTTCAGCTTAACATGCAAATTTGTGTCAGAGGATCCATTCAGCGATGCAGCCCAGGCAGGGACTTATTGTAAAATGACACATGTGAAGAGATAACAAGACGCTTGTCAGGGGCCTACTCTAAAACAGTTGTTTCTATTTCCAGGTCTCAAAGTAGGAGTAAAAAGAGAGATGTTACAACGTGATGCTGATGAATATTGAGGCCTGAGAAACAAAGTGGTCTAGAGAGTTCTTTTGTGTGACATATTAGAG
The DNA here is from genome assembly GCA_037367295.1 of Apogon hyalosoma. Taxonomy (NCBI): domain Eukaryota; kingdom Metazoa; phylum Chordata; class Actinopteri; order Kurtiformes; family Apogonidae; genus Apogon; species Apogon hyalosoma. The sequence goes on from JAPQRP010000028.1 coordinate 12,680,069, forward strand.
TGTTTGTCCTTGGTGTTTTGCTGCATTAAACAAACTGAAGAGAGAGGAGAGGAGAGGAGAGGAGAGGAGAGGAGAGGAGAGGAGAGGAGAGGAGAGGAGAGGAGAGGAGGAACTACTTTGTGACCTGATGGCGGGAAAGGTCACTGACTCAGCAGCAAAGGACAATGTCAGTGGAGTCAGATTTTAATCACCTCCAACCACTTCATCAGCTCCTGTGTAAGATGGACCGAAAACAGAATTAGCAGAAGGTCATAAAATCTCTCTGATGAAGAATGAGAAGAGTCATTCTCCTAAAGAAATGAAATAACACCACTTTTCCTTTCATTTGAGTCGTCTGTTTCCACCAAATTGAGATGACGATGATGAGACAATAGCTGAACAGATGGAGCACTAAGACACTTCACCAGTGATAAGGAGGAAGTGTACACATGGCTGAGTTCAAGGCTCCATTCTTCTGCCTGAACCAAACTTACACAGTTGCTATGGTAAATATAGAGAAACAACAGCTTTGAAAAGTCTATCTATTGTATTTGACATTACCTACAGTGAGCAAAACTATACAATTCTGCTTCAGAATTGTATAGTTTTGTCATTTTTCCTTATAAACATCAAATCAAAAATGTGGATTCATACACATATGAGCCTTAAATTCCAGCTGACATAATAGCAAAGCAAATCCAGCAATCCATACTGACTCAGTCACAGCACTGCATCATTTAATATAACACAGCGTGACGAGTGACATGAAAAGCTGGTGAATCTACTATATAGTAATTACCTTGTTGTGTATGGTAACTGACCCTACACCCACCACATGGGACCGTAAGCAGACTGTTTGGAAGAGAAAGGCAGCAAGTGGATAGAAAAGAGGATTATAGTGTAATAAAAGTGAATAAAACAAGAGAAGAGAAGAGAAGAGAAGAGAAGAGAAGAGAAGAGAAGAGAAGAGAAGAGAAGAGAAGAGAAGAGAAG
>JAPQRP010000028.1:12681233-12710787 GCA_037367295.1 Apogon hyalosoma
GAAGAGAAGAGAAGAGAAGAGAAGAGAAGAGAAGAGAAGAGAAGAGAAGAGAAGAGAAGAGAAGAGAAGAGAAGACTGAGGTTTAGAGACTGTTCACTGAAATGCCAATTAGGCCAATACCTTGTGACATTTCTGCTCTTTCTCTTCTCATGATACAGCTAATGCACCACAACATGGGCAGTCATACTTCAGGATGCCTTATAATGCTGCAGCTATAACACATTAGGTCAGGCACAAAAGATTTTAACACTTGTGCTCTTTTCGCCGCCAGCTCTGAAACCTGAAGAAAACAACATGCCATGACACATTTAAAGAACACAGACCCAACTCCTATTTACCATGTACATAGAGCTCCCAGAGTACTCCATCTGAAAGTCACCATTTGCATCCTTTATATTAGACAAAAAAAATATTCATCCAGTTTCCATGGCAGTAATCGGAATATTGACTTAATGTATTCATTATGACTGTTTGCACATTACCGTCTCAGAAGCACCACAGTGGATGCAGGATGCCACAGGGTTTTGATGTGAAAAGACTCTTAATGTTCTCTACCCTGTAACGTCACACTGATGTGTGATACTGTACAGTACTCATCTAATCACTCCCTGCAGTAGCCCTGACTAAGCCAGTTTTAAAAACACCCACCATCCTGGCTCACGGCCAGCTGGGTTTCCTTCAAACTCTGTGGTATCATCATGACTGTTGGCTCCCTGGCAGCAGATATGACATTGACACTTCAGTGAGAGCCTACGGTCCAACACCAACAGAGATGTTTTACACAGGACACCCAGGGCTGCTCCTATGCTGGCGTAACACTGTTTGTACTGCTCAGCATAGATTTAGTATACCTTTTTCCTTGGCTGGTTATTTTAAGTTTATAAACCTGCTACACATTTTAAAATGTGCACAGGTTAGCCATACAGTAACAATGTGTTTGCCATTAAGCCACTACTGTGAAGTATAAGCCCTTACTTGTCAAGCTGCCCGGTACTCAGTGACTTTCTGCAGGCATCAGAGGCTGTGCACTGTTCCACTGACATTCTTCAGTTTGCCATCCACAGATTTGTGGTCCCATTGAGCTGCAGATAAATTATTAATCAGCCCTTCACTAACAAAATGGGCTTTTAATTGTAGAGACTCCTGTTCGACAACAACGAGTGAAACATGGGCCTTGATACAAACTGGCTATCGATCAACCCCCTCTGGATACAGCCTCATCTTCAGAATCGGAGTGATCTGGTCCTGTGTGGCTGAACACACAGAACGCAGTCAGGAAAGAGATGTGTTTTTCAGATACTACATTTTATATAGCCCATACAAAAACGATGACGCTAATCTAGCAGTGAGAGTGATTAAACTTCAAAGGGAAGATAGGAGGAGGAGTATGCTGATGTGGTTTTGCAGCAGTCTGAGAATTTGTACTCATCAAAAAGCACAAAAAAGCTGTGCAACCAAGTACAAGTGAATGGTAATTTAGCGCTGATTAATTCAGAATCAGCACTGAGTTAAAAGCCTACCAAGACTGGAGTAATTGTTCTCAACAGACATGTTCGTCCTTTCAAAATTCAAAAATCCACTTTCTATTTTTACAACAATATTATTAAAAGCTGGACAGATTCTATTTAAGTGCTTTGTCAGACAGTCATTTTGTACTGTAGGCCCCAAAGCTATAGTAATACCAACTGGATATAATCAACTCTAAAAGCTAACAACATTTAAATGTGAACTTGCCATTGTTTCAACTAAGTGACTTGGCTTTGTCAGTGTGGGGGCCAGCCACAGTTCAAGCATCCCGAAGGAAACCACAGTCAAATCCACAGCAAAAACATTAGGCTGACATGACATTTAAGAGTCTCACAGCCTCTCGGCATCTTTTTAGTTACAGCCACACTCACAGGATCCCACAGGTGAGGAGCCTACAGACCCACGGAAAACGGGAAAATCGTCAATTTCAACTCAAAGGATTGACGATGCAACAATGCAGCCTGATGAGCTCCAGTCGAAGCCTTCAGTTTTTTGACTGAAAGCCGCAACGCCCGATGATAAACCCCGAACGTGTCAACAAGCTTACCTTTTCATTTCATTGTAATGAGCTGCGGATGGGTGTCGGTCACACAGGAATAGTTATCCAGCTCTTACATGACGGCCGTAATATCACTGTCAGCTGTTTATCTGTGGGGAAGGTAAACAACCAGACGCTCCTATAACATTGCTAGATAGGTTTTGCCTTTTATCCTCAGGATGTGTGGCGTCATTTCGCTGCGGTCATTTCTTCTCGCTCTTCTCTTCTTTCTGACTGCAGCTCACCGGTGTACACACGGATCCATCACAGCAGGGAAAACGCAGTTTGGAGGCTGCCGGTGATGCTGCTGCTGCGGCAGCGTTTGGTCCGTCGAGACGCGGGATGAGAGAGGTTGGGGTGGGGGCATCCGAGGGCCCACGACGAACAGTCAGCTGCGCGTCGGAGGACCGAAAATGAACTCATTGGACCCGAAATCACGGTCTCATGAGCAAACGGTGGTTGATGAATCATTATGCGCACAGCGAGGCAACTATGAGTGTGTTTTTCTCGTGTGACTGAGGAGTGCAGTCTTTGATGATTCAAGGGAAGTAAGAAAAAAAAAAAAAAACAGATGTTTTTAAAGGGATTTTAAAGGGAACTTCATTATACATGGATTTGTGCTTTGGACACTATGGTAGACGCCGTGTGAAGCCACATAGGACTGAAACCAAAGCGTCAGATCGTGATGTTTTCCTGACACTTTGTGAAGTTGGTGTGTTGACACTTCATTAGTGCCCACAGACTTGAACAGGTTTGGTTATAGATAGTTTATGTAGGAGAGATTTATCTGAAAATGAATCACGGCCCTCCAAAGAGCTGTAGGTTATCAAACACTGTGGTGGTTATAGGCTAGTATAGTAATATAGTAATGAGTAGTGTGGAGATGTAACCACACACGCACACACACACACACACACGCACACACACACACACACACACGCACACACACACACACACACACTAAACAGCTGAACAAATAAAGAAAAGTACATGCTCCTCCGACAAGGCCATTTCAATCTCCCTTTCCCTCCACAATAATATCAAACCACAAATTTATGACCTATTTCCGTCTTGTAAGTTAGTCATTCGGTGACACTGGTCAGTTTAACTCCCTGTTGCCATGGTAACAAATTCGCCCGTTTGTACCGGGTTTCAGTTGGCTTTCCCCCGTTTTTTTTTTTTTTTTTCAACATATAGCCCGTTATTGTGCTCCTATTAATAAGAAAGTGAAAAACAATTCCATCTCTCTCCCTCTCTCTTTTTTATTTACTTTATTTTTCCATAATCAGTATTGCTGACTGACAGAGGATGGATAGAAGTAGGCCTAATAAACCTTTAACAATTATCATTATTTAGATTGGTCATCCTTTTGAAGTTAGTATCAAGATGGTTAATTACACTTTCAACCTCAAACCTCACTTTATCTATAAAACAGTTCGGCCTACTCAATGGTATCTATTTAATATGTATGCCTAAAAGATCAATGCGATGCTACTGAATTGTTCAAGTGTGATTTAATTGTAAATATTAACTCCCACAGACTACATACATTAAATCATAGAGGATATAACCTCAGTGCCCCTACAGACATCTGTTTCTCTGATTTTCTCTTTAATGCTTTCGTGGATGCACACAGTTATTTCCATGATTCACTGTCTGTGATGCATCTAAAGAATTTATGACAGCACTGGCGTTCATGCTATTCATCCTAATAATATACAATATATTTTAGGCAGCGTCTTTCCTTTAATCTATAAAGACTAGGCTGCTAATGAATGTCTGTCAAAATTAATAATGGCTGCACATGTTTTAAACACAAATGTATTGCTCACATGCAGAGAGGGGAGAAGGGGAGGAGCAGACTCTTTGCCACCAGCAGCTGCATGAACATGACTAATCTTCAGTTTAAAATCAAACTGACAATAAAAGACAATATGTCCTTACCAGAGTAATGCCCACTAGCATGAAAGATGGATGATTGGATAATACCATGACTAATAAGTCTGTATCTCAGGGTTAGATATCCAAAGGGGAACAGAGGCAGCTGAGAGTTGGGTTGTAATCTGAATACTTTTTTGTTCAGCTTGTCCTTTACACATGTTGGTTGTTTGATACCGATCTCTGCTGACATTGTCTCTCAGCCAGACAGTGATCAACTACTTTTTTGTTGGGACTCTAGGCCATAGATGAAGGTGACCAGTTGTCTTTTTTGACGAGATGACTGAGATATTATAAGCAGAATGTCCATTTTGTGTTTGTAAACCCCACTTGACTGGACATGACACGCTGACATGTGCACCATCAGGCTTATAGCCAGAGGGCAAATCCAATAGATCAGTGAGCCGCATGTCCGGAACTGTGTCCAAGACGATCAGTGAGATTGTGAAGACTGTATATGTAATGTAATATGGCACAGAATCTTCTTATTAGGTTTGACACTGATTATGTGGTAGTTTACACATAATATTTTACATGCCAAATGCTGTACTTAATCCTTAAGACTCAAACAGCCACCAGTGACCAAAATCATCTACTGATCTAAGGTATTTAATAACTGTTGATCCACTAACCCTATCAATATATGTAAATAATTGGTTTAAAATGCAGTTATTTATCTTTTCATGGTCATCAGAAATGACCTAATTGGACGTTCAGAGGCTCCGTGGTGAACGTGAAAACACTGTCATCTTCTACAACATTGATTCACCCACAAAACCCATGGAGTTTGATAAAGAACAGTGGATGGACACTTGTTTTATGTTCAATTATTGATATCTTTGCTAAAGAAAAAGCTCCTTTTTTCAGTTTTCTCTGTTTCTGATATAATAACCTTCAAGTTTAATCTGAACTTTTATGAACATCTACATGATCAGTAAATTAAATATAGGAAAATGCCTGGTTTTCACTGAAAAAATGCCAAATACAGGGGATAATATTAGAATAAATCATGATAAATCACCTCAGAAAGGTTAAAATAGAGAGAAAAATGTCATGGTGCAATCCTCTGTTGCCACAGACCCCTCCCTCAAACTAATTGCAAACAAATTAATTGTCTCGCCTGCTAACACCGCACCTGAGTCTGATCTCCATTAGGAGTCTATTTAAGTGGCTCCTCTGCTCAGGCGCAGTACTGGAACATTCTGCCTTGACTTTCACTTTACAGTCCACCACAGACTCTCTTCAGACTCTGTTTCCATCCTGCAGGTTTTTGTTATTTATGTTCACATTTATTTTCTGTTAAATAAATCACTTTATTCCCTTCAGCGACATGGGTTTGGATCCCTCCTTTTACTCCGTCATGACAGAAAATGAATTTGGGAACTGCCAAAAAGGTAGCACTGGGTCTTTATGGGTTAATGTCCTATCTCAGTGGAGTTCAGTGAAAACAAGCCTAAACCCTTAAAGACCTAGAATTATTTTTGTGGAATTCAAACTGAGTTTTTCTCTATATTTAACCTTTACTATCTATCACAATTTATAACAACATTATCCTCTGAATCTGACATTTTTCAGTGAAAACCAGGAATTTTCCTTCTTCTTTAACTGATCATATAAATGTTCATAAAAAAAAGTTAATTCAAAACTTATACAGAGGTAACAGAGAAAACAAAAATTTACTTTTTCCAGAAAATATATCATTAACTGAACAGTAAAGCTGTCTACAAACACTGCCATTTGTCAATTTTGCAGAAAATTACAGTGTTTCCAAGTAAGTCACAACTCATGTCACTGACAAGTGCAGAAACTGAACTGTACCTTGATTATCTATGTATTGATTGGATTAGTGGTTCAGAAGTTAAATATTTTAGATCAGTATATGCTTTTGGTCACCAGCAGGGGTTTAGGTTTTTGAGGGTTAATGTTCACTGCTGTTTTTGAACATAGCTATATGTTTTAATTCATGAGTTGTTGCATTTGTAAATACCAAAAGAGTAAAGGAGTGAAATACTGTTGAACATCTTTCATGTGGTATATTATTTATTTATTTTCAATAAAGCTTTCCCTGAAATGCTTTTGAGTAAGTAGACCATGTCTAATTAGCTTAGCACCAGCATCTTGTATAAGTCAAGATGGGTCTAGTCAGGTCAGCAAAACAAAGCAATTACTATGATTTTATGTCTGTCTTACACCATCTTGCTTTAATTTTAAAACTATTTGGTCATGGTTTTTATTCCGGCTGCATTAATCCATATTCAAAATGTCCCAGATAGAGAAGAAACACGTATTAACACACTCGTGTTTACTTTCTGCGCGTGAACATTTCAAATAGTAGTAAAACCTGCAGTTTTTCTTTTCAGCTGTATTAATGTTTTGAGCTCTTTTCCGCATGTAACCCATTCAACTCATGACACATTGTAGGCCAACAGAGTGATAATAAAGGGATAGCTTATGCTTTGTCTATTGTCTAGTGTTTCAGAGAAGACAGAATACTGTCCCATCATCCACTGCCAAAAGCTCTGTTAGGAGCTTGATCAAATCAGTCTATTCTGTCATTGACAATCTGTTTTATGTAACAACTCCCATATTCAGAGCTCCTTCCAGCATTAACAAACTGTTTCACAGATTATTCAGGCAGAATTACTGCCAGATGTATGTGTGTTGTTTTCATTGTTCATTTTCATGCTCATATTTCATACTATTTGCTTCAAACCAATTGTTTTTTTTCTTTTACTATGTTGTCTAACACATGCATAGACTAAAGAAAAAGAAGATATAATCCAAACATTATATCAGGTGTAAATACAGAGTGATTGTACAGATTCTAAGAAATTCAGCTGCTATCACAGTCTGTTGTTTACAGATAAGCACTCCAATGAGATGTCTGTTTTATACACAAATACAAAACAATGCACAACTGAAAAGACAATAGATATGACACAATAGACTTTAGTTAGTTAGTTTAGTTTTATTTCAAGCACATAGAATCATCATATAACAAAGAACCATATAACATGATCAAACAGAGTTTTTCAAAAAGGAGTGGGAAGAAGTATAAGAGACTCCCACCCCCACTTTTACAAACTAATAGTTAAATTAATTCAGCTTCCTTTGCTTTAACACACTTCTTTGTCTATATTTTTCCAATAACACAAAGCATCCATACAAACCCACACATACATTCACATACACTTTTTCAGTCACCTCACACACAATCAGATTTGCATAATCAACCTTTTTAACTATAAACTATAATACTTATATGCACTTTTAATATTTACTACAAATACAGTTATTAATAAATGTGATAATATCTCCTAATCATGATTGTATTAATTACAATATCTTATTTTATGCATTCTTCAATATTATAACTAAATATTTGCTTATTCATATAATGTTTTATATTTTGTTATTATACTGGATGAATACATCCTTTTAAATGCACAAATTGAAGACATTTTGATTTTTTCATCCAGATTATTCCACAGATGCAGCCCTCTAACAGACTGATCAATACTAGCAACCATTGACTAATTTTATGTAAATATTATATTTGGTACAATGTCACTTCCAAATTAAAGCACAGGCTTAAACATTGCACAAATCATAGATAAATGTCTTCTACAACTTTTTTTTTCACTGCATGTGAAAAATCATTTAACATGCATTAAACTGTTCCAATGGCATGTGTTTCCCTAAACACACAAAGTCCAAAGAGCATGTCTACTGGCATGCATAACTGGGTTCTTCCTGTGGAGGACTGGCATTAATACGTAGACTGCTCCTCATGTTCGTGCCCCTAAGATATCACGCCAATTATTTGTCTCAGTGGGAGCAACCTATTTTCAGAAGATCTTCTTAAAATAAGATAAGAGTCATAGCCACTCTGCCTCTTCCCTGGTTCCTGACTGGACAGTTTACGTGGGCACGTGTCACCTCTCACTGAGACCCTGCAGGGCGATCTAACCATGGCTGTGGAAAGGTAGTGACGTTGAAGCTACCATACAAGCAAGGCTTTTGGTTCTGTTCACACCCCTGCGGAGAGAATTCAGTCCCACTGTGCATCTCTGCATCTCCATTTTAGAGAGTTAACAGATCTGTACAACTTGCCCACGGCTCTGTCAAACATGAATCCCTGTCTTTCTCCTGCTATAGTCACAAACACACACATATCTCCTCACACAAGCATACATTGATATAGGTCGCTTTGGCAGTCACAAACCACAACTGCTCTCACTGTCTGCATAACATCTCTAAGAGGCTATATTAAAAGAACATTCTGCAGATTTGTCCCCTAGTGGTTTTATTTCCCATCTGTTTTCAAGCGCTTTAATGTATAAAACAATAGTCACTTGGTAACTGTTGGACTAATTGAACACCCCTCTCTTTGGCTTTGACTGTATCATGAGGTTTCACACTATAATCCAGATAATTTACTTTAATATGTGTAGAAAATCTACAGCCAAAGAGAATGAATTGGATTTACTCTCCTTTCTCATTTGTAAACAATAGTGTTTCTCACCATGTAAAATGATACTGATATCATACATGTAGCAAATATGTGCTATTACTGTAGTCACTTACTTTAAAACAAGACTGAAAATAGATTCCAGATGGGAATCTAGATCACAGTGAAGTAATATAACATTGTGAGCATTAAACAGATCTGCCTACAATGCAAAGAGGCAGTGGGATGTCAGGGGCAGCATGACAAGAGGGTGTTAGGTGGGCGAGTGCCATTTCATCATACAATCCATGTACAGTAATCAATGACCACTCACTAGTGGAGAAAAGAAGGGCAGCAGAGAGATTGAGAGCGCCAGTGGGCATGTCAGATAAAAACACTGAAGAAGACAAACGGGACAAGAGGGAGGTTGCATCATTTAGGGTATGACAGCAAAAAGTGGGGACATGTAAAAAAGCAAAATTGTGAAAAAGATGGGGAGATTAAAGTAAGCAGATGATTATATAAGCAATCTCTTGACAGGGGGAGACACATAAAAGACCTGGGAGACCATGTGCTGATTGGAAAAGCTGAAGAGGCTGCACCTCCTCTATCCTGTATAATCCAGCTCTCTGTGATTGCTCTTCAGATCAAAGAAACAGGCACTTTTTCACTAATTAAACATCTTTTGTTATGACAAAAAAAAAAAAAAAACAACACTTCCTCTTAGTCTTTTCACTACTTTTGTTTTTAATTTATTCTCCACTGAATGTTCTTTCAGACAGAATGCAAATGCACTGTTTCCTACAGAGGACATATGCCTGTACACTAAATGCAAATACCTGCTCCCACAGCTTTCTGGTTTATGGTTGGGGTAAATCTGGTCAGCTATGGTTCTATTTTAAAAACACCACCAGCCCTGTATAAGCCTGGCACCATTCAGGCAGCACTGCAGATGGCTTAGTAAAGCAAGCTCCAATATCTACTGCCTGGATTCATGTTTAGAAAAACAGGAAGTGCTAAGACAAACTGCTTTCAGAATAGCTGAGCGCAATTTCTTCCAGTGTAGGTGCAATGTATGGAAAGCATAATGGTTTTGAATGCATGAATGTGAGCCAGATGTGACTCATGAGTCATATATGTAAATAATAATGTGTAAACTAGAGGTCATCAATTCTGATATAGCATTGGATTTGCAAAAGATTAACAACTCAGGAGACTCAAACATTAGTTACAGACAATGGGAAGTGGTTCTTGCCATTGACTAATTGTAATGTGGGTGCTCTGATGTGCACCAGATTAATGAACATGTGCTGAGTGTGTTCAGGCAGAATATTCTGTCAACCAGACCATGAACACATGGTTAAAGGGCTATACTGCTCCATTTTACCCATCTCTGTTTTCCTTGATTCCATCAACCATAATGATATCATTTTTATGTGAAATTCACTTTACAATCAAATGTTGTTGTTTTTTTTTTTATCCTATTCAAAATAAACATTAGCAAGCAATTACGCTCCACATTTTCCTCATCAATCATGTCTTACAGAAAACAAAGCAATTCATCATGAAGTGGACAGTCAATTACATTCATTCTATGAAAAACAAAATAATAAAGCTAATTATTTGAATGTCAAGAGGTGAAATCCTTAATTCTTCCCCTTGGCCAGTTTCACACTGTATCAGCATTTCCACTTTTAAATCATAATGTCAGGTGTCTGAATATTATCGGAGGTATGAGCCCATGGGACTTGTGGCCGGAACAATAATTTGGCTGATAGTGTTTTTATCACAAGATATTCATATAAATCTGAGTCTACCAACCAATTAACAGAATTATTAGTTTCTAAATTACAGCTCACACAGCTGCTCCTAAAACTGCACTTGTTTGCTGCTTTTTTGCACAGAACTGTACAAACTCACTGTTGGATTTGTTGTTTAAGCAATGTAACACTGACATACACATACCCACATATCACATATCTATGCATTTCTCAATCTATGTGTAAAGATGCAGCCAGAACATACAGGGAAGACATAAACAAATTAAAAACACATACTTTGGACCAAGTCACAACTATTTAGTGTGGTTTCACCAAGGCATATCAGTATTTTCTTATCATTTTAACTACTTTCTGTCATTGAAATTGGAGGTCACATTAAATACTGACCTTTGAAGTAGAGGCCATAGATTTTTTTCTAGCTTTTCTTTTGGTGCGCATATTATTTTTAAAACTGTGCACATATTTCCAGTAGTTCCTCCTTGAATCCTAATGAAGATGTTGGAAAATAAATATGTGTGCTTGTTACCCACCTTGCAAAACCAACAAACACAAAGACTTTTGCACATTATTGTTTATTTTAAAGAAGTGCTGACTCCTTTCTGGGTGTTTTTTCACCCTTACTTTGCATGTTTATATCTTATTGGGTGATTTTTTTTTTTCTGATGGAGCAGTTGTTCATGCTACATATGACATATTTTAGTTTTTAAAATTAGGATACCTCGACAGTAAAAAGGATGCTGGGTTCAAGAGGGCTGCAATCGGCTCAGTGCAATTTGCCTGAAAGGACCACTGGCAGAATCATTGCGCCATCTAGAGGACATATAGGTAACTGCATCAAATCTCAGTAGCAAGAGCAGAGATGCATGGAACAGCCATAAATTTCTTTGAATAATGCACAATTGAATTAGCATAAATGTATAGTCTACTTAAAAACATTTGATGCCAACCTGTTTAATTGCTAAAAATATTCGAACTATTTTTAATTCATCAATTTTATGGCCTTAATTTTGATTAGACGACCTGTGGCCTTCTAATGGCAACTCCTAGATTACTTGCAATTCAACGTCTCATGACAAAAATGAGAATAATTTTGAGAGTTGAGGCATTATGTAGCCTATAATAGTTATTCTTTCACTTAGTTCACAAAATTAAATGAGTCTTAAAACGTCTTATTATGATGTGATTTTTTTTTTACTATTTCCATTTATTCAAATATTTATTTAAATTAATCTTGACAGAAAGCTTTGAGGAAGGGTTGTAAAAACGTATTATTTTAGTTTATTCTGGAGTTTTTAGGGATTTCATTATCGTTTCCAAACAAAGCAGTATCACTCTTTCTTCCACGCAGGGGAAAAAAAGCCCAGTTATTCTAATAATAAAGTGATATATTTCCCCAAATCTATATATTACTTACTTGAATTATCAGTGAGTGGGCGGAGCTGACCCCGGCGGAGGGGCGGGGTAGTTGAGAGGTCAAAGTTGAATGCATTTTGTCTTTTGTGCTAAAGCTGGAGAGTGGAGTCCGATCGAATAGCGGTGTCTCTTCCCTCTTCCCCGGATCCTTTTAAAACTCCCTCCCGAACCTCTCCCCTTCTACCCTTGCCACCCTACCCACCCCCCGAACGCGCATCAAAGGACGGTTCGGGTAAGACTTGTAGAAATATGGCTTTGTTTTTTCTTTCCTTTCAGAGTGAAGGACAGGGATAAACTCAGTATGCCTCAGTACGCTCCGTAGGCCGCAGGACCTGGCTATTAACTGGAACACACGGTGCTAATGCTAGCAAGCTGAATGGAAAATTACCGAACTATACTCAATGACCAATCTGGATGTAAATAGCTTTTAGGGGCTGTTTATTTGCATTATACCCGTAACACAGTTGGACATTGCAATTGTGCATTCAGACATGTAACCTGGGGTCTAATGACTGATAGCTGAAATGATACGGTTACCTACTTAGCCATCAAATCTTGTTTGCGTGACTAGCTGTGATGTTCTGTTCAAAATAGGATTTGCGACTTTCACGTTATCCTGTGAGCCTTACAAAGCTAGCATCATTTCTCGCTTGACACAGTTAATACAGTACTAACTACACAGTAAAGTAGCCAATATTGGGGATGTAAACGGGATATGAGAGTCCATGTCGCCACAGCTGCAATTCCAGGAAGTAGACGCTGCCACCGTGAGACAGTGGGTCATTGTGCTAACGTGAATGAGTGGACTCGGGCCAGTCTAATGTGAATTACTGGAATGAGACGACTCATTCTTTCAGAGTGCCTTGCTAATGTTGTGATAGTACAGTACAAGTCTACAGGATGTTAAGAGTCTGCATCACTTCATTGATCTGCATTGACGGCACTTTTTTATAGTAAACACGGGTTTCTTGTGAGACACTTCTGTGTAGCTTCACATGTTGGTCACTTTCCCCTTTCCTTTGCAGATATTCAGCCAGTGACCAAAGATTCAGCTTGTTGGCCAGTTTAGCATCCGAATCCAGCTGCAATTATGGACTCCAGTCTGGTTGAAGGGGGACTAAATGTCACCTTAACCATCCGGCTACTCATGCATGGGAAGGTGAGTACTACATTTGATAAAGAATCTTTACTGTTGCATTTGATCAGAGCAATCTGTGCTGCTATCAGTGGAAAGTGAAAACAATTTTTCTACTGGTCACTGAAGGATGCATTTATCACCATGTCATAGATTTTTCCCTCTTTTTTTCAGGAGGTTGGAAGCATCATTGGCAAGGTATGTAGTTTTTACTGCCAGGATGATTTTTATCTGTCTTTTCCCCAAGAGTGTTTTGTAAATATTTTGTACTTGTGCTCTATTTACAGAAAGGAGAGTCTGTGAAGAAGATGAGAGAGGAGGTAGTAGGAATTTTAAAACATGTGGGAATACAAGAGTAGACCTGTTTGAATTTTCAGTGAACTCATGGGTCACATGATAATGATGCGACTGATTCAGTATTTCCTGTTTTGTGCTGCTGCGTGTTCAGAGTGGAGCTCGCATCAATATCTCAGAGGGAAACTGTCCAGAGAGGATCATAACACTTGCGGGACCCACCACCTCCATTTTTAAAGCCTTTTCCATGATCATAGAGAAACTGGAGGAGGTAAGACCCTTTCACCTGTTTTGACATTAAACAGTGTTTCTGCTGGTAAGCTTTTGTCATGGTGCACTGCCATGGCAAAGTCCTTGCTGCCACACCATACATTTGATACAAAAAAAATCAATAATAGGCCTATGTATTAGGCTATGCATATTAAAGTCTTGAATTTAAAATTTGAAGGTTTTACAACATGGAACAGTGGTTTCAGTGGTAGTGTCTTCCATCTTTATTGGTTGGTTCTGTTGCCTGTCACTACCAGATCAACTGCCCATTTGCGCATGTGTGACGGTACCTTGACTTGAACAAACTGCTGGAAATGTGTTGCCAGAGCATGTTCAGAGTCATTCTGCGCTCTAGATGACTGTCATATAGTGTATCATGACTCAATAATTAATACTACAGCCCAACCCCCAATGACACACCACCACACCAAGAGATCAGTTCCATAGAAAACACTGGAACTGACACTGAAACACTCAAATTTATTTAAGGGGTTTCTTTTAGTGGTAACTTTTTTCCATTAATTTCCCTTGCAGGACATCAGCACCTCAATGTCTAATAGTACGGCCACCAGCAAACCGCCAGTAACCATGCGCCTCATTGTGCCTGCCAGCCAGTGTGGCTCACTTATTGGCAAGGGTGGCTGCAAGATCAAGGAAATTAGAGAGGTTTGTTGTTATGCTCTTTTTTTCTTAATACTTGAATCACAGTTTTAATGATGACCTCTCATAACTCTTGTTGTGTGTGATTGTGATTCTCCAGTCAGCAGGAGCTCAGGTACAAGTAGCAGGGGACATGTTACCCAACTCAACAGAGCGTGCCATCACTGTTGCAGGGACTCCACAGTCCATTATTGAGTGTGTCAAGCAGATCTGTGTCGTCATGCTCGAGGTAAACACAATGTTTAAAACCACTCTGTTTTACTTGTGGCATTTAAAATGTATTTTATTTATTTATAACTTGCTAAAGTGATCTACATTTCTCCTGGTTTATTACATTTTGTGAGTCCTTTTTGCCGTTGTTTTAGTCAACATGATTATGTATTATCATTTGTGAAGCACTTCATAATGCTAGTTTTTAAAGGTACTATAGATGAAATTCTTATAGTGGGATTTGTAGTGAATGTGCCTTCAGTGGCCAGTGGTCCAATAGCATTCTTTTTCTTTCGGTTTCCTTAGTCCCCGCCGAAGGGAGTGACCATCCCATACAGACCCAAACCCTCAGGCTCTCCTGTCATCTTTGCAGGTGGTCAGGTAAATGCTGCATGTTTTTGTTGTTGCGTGTGACCCAAGTGTCAACTCTTTTGGGGTAACAGTCTTGTTAGTAACTACTTTTGGTCAAAGGAATGTAATTATACGCAGGCTGTCATTCTGTAGAACGCCAGTCTTTGTTCTTGTACACACCAAGGACAGAGGACTGATGGATATTGGAGTACACTGACTGTGACACTGACACACCCTACTAAGTGCTGTTCTCTCCTTGCAGGCATACGCTGTCCAAGGGCAGCACGCCATTCCACAGCCTGATGTAAGTGAAGGGCCCTCTGTAAGTGATCCAATATATTTGCAAGTTCGGTCCTGGGGAGCCATGTCACCTTCTTATTCATCCCTATGACTCTTACTTTTTTCCAACCCCTGCTGCATTACATGAACATCCATTTTAAAAAAATTAACAATGTAGACATGGATTTTCTTTTGCCCTTTAGAGTCTGTCATAGGAGCCATGTGCCATTTCACGTTTTCTCTCATTATCACTTCAACCTCAATATAAAAGGGAAATTATAACTTTATGAATATGACATCTGTAGGTTTTTCTTCACTCATGGTTTGTGTGTTTGTTTGCTCTCTGTGTCTTTTCTTACGTTGTTTCAACAGCTCACCAAACTTCACCAGCTGGCCATGCAGCAGAGCCCCTTTCCCATTGCACATAGCAACCAGGGCTTCCAGGGTACGTGGACAGATTGAAAGAGAATGTGATTGCTGTAGATTTGTAATAATCCACCTAGTCAACACTCTCATGGGGTTTCTTTGTGTTTATTCAGCTGGGATGGATGCCTCTGCACAAACTGGCTCTCATGAGCTGACCATTCCAAATGATGTAAGTCACGTCCATTTACACTATGCATGGATAAGTAACCCGTTTTTGGATGTTTGCTTTTTTTGTGCTGTGAGAGTCATGTTTTGGCATCTCCCCCTCCCCCCCTTTCCAGCTCATTGGCTGCATCATCGGCCGTCAGGGCGCAAAGATCAATGAGATCCGTCAGATGTCAGGGGCTCAGATCAAGATTGCCAACCCTGTGGAGGGCTCGACTGACAGACAGGTCACCATTACTGGGTCCCATGCCAGCATCAACCTGGCTGAGTACCTGATCAATGCCCGGTAAGAGGCTCTGTGCTAGTTCAACACTTCGATTTTCCCCACAGGAAGCTGACTGACACAAAAACACAGCAGGATTCATGGTCTGACTATTGAAAAGTAGTTAAACAACTTAAAGGTTTCCTCTTGCGAGGACAGAGCATATATTCATTAAAGCTGACCCAGTCTTTAGGGATGCGCCAATCGTGAAATTCTGGGCTGTTACTGATAAGGTCAATTCAAATGAGATTTTGTGTTTATTTAGTTTCTTTTCCTTGTATTTTTCCTTGTATTCTTGCTAGGTAGACAAAAAAGTAATTAAACTCTTTTAAAGTCTTTCAGCCCTTCATTACACTGCATCTTCCGAATGAGGACAAATCCAATCATGCTAATTTTTGAAACACTCTGCAATGTAACACAACATATAAACCCCAGTCACTGCCATTGGTGAAATGGCATATTACTTGCCAAGTGCCAGTGTCCGTCAACAAGGCCAGTATTGTCTGGTGCTGTTGTTCAGTCAGTATATCTGTGCATCCCAACTGGTCATATTGACGCCACCTCACTTTCCTGTTAAAACTCCACAATAGGTGGTGAGTGCAATTTAAACAGAAGTCTTTTAGGAGAAGAAGTGGGAACTAAAAACACATTATTTGCAAAAGCCTGACTGTTACCTTTTGTTGAGGGCAGTTTTTCAGCCAGATTGCCGGAGGGCTTGTTTATATTTTGTCTTCCTGTGGAAAACCATGCTGTCCAGAAAATAAATTGTGCCTCTCTTCATGAAATTCAGAGCTTACTTCTACGCTTTCTTAGCTCTCCACGTTACTGACTCATTAAAACCCTAGAACACGCAGTATAAGACAGGTTATGTCTACATGCTTCACTTGCTGTTTGTAACCAGTATTTTAAGACGTTTTTGTCTTTCTGTTGTTGCTCAGACTGTCCTCTGAAGCTACTGGACTGGCAGCCAACTGACATGGAGGATCCTCATCAGCACCTAATGTAACCCCTCCCCCGACTTTTTACCAAGAGGTCCCTTACTGAATTTAATGCAAAAACCAAGTACTATAAACTCACTGTTTTCTCCTCTGCTTTGGTTACATACTGCTCAGTTGTAATTACATCATCATCATGATGTTGGTATTTTATTTATTTATTACGTTTTTAAATTCCCTTTGCATATAGTTTTCAGAGATTTCCTTCTGTTGTATTACTTCCTCTCATTTTGCTGTATATCTGTATGAACTTCTTGATAATAGGTAAAAAGTTTTAGAAAAATCTGAAAATAATGTTTTTTTTATGTCAGATTTTTCTTAGAAAATGTAAAAATGAAGAAAAAAACACACACACAATAACATTATAGATGGACTGTTCTTTCCCTTCCTTTTTAAATATCTATTTATTTTTATTTAATACACAGCTCCTTGTAAGAGTAGAGTTCATTGATATTTGCCATCTTCTTTTTGAAGCTGTACTTCTTGAATAAGGCATTGGTGGTAATGGGTTTCAGTGGGTGTAAATGATTTTCCAGTTGAAGTTGTATGGAGGAAGAAAACTTTAGAGTCAGAAGGTAATTTATCCCTTATTCATTGGGGGTTTAAAGGAGAATTTTTAAGCTACATTTTGTCTCACTTCTAATTTGCTGAGTAATTGTTTTGTGTCATTCCTGTGTTTCCATCCGTTTTATTTCTCGATCAGGACTTTTGAGCATTGTTGTGTAATGGATTCTAATAGGGTGGGTGGGGAGAGGTCACAGGGTGGGGCCTGAATGAGAGGAAAATATTTTCTTTTCTCTGAAATTACTAAGACCATAATAATGATGATGACGAAAATAACATTGAAATGTTTGTTTTAAATAGAGAAAATATTTTTTTTAACTGCAGGGCTGGGGAATGCTGCAAGGGGCAAAACTACAAGACATATTGGTCTTTATAAGTATATTATGCTGAGGTATTAAATTAAGATTAACTAGAAGGAGAATTATAGAATTAACACTAGTTTCCTGCTATCCTTTTTTGCCTGGGTCAGATTTTATTTTTTATTATTCTTTGCAGGATGAAGAAACTCACGTTTTTGTGCACGTTTTCAAACTATTGTAGATCTGGGTGCAATTAAATTGTTGAAGAACTGAAATGCAGAAATAAAAAGATGTGAAATGCTGAAAAATTGTTTGTTTTCTTTAAAAAGCTGCGGTTACCCACATAGAGGATGGAAATATTGATAAGAGGTGGTGAGATAAAGCTCATGTGGTTGTACAGAAGTAGAGGGGAGACAAAATTATATGCGGATCACTAGTTAATTGATTTCTCTTGGTTCATAAGTTTAAAGGGTCACAAGCTTAAACAGAAGGCACTGTTATAATGTTTGTTATTCATTGAAAAACCTGAGAAGTTTAGTAAAATCACATGGTCCTGTCATAGGGCATGCCTGTGTGGGAGGTAACAAAATGACACTGGAACAGTTTGGACATGCTTAAAGTCATTGAAAATAGTCATTTATTTCTCATCCGTCTTAATGTGATGTAGCAACAGCACAAACTGTAGCTATTACAAGGCCTGTCTTTTTAAACAAACATCAGACTTTTTTTTTGTTAAACCAATACATTATTTATTGTTGCTCATAATATTTTGCTTTTGATATAATTCCTATGTTACAGGTACAATGTGCAATGCTGTATAAAAACAAAACATCTCTATTCAAACCCAAAGGATACTTACTCTTCTACTAGTAACCACCACAGAGTGCTCTATTCCTTATCTGGCTACTTCTGCAAAACTCTTAAAGGGTAAAGGAATAGTCAAAGGTTTTTATGAAGCCTACCAACTGTATGAACTATACGAGTCCTTTTGGTTCATTAATAAAGCACCATCTTTCAAACACATCCTACAAATAAAAAGGCAAACCAGAGGTCAACAGTTTCATTAATGTGTGTACATTAAATGCACAGCAGCGGAAGTGCTTTGTGAATGAACTCTGTGGTCTCCTATTTTATCACTTATTAGATAAGCTTAATAAAAACCTACAGCATGTCTTACGTGTATTTGTTACTCAGTAGTAGGAGGGTTAGAAAAGAAAATATATTACCTACTGAGAACCCTAATTATGCATCATGATTGATGTCTCGGTGATATTTTCATTCCATTTTGACATTTCTTTTTTGAGTGCTGACATTTATTAACAAAACCAAAATAACAGAATACTTTCAGGATTAAAAAAGTGTAAACTTTCACAAAATATAAAACGGACACATCCGAACCATAAATTATAAACATGTAATCATGCATTTGTTCACAGGGCTGCATACCGTTTAGTCTTACATTTTTATCTTACAAATAAAATAAAGTTACATATTTTTCATGTGGTATGTAATGAATATTTACATTATTATTCATTAGTAGTTGATGCATTAGTGTATGGAGTATTCAGGATTCTCCCAGAGTGAAGGTTAGAGTGTTTAAAGGACTAAACGTGTGGTTTCTTGTGCGTGCATGTGCGTCTGTGGAGGGTTTTTGCTCAACTGGAGCGGTGGCTGAGGTTACCTAAGTAACTATTTTGCCTAAAAAACCCCTACTGAACTTAAATGACATATATCGGATGTCACAAGCTGCCAAAATATCTGATGTCAGGTTATGACAAATATCCTATGTCATCTGATATAGGTTTGCCAGCCAACAAACTTATGAGACACCATAAGTCAACTTGTCATAGTCTGTGTGACTCTAGTGTAGTAGATGTGATCCTTCATGGCAACAGTAATGTACTGCACTGACAGACTGGTGTTCGCTTGTGGTGGTTCTTCTCTGTAGGGGAGCTGAGGGTCTTTGTTACTGTCCAGTGAACTATGGAGGTCCTGTATGAGGTGCCTGTGGAGACCCCTGATAGGGTAAAGGTTGAGACTGTGGCACCCATGCTCCAGCACTGGGGGGGCGACTGGGTTCGCCGCTACCTGACTGATCGAGCTCAGCGCTGTCGCAGTCAGAATCATCACACAGGGCCCGACTCTGTAGAGCGAAGAGATGTCAGAATTTTAAAGCTGCAGTGCTTGATAGGTTTTTAGTGTTATGGGCCAAAAAAATCCATCATTACTTTTAAGCATTATATAATTCGAGTGGCCTAAGCGGACACGAGGACTCTGCATCTACTCTTGTGTTTTTAAGGAGTAGAAAATCTATTCTATGATGCAGATTTTAGCTAATCACAGGTATTTTCAGACCAATCACATACTGGATTGACAGCTGCAATTACCAATTGCTGATCAGATACAACCCAGGTGGGATTCTACTGCTCTACTGCATTACCTGACATGGAAGTTTGGAAAAGCGGCTTCATTTTGCTGACACATGACTGACACCATGTAACGCTCAGTTAGTGTTTTGATTTGGACCAAGAGGAGAAAGGTGCAGGAAGGTGTGTATATTAATCTTTTTTCCTCCCTGATGAATGCTCCAGCAGCTTTAACCCACAGTAGACAGTAATAACAGATGTACGTCAGATAAATGAGAACAGCTCAGTGCAACATAATATCACAAACTGCAAGTGGTAGAAGAAGTATTCAACAAATCTCTAATATTACACTATAAAGAATACTCCATCATAAGTAAATGTTCTGGCTGCAGAAGCCGGACAAGACACCACTCCACCACATCCATGGAGTATAGCTGCAGAGTCACGTCTGAATGAATCTTCCTACTCTTCTGAAAACATCTGCACTACAATGTATGTTTTCTACAGCCCAAAAATCTGAAATGTCATCAGCAAATTATTAGCTAAAAGTGCAGTAAAATGGCCCCTGTCAGTGTTTTACTATTATTATGATGTTTCACCTTAATTTTACTGCTGTGTTAATGTGAATGTTGCATTTCACTGACACACATCTTTCACACGCTTGGATCATTTTAAGGACTTAATATACTGTTGGCAGTTTCATTTACAGCCATGAATCATATTCTGTGAGATCATCATATGTTGGTAGAATCACTGTCCAGTGAGAACCATGTATCTCTACAAAGGCAGCTTCTTATGAGCTCATAAAAATAGGCCTGTTTGCAGTTTTATGACAATGCACTTTCCAATTAAGCCAAGTGGGTTTGAGCAGAGTTCATTTAAACTAAGACGGTGGAAGATTTCAGATGAGTCCTTCAGTTTAATATAATCTTTCACTATTAATAAATTTGGAGATGCATGTTTGTCACTGAACAGGAAAGGGATGAAAAATTGTAATTTGTAAAACTGTGAAACAAATGTAGGTGATTATATTTGCTGCTCAGATGTAGGGCAGTAGGAGTATAAGGGAGCTTAACCCTATAACGCCAAATGTATCATATTTGATACATGAGTTTTGAAGCCCTCTACATGATCAATGTGATATTTTTTTTTCATGAAAAACCCGATGTATACAATTAGAGACATGCAATACACAGATAATCCACCAGGGGGGAGGAATTCATTCACCAGAGGCCTTTCTAGTGACACCACAAGACTGTCATTAATGAGGAAGGAGGAAGAAATTTGCCAGTTTTGAAAAGGAATTAACAATTTGTTAGACATGTTTATATTTTGTTTTTGTTTGTTCAAAATAATAACATTTGAGTATTGAGACCCGATATATCAAATATGATACAAAATTGAAACTCATACATGGAAATTGATATTTGGAAAAACTGTTATTTGGTTGTTCAGAAAGACCAATAAAGGCTCCAGTTTCAAAGAACTGGAATTTTGTGTCAATGATTTAATGGTTCGGGCTTTACAGGGTTAAAATGAAAATAGTCAACTCAAAATCCGACTTATTTGCAGTTCCTGATGAATAGCATATGGTGAAGCTCCACCACTGGCACATGCGTTACCTCATTTGGATTCTGTCCTGCGTCCAGCTGAGCTTTCGCCTGTCCAGGGGCAGTGTCTCTCTCCGATAAGCCATCAGAAGCCTGCGCAGGGTCAGTGTTGTCCGCCGGGATCTCCGACCCCTGAGAGAGGAGGTCATCGCTGCGGTCGTCCAACCTGTCGTCTGTGTTGGTGCTGACCACATCAGGTGTGCCGCTGTGGGAGTGGTCAGTGGTGTGACCCTCCTCGCCGTCCGACACTGACAGGTTCTCAGAGCTGAAGGTTGACACCGACTGGCACTTGGTGATGCTGGTCGGACGTCTGGAAAGGTTGGAAAAGAAATAACAAAACCAGAGTTTTGAAAACCCAGATTTGACCAGAGGAAAACATGAAAAAACAGACTTAATACGGTTTTGACATTTTCAGTTCTTTTTATTGTTTTGTTGATGAGTTCTTAAAATTTCAGATTAGTGTACGATGTAGTTTAATTTTGAGGAATGAACTCATTTTGTTTTATTTCTTAGACATTAAAGCTTGAATTTATAGATGCTGAAAAAGGTAGGACGAAACTATGCATGTCATGAAATATGACTGATCACTCCATTATTTATGTACAGTTCCAAATTGTGCAAAGTCATAGTATCCTTTTATGCTATGAACAATCACAGTGACATTGGGGCAAATGATAGCATTATTTTGGCTCTGTTTTTGTGTTATTTCAGTTAATGGAATTACTGTTACTGCAAGTATTAGTTTTAGTTTTCCGTAACTATAATAGCCTTTGACAGAACTTAAAAATACTCTGTAACTCTTAAGGAAATGAAGATGGCTTGAGGGAAAAAAATTCAGTGACGAAGGACAGCAACTTACTCACCGTCTCCGTGGCAACTCAACCTCACTGTCAACTTCACCCTCCTCCTCTTCTGATGACACTCCACGCCTCTGTATAGTCAGAAAATGGAAAAATATGCAAGTGAAATTCACTGATGGCCATTAGAATGCTGAAGAGTATGCATTAACGTCCGATGGAGCACCTGTTTGCGTGTGATAGCTGCTCTGTATAGAATAGCTGAAGGAGTGAGGTGCTGGTTTCCGATGCCCCCTGACGCCCCACGAGGCAACCTCACAGCACCAGCACCCTCCTCCTTTTCATCCGCGTCATGAGGCAGCCGTGGAGAACCCAGAGACCCCCGTCCTGCTGCTGCTCCCCTCCCACATGGTGAGTCTGGACTGCTGGAGAACGGAAAAGACGCAGCATCCTCACTGGGAGTGTCACTGCGTGGGGGAGTTTCTGTGAGATCATCCAGGCCGGCTGCCCCGGCTTCAGACCCCCCTAAACCTGCAGAGGCGCTTAGGCTTCCCCCTCTCTCCAGCCCACCCACAGAGGACTCCCCTTTCCCCTGACCCTCTGCCTCTAGTGTGGTGCAGATGAGGTCAGGGCTGGAGGATGATAGCTGCCTCTGCTGCTGCTCGTGGCTGAGGCCCCTCAGGGCTGCAGAAGGCTCCAGGAGCTGCTTGGAGGTGTTGGTGTTAGAGCTGTTGGCTTGGGAAGTTGAGTCCCTACTAGGGGAGGATTGATTTGCCTTCAGTCCAGCCAGATCCCCACTGCTGCCTTTACCAGGCTTACGATGGCGAGTCTTTACCCTCCGCGACCGGCTGGGAGATGTGGAGCTTCTGTTTGGACAGGCGGGGATGGTGACTTGCATCACAGATGAGTCAATTTTAGGAATAATCACCTCAGATTTGAGGATGTCTGGCCTGAAAGTTTAGAAGAGATATGTGAGCAATTCTGCAATTCAACAAATGAAGCTGGTAAAACAGTTTTCTCCAAATTTGCACTGTGGTTTTGGAATAATCATCAGAGCATATGATACCTTAATGATTTTGATATATTTATATGTTCTAAATATGTATGTGTTTGTTCTTAAGTGAAAAATTTGAGATTCCTCCACCATAGACTTCTACACCATTATATCATAGAAGTTAATATACTTTTTACTTCTTTTCATTAATCTGACAGATTTATTGACTAGTTATTTTTCAGACTCATCTGATTTTGAGTCATTGTGATTAACTGAGAGATTACATTAGGATTGTGTTAGACCCAAGAAAAATATCCCCCTCCTCATCGAAAAATAAACTCTAAAAATCCTCTTGGATTAGCTAAAAAATGCATTGTCACAAAACTGAAAACAGGGCTGTTTTGTTTTGCAATATTTATAAATATAAGATGATCTTATAGAATATACCCAGTTTTATATAAAGTAGTTCAAATGAGTTCAACCTTAAACCTACATCAGTAAAATGGAAACACACATTATTGCAACAAAACAATTAATCGATAAAGATCATATCTTCATAACACTTTATATTTTGAATGATTTAAGTGGAGTGTTTTCACAGTGTAGTAGTGGTACTTTTACTTAAAGTCAGGGATATCAGTACTTCTTCCATTATTATCCTTTCCTTGTAGTTGTTACAGTCTGGAGGCTAGCACTATTAACTTGAAAAACCATTGAAATGATCTCAAACCTTTTTCCAGACGGCAGTTTCTGTGGGACATTTCTCTTCTTGATGAGTTTGTCCATGGAGTTAGAGGAGCTGCTCTGACGGGAGCTATGGTGCTTAAACAACCCTGGATACTTCTTATCTAAAGACTGCTCTCTCCTAAAAGAAAGACACATCATGATAGTAAATGTACATTGCATTTTAGTGCAACTGAAGTACAGCCTAAGTAGCTCACTGATTTACCTCTGCAGCTCCTTTTCTTTGAGCTCCAGCTGCAGCATAACAGCGCTTAGTTCCATGTAAAGGTTGTTGGCCCTCTCTAGTTTCCTCTCATAGTGCTCACGAATGTCCAAAGCATGCCTGAGAAGAAAATAGGCTGTTGACGTCATGGTGCATCCGCATGAGAGAACCCAAATCCTCTACAATAGGCATGTACTCGAGCCACTTTAATCCACAAGGGTGGACAAAGGAGCATCATCAGGGAATTGGACAAAGTCAACATGGCTTTTGTACATACCAACTAGAATTAAAAACGCTTATTTATTCACAGCCCATAAGACAAAAATCATCTGTATATTTTGGTTATTCTGGTTTGATGCGTTAGTCCAAAAGAAGGCATGAAATGATTTGAACACTGTCTGCCACAGCATCTATTGTTTTTATCTGGTCTGTATTAATAATTATAATAATAAAAAAAGAGTAAAACACAGACCTGAGTTCCTCTCTGCGTCGGTTGATAAGTTCCTCATCGAGTCGGTGGAGACAAGTGCCCTCAGATTTAATTTTCTCAAAGTGCTGTTTCACCTCTTCTCGCCATTCAGCCTGTTGAGAGCATATATCTGTTAACTAACCCTCTCTAGTTCCATCTGAGTTCAAATCCATTTCTCTTTTGTATGGAAATTGATGTCTGATTACTGTGGGAGCATGTGTTCATGTGTATTTGTACCTGATTGTCTACATGGTGTAAGCATTTAAATTAATTGCTCGTGCATCTTTTAATCATACCTGAGACTTGAAGTACGTCTCTTGTGGTGTAGAGAGCACATCAGCTGATGCTATATCCAGATGAAGAAGGATCTGACGAAAAGAAGGCCTATTCCTGGGTTTACAGTTCCTGCAAATCCAAGATGGGTGTGACAACTGTGCACATTTGTATTGCACTGTAAAATAAATAAAATCTCTAAACCACAGACAAGTGTTTCCTTGTGCAATTGCACTAAATCCATGCACCTACTACTCTCATCTGCTCATTTTCTGCCCTTCCATCACTGCTGCTCATTCACAGCCTTTCCACATTCAGTCTTTCCATGCCTTCCTTACCAGCACTGTCTGAGCAGAATCTTGAAACCATCAGGGCAGCTCTCAGGAACGGGCAACTGAAGACTATTGTTTCCCACACCCCAAATAATGGCAGATGAGTCCACATCCTTATATGGGATCTCTCCGGTTAGCATCTCCCACAGCACCACTCCAAATGACCTATGGAATCACAATGTATTAACTTAAAATGATGGTACAGTCCATTTATAATTAACTGCAATGAAAAGCAATTACATTTCTATTAAATGTGATACTAGAGCTTGTAATATGAGTAAATAAAAGGTGTTGGGCCTTATTAGACTCACCAAATATCAACCTTTTCTGAGACTGGCTCATTCCGAATAACCTCCGGAGCCATCCAGGCCACAGTGCCAGCAAATGACATCTTTGTGCTCTTGTCACTGAGCTCCTTTGAGGTTCCAAAATCAGAGATCTTCACCAGGTCATCATGTGTGATCAACATGCTGAAAAAGGAAAATAACAATACATGTGGTTTAGTGGCATTTTCGTACTTTACCCTGAAGTCCTGAGTTTCTTTTGGGGACTCAGTGTATTCCAAATGTAATATCCTGTTTGTGTTTTGGTTTTATACTTCCCCTGTTTCTCAGGATTATTGAGGAAGTAACCCTTAAGATTAAGCAAAAACTATCTAGACAGTACATTCGCTGAGTATAGTAATGGTTTCTTTTATCTCTTCAACTAAAACAAAAACTATGATAATAAAAAAATACTACAATAGATGAAAGGTTTAAGCCACCAAAAAGTAATTTCACAGTTTTAGTTATGCTGAATGCAGTGACTTACTTGGGGGACTTGAGGTCTCGGTGAATGATTTTGTGTAAATGTAGGTAGTTCATGCCACCTGCGATGCCCATAGACCAGTCAACCAGGAGGGATGGGGTGATTTTACGGCCCGCCCGCAGCACCTCATACAGCTGGCCTTGAGCACAGTATTCCATCAAGATACAGTAACAAGGAGCCTGGGTGCACACGCCCCTAGAAGGAAGCAGGTAGTCAGATACCACTGATGCAGAGAAAAGCAAAGCGCTATATCAAAGTGAGATTTATGCAGTTAAATGATTGGTATGTTGATACATGACCCTGAAGGATATCATAAGTCTCCTCACTTGAAAGTGATGATATTGGGGTGCTTGAGTTTGCGGAGGTGTTTGATCTCTGTCTCTTTGATGTCCCGCACTTTCTTAACTGCCACATCCTCTCCATGGAACTTTCCAAGGAAGACGGCCCCTTGCGCCCCGCTGCCCACCCACTGCAAGTCGGAGATTTCCTCAAATGGAACCTCCCAAGACTCTAAACACAGATCAACAAAGTAAAACTCACTCAGTAAATGTGAAATCTTGAAACAAGCTCCGGCCACATTCTTGACCTTTCCATTTGTCATCAAATCCCATAAAAGACCTAAAACTGGTAACGCTTTTCCATTCAAACCTCCTTTTCCTTTTATATCGAAATGCAAATCCTTGGAATGCGCCACCAATATTGAGTATTCCTTACTTTTTTGATAGTGAAATGTTTTTTCTAAATAAACTACGAACTTATTTGTCCCCAGCCTTATTAAAACAAGAGTAAAGATATTTGTTGTTACTAGTCCACTGACTGTTTTCCAGAGCATCATATTAAAGTGAGTTTGTCTCAGTATAAACCTACATGTTTACTGTAATGAGCATGTCACGCTATGTGTTTGTGCATTGAGCCACTAGTTTGTTTCTATTAGATTTGTTGAACAATGGGAAGAAATAATCTATATTTCACATAGGCAATACTTGTATTAGGATCAATGCATTGTTTGTGTTAATGAGTATTTCATGGGGTTTGCTGACAAAAAGAAAATATAGAGCACCAATATCTTTACATTGTCTTCCAGTGAAAATGTAGCACACTAAGTAATTTATATTCTATACCTACTCCAACACTTCAAAATGTCAATATGTACTTTTGTGACAAGAAGTCGCTGGGTTTACAGAGCAAATACAAGGCTCATGCCAGACATTAGAATGGTCAGGACACAATTAATACATACAATGCACCTGCCATGGTAAAGCAGATAGTATATTGACGACTCATCTCGACCAATACATTTCAAGCCAGCTGTAGTGAGATAAGTGATGGATTGATGGAAAGAGAACAATCCTCTCATAGCATAGATGTCTGTCATCTGTCAAAGAGACACTACTTAAGTGACTAAGAGAGAATGGTCACTAAAGAGAAGCAAGCTGGGCAGAATAAAAGAGACAGGCAGATCAATTCTTCATGAGGTCCACTGAAGTGTTGAGATCTCTGGAGAGCTGCAGCAGTGGAGGAAGATGCACATGATGCGTCCCCTGGCCAGCTGTGAAATCTCACTGTCGCTTAAGACTGTGAGTGAGCAGGGCTGACAAACATCACCAGTCATACTGCTGGTAGGACATGGTGCTGATCAGTAAGTGAAAATAAAACAGTGTGAGTTTCATCCTTGGGCTCAGCTATGGTGTATCTCCATAGTTACAAAGCACACAAATGAGATCTTCTGAATGGCATGTTTAAGTCACAAAGTAGTATGCTGTTGCTACTTATGCCAATCAAATCAATGATTCTACTTTCAACTACTCTAACCAAAATACAGCAGGTGGTTAGATCACAAATGGATGCACATGTTCTGACATTTCCACATACCTTCTTGGCTGTGTTTGTGTTCAGTGGAGTAGGCCTTTCCAATCATGGTCCAGACAGGTTTTAGGCAGCCAAACAGTCCCTCCAAAAAACCTCCGCTTCCTGACTGGAGTCGAATATTCTCTGACTGGCTGCGCACAGCTCCAGCCTCTGGACTGTGCCCCGCTTCGGCCCCACCGCCACATTGGCAGGCCTCATGTTCCTGTAGTTTTAGCACGCTGTTGTCAAAGTGGGCTGAGGGTCCATCACTAGGGGTGGGGCTGCTGCCACCCGGGGCTATCTGCCCACCGGTGTCGATAGACAGAACGTTGCGGAGGACACACTGTGTGGGCGTCAGGTCCGTTTCAGGGGTGCAGGCAGGGGTGTCTCCATCGAGTCTTCGATAGGGGGGTTCTGAGATGGGGGTACTGAAGCCTGACAGGGAGGGGGAAGGGGCGCGGGGCTCATGAATACAGGTCCCACTCATCAGGGGTTTCCCCAACACAGCAGGTTAGGGTGGATGGACGATGGAAAGATGAGAAGACAGCCTAAAGGGAAACATTTAAACAAATGCATTACAAGCAGAGAAGCCTTACTTTTGTCAGTATGCAAGAGGAGGTCATTCTTGACCTTTGAACCAACAATTGACTAAACACTCTCAGATGAAGGTCCATTTACTTCCTTATTCTTCAGATTTTGACTGTATCACATAAGCCAGTTGTAACTGTAACTTAAATTTACCTACCTTAAATGAAAAGCAACTGACAGTTTAGACTTAAACCACAGTTTCCATGGTAAAAAGTTAAACATTAATTTGACATGGATAAGAATATCGACATATTCCCAAGGGTTGGAAGTTTCAACATCTACGTTTTCAACAACTACATATTTTGTCAAAGGTAGTGTTAAATATTTCAGTACCAGACAGTTCCATGGTCAAGCCTCAGTTTACTTATGGAGCTGTCCAGTGCTGAAATGAACTCTTCCTCGACCCTCCATTTGATCAGAGTGTGAATAAGCAACTTAAGCACTGATTTAAACTACTCTGTCACCCACTTATTTCCGCAACCAAATTCTGTCTGAAACATGCAGTGAAGCCTCATATTTGTGTCTGTGAATGGAGGACCATCCTACCCAGTGAAGCCATCACCCATATAGTGAGGATGGGCTTTATGAATGAATCAACCAAAGCAGGTTGTACAGTCCTGGCTGTCACCTGTTCTTTAACTGTCCTTATGACAAGCATCAGTGCGGCTCCTCAGCCTGACAGCATCACAGGAAAGCTGCCCAGCAGCTCCCATATGTGTCGTTCGTCATGCATCAAGTGAAAAGCACTGTGTGCATCTGAAGAATATGACGAATTGCATAACCACTCCAGTGTGAATGTGAACGTCTCTCCGTGCGTGCATGAATGCATGCGTGTGTGTCTGAGAGAGAGCAGAGGAGGAGGAGGAGGAGGAGGAGGAGGAGGAGGAGGAGGAGGAGGAGCGAGAGAGAGAGAGAGAGAGAGAGAGAGAGAGAGAGAGAGTGAGAGAGAGAGAGAGAGAGAGCACCA